>VYZT01032688.1:0-13566 GCA_013400735.1 Pomatostomus ruficeps | reverse complement strand
TTTAATCCCAGTACATGTGCTTGTACACTCACTCTGCCATTTTTTGAGTGAGTATTGGTATTTCATAAGCAGTACCTTAATTTTTCCAAGCAGCCTGTTGTGGTTAGAAAGAATGGTGGTGGAATTGATGGGGCATGGATCCTGAATGGAGTTCAGAACAAAACCAAACAGATTATGGATTTCCACATTCCTCATGTGCTTTTGCAGTAGAGGCTTTGGTGCATAGACTAGGAAGCTACAGTGGGGGGCCTTTCACATAGTACTGTAGAAAATTTCTGGCATGTAGAACCACACCTCATGGGAGAAACTAGGGTAAGGGGTGAATTCCCTCAGGGAATAAACATGTTCCTAAGGCCTTTCTGATATTTTGTGTATCTCAGCTATGGAACCACTTGTCTGGCAGAATAGCAAAAGCACTCATCTGCATGTAGACACATGTGTGATTCACCTGCCCACATACATTTAGTAAGGACTGTTTCAGGCTCTGTCAGTCGAGAAGAGCGGTGACTTTCTGTAAGATCTGTGCTGTACCAGCTGGCCTCCTGTCTTGGATACTCTTGTATATCTTGGAAGATGTTACATACTGATTGGTATAGATGTACAAGAATCCCACTGTAATTGTCTTCCACTCTGGTGCCAATCAGAATTGGTTTGGGTTGTCATCTTGTCACTGCATGGTCCACCTCTGCTTACCAATATTTTGGGGTATCATGGATATTCTTGATCTTTGATATGATCAGTTTATAATAAGCTTGCTCTTTGCCTGTGGACAAATCAATTTCTTTGAATGACAACTTGAAATTGAAGCAAAGGCATGTCTCATCCAGATGAATACCCAAATGAACATTTATCAGAAGCAAAATGTTTCTAAATTTCTTCCAAGTCTGTCAGATCCAGTATCTGTCAGGGATATTGTGCAGTTCTGGTGATTGTCTGATTGCTGTTGCACTTGGGATTATAATGTAAATGGGATTATAATGGATGTTGATGAAGCATTTGCAAAGTCATGAAAGAAAATAATATGCTGGTTGTCTGAAAATGCTAAGGTGGGTTCCTATTTTTCTTCATTTTACAGATTGTGTCATAATTTGAAGATATTCACTTGCATTCATATGGAAGTGTGTACAAGAAGACTGACTATCTAATGTTTCATACATAACATACACAGCATTCTCTTTCATATCTTTTTAGCTCATATTTTTCTCATTCTTGGATTGCAATGTATGCATATATTATTTTTCTATGTCAATAGCTTGTGATTGGTTGCTATAATCACACATCACACAGTTACAATTATTCACTGATATTAGTTAGAAACTTGGGGTTTATTGCCACTTCCTAAGTGGTATGTGATGACGATAAAATGTACGTTCTGATGTACATGTTTCTGACATCTAGATTTTATCCCAAGACCCATTACCTGCTAAGTAATTTTTTTCTAGACAGTTATATTGTGTCTAGTTAGCACAGAAGTACATGAGGACTTGTTAGGCACAGTAATCAGGGACTGGTCATTCCATCTGTAACTGAAATTAATCCTATCCGAAAAGTCTGGAAAATAACGAGATATTTGAAAGAAGACCTTTCATTTTATTGTTAATCAAAATAAGCTGATATTTGAGAGAATTGACACTGTTTCTACCAGAACAAATTCCAAGAACTGTTAAGACTGCATCTTGGTCATAATGACCTTCAATCAAAGTGACTTTCAGTTGCAGAGAACTGGGTAATGGATGCTAGTGCATCAGTCCAACTCTACAATTCCTACAGCACATTAATGCTACATTCATCCCCTTCTGCAGGCTGTAGCTTTCAGAACATAAAAAGAACATTTCTTTTGCACGTCTTTTTAATCTCCTTGTTTTCATGAGAACATGTCTAGTGTTAAACCATCCTATTTCATGAAAGTTCAGAACATATGTTGAAATGACAAGGCTGTGCTCTTTAATCTACACTCCTTTACACATTCTTTGATAGTTTTATTATTCTTTTGAATTTTATACCTGTACAAGAAACATCTGTTTCTCCTTTTCTTTTTTTTTTTAAGTACACTGTTATATATATATTACAGCAACAGATTTACTTCCTGCTTTCTTCCTCTACTCTGCATGTAAAAATATTGTGTGCACCAAGAACAGTGGATGGTAGGACTATTAGGAGCAAAGTGAGCATCTTGTTTAATTTCTGCTCCAATTGCTTTTACATAGAGGTCAAACCTGTGTTTATAGTATTTTCTTCAATATTTCCTGTAGATTTAATCTCTGCAGGGGGTGAAAGTTATTTCATTTTCCACTGTATTGCACACTATTTTGCTAGAATCATGCCAATTTTAAGTGTATATGACATTTCAAATTTAACAGAATGCCTTTATTGAGATATCAAATTTCACATATTTATTAAAACTCAGCAAAAGTTTCTTTCTTGAATCTTATCAAATAAGACTGTGTATCTTGAATAGAAATGTGCATCTTGAAAGAAGCTTAATATTTTCTGCCATTAGATATTTACTAGTGTTGGCAATGTCCTCTGTAATTAAGGATTTCTGGACCCAGCATTAGTGGTGACAAGCTTCATTCTTGCCAGAACTGGGTTATTTATACTCAAAAATCTCTGAATATTTACTGTAGAATGAAGTCAAATTCAATTATTTATTTGTAAATGTTCTGACAAAATGGTTCAAATATGTGTGAAAGAGAAAGCCGTAGAAATATACATTGATTCCCAAACATTTGCACTTTTCCGTTTGCATCTTCTCCTGTGGTATCATTAGTCAAATTTGGTTATGAAGAGGTTTCTCTGGCTAAAAAAAGCACTTTTAGTGACTTGCAATTTTTTCTTATTTTGCCATTACAAATCTGTAACTATGCCCAGTTACACAGATTTGAGTACACTTATGTAGTAAAAAGGTAATTTTCTTCCTTAACATTTCTGAAGAATCTATTCTTCTCTGGTTCTCTTTGTTATGACTTAAACACTCCCTGCACCATTACAGTCAGGTAATTGACCTTGCTTCCTCTTTAACATGGGCACAAGGTCAAAACTTTCCTCTAGACTTTCTCCCAAAACTGTTGCTCTTAGAGCACTATCAATACAAACAAGGGTGGCCTTCCCTTTATAATAGTGTGGCATCAGACAGCCGAAATTTGCAGCAGAGACAAAATCTGGTTCAAATGCACTGGAAATAAATGTCTTGTTGAGAAGGGAATTCACTGGTTGAATTTGCTGATACCAAGACTGTGAGATTAGGGAAGGGGAAAGAAGAACTTAGAACATGAAAAAAATATAGGAAGGACTGGAAACTTTTCCTGAGAAAGGTCATTCAGTTCAAAAGAAGAAAGTGACAAGGGGGATGGTGGGACTGACAGGAAAATCAGATTTGTGAATGAAGAAAATAGCTGAGCAAACAATGATAAAGTGGAATCTGATGAAAAAGAGTAGATTAGCTGGTGGGGTAAATGGACCTTGACATGAAGCTAGAAAGGAAAAGGTGAAAGAATGGGAACAAGGTGGAAAATAAAAGAGCAGTCCTTTAAAAAAAGAGTTAATTTTTGAGGCTGCAGAAAATTATTGAAAAGAGAGATAAATCAAAATCAGTTACCATTGAGTTAAATAAGTACCAAAAGCAACAGTAGAAAGGAGATGTATATTCTGGAATTGGAGACACAGTGGGATTTTATAACAGCTGCTTTGGAGAATTTGTTTACTTCATTCTCATTTTATCTTTTAGTTGAAACAGCAGAGTTTTTGCAGACCACCTTCAAGACTCACTTCAAGACCAACTGATAGTCATTGTAAGTATTTTTATGAAAAATGAGGCAACACAGCTACAGGATTTCTTTTTGTTCTAGAGTGCTTTCTTCAACTTATTTTTAAGACAAAAAAAATGCAAGAAGCATAAAACCATAAATGTTAGAACATTAATATCTGACTGAAAAGTCAACCAGTTGAAAGAATAAGAATCAAAGTAACTTCTACTGAATTGATTTGAATTTTTTATTGCAACTTTGTTTCTCGTTAAACACTGTGAGGAAGTGTTTTAAGCTACGGAAAGGAGATAATTTGCAAGTCTGAGTTGTCAGAATGGTCTATGACCGATGGTCTCTCCAAACCCATTTCCAGTCATAGGCTGTAAGGGACATGTATACATATAGTCATTTTGGGTCTGGTCACCCTGTCTTGGAAGGCAAGAGGGCTTAAACTTTTCTGTCCAGTTGGCTTTACTGCTGTTTAAGAGTCCTGTGTACCTTTAGTTTATGGATATAGACAAATCCTTATTATCTAACCCAAGAGGTTTTTTAAGTTCAAATTCACATGCTGCTCTTTTTCTCTCTGCCTATATTCAGTTTAAGTTGTCCATTATTGCAAGGATATGTAATATTACCAATACTGAATAAGTAATCACTTGTATGTACAACTTACCACAAAGGTGCTTCTAGAGTTTTCATTGCTTATAAATAATTCAAGTTTATTTTAATAATGAAGCATGGTCAGAAATTAAGGAAAATTATGTTTATATTAGTAATGATCCTACTAGTTTGTCAGATATGCATGTCAAGCATGAAGAATCCTAAAGACTTAGATGTCAGATCAGATTTGAAATTTGGAAGTTCCTTTATAGCACTAAGAATAAATCTCCTCCTCTGTTATGTGCCTTTTCTAACAGTTCCTTATGTGCCATTGCAAGGTGACAATTAATGACACTGATCTGCCTGAAAAAAATGCACCCAGTTTGAATGCTTGTAATAGTGACAGAAAGCATGGATTGGACACTATCTGCCAACAGCAGAAATTGGACAAGAGCCTTTTTCTAAACTCAGTCAGGAGGAATAATTGCTCATTGCTATCCAACTGAGTCTGTTACTTTAGGAGAAAAGAAATCTAAGAATAGGTTTATAAAATACACAGTAACTCTCTTCTACAGACACAACAGACTTAAGGTAACTAAATGTCTAAAAATCTGGCTAAACACTCAAGGTAGGCAAAAAAGTAAGTAGGGCAGTCTCTACCACCAGAACATTCTTTTGTATAAAAAAAAATCCAGATTTATAAGTTTTTCTTTACTGTGCAATAAAAAAAAAAAATAAAGGTTTTGGGGCCGAGGCCAATTGTATAGGGTTCAACAAGGCCAAGTGCCAAGCCCTGCCCCTGGGTCACAACAATGCAGTGCTACAGGTTTGGGTCAGAGTGGCTGGGAAGTGGCCCAGCAAAAAAGGACCTGGGGGTGCTGGTTGTCAGCCACTGAACATGAGCCAGGGTGTGTGCAGGTGGCCAAGAAGGTCAGTGGCAGCCTGGCTTATATGAGAAATAGTGTGGCCAGCAGGACGAGGGCAGTGATTGTGCCCCTATACTCAGCACTGGTGAGGTCACACCTCAAGTACTGTGTCCAGTTTTGGGTCCCTCACTTCAAGAAGGACATTGAGGTGCTGGAGTGTGTCCAGAGAAGTGCAATAGAGGTGGTGAAGGGTCTTGAGGGCAAGTCCTATGACAAGCACCTGACAGAGCCGGGGTTGCTCAACCTTGAAGAAGAGTAGTCTCAGGAGAGACCTTATCACTCTACAACTGCCTGAGAAGAGGCTGTAGCCAGGCAAGGGTCATCCTCTTCTCCGAGTTTGTGACAGAAAAAGAAAACACAAATCTTAAACTGGGTCAGAGGAGGTTCAGGTTGAACATCAGAAGAAATTTCTTCACAAAAGGGGTTGTTAAGCATTGGAACAAACTGCCTGGGGTAGGGTGGAGTCACCAGCCCTGGAGCTCTTCAAGAAACAGCTGGGCATGACACTCAGTGCTGTGGTCTCATTGACAAGATGGTGATCAGTCAAAAATTGGAATTGATATCCTTAGAGGTCTTTTCCAAACAAAATGATTCTGTGATTACCTGAAAGGAAGTTATAGTGAGATGGAGGTCCCTCTCCTCTCCTAGGTTATAAGTCCTAAGACATGAGAAAATAGCCTCCAGTTGCACCAGGTGGTTAACATCGGATATTAGAAGAAATTTCTTCACAGAAAGGGTTGTCAAGCATTGGAACAGGTTTCCCACGGAAGTGGTTGAGTCACCATCCCTGGGGGTATTTAATGGACATGTAGATGTGTTGCTATGAGACATGGTTTAGTGGTGGTCTTGGCAGTGCTGGGTTAACCTAAGAGTCTTCTCCAACCTAAATGATTCTATGATTCTTTGTTCTTTGATTCTATGCTTTGGGTTTTTTTTGTTTTTTTTTTTTTCTTTTTCCACAAAAAATGCAGCAAGGGTGTAAATGCCAGGACAAATATAAATAGGTAGATTATTTGAAAAGAGGTAAAGCCAAGTTCAATTATCTGCCCTAAATACAACAGAGACTTGAGGCTTATACAACAGAGACTTGAAGCTTTGCATCCATCAGCCTATACAGAGCCCTAATCTGTAAGATATTGTTCCAATTTCTGTCTTTCTTCTAAACCATTATGAAAACTCCAGTGATACAGTTTCTATCATATTTTCAACAATAGCATTTACCATGGAAAATATTTTTTCACAACCAAGGCAACGTGGCAAATCTTAAAACACTCTTTTCAGAAAGTAATAGGGATGATAAAGTCAGATTTCCCATAAAATGATCGGAGGTATTACACTTCCCTAAATAAATCACCTAGTTTCTGGTGCTGATGACAGCTTGAGGAATGCTTAATTTCTTAAATAAAATTTAAAATAAAATAAAGTTAAAAGAAATATTTGAATTATATATTCTAGAAAATTAAAGAATGTATTTCATGCCAGTTTTAATTGGTTTATGGTTTTCACATTGCTTTTTAAAAGTAGTGCTATGAAACCTGCCTTAACACAGAAAAAACTAACTTCTCTTATGTAAATATCATTTCCCCTGTCACACTGAGTGATATTTTTTCAGAAAGAGAAGGAATAATTTTTCATCTTCCAAACTGGTCAGCCTGTCCTGTAAACAAGTCACAAGCTGAAATATCAGCTCATTTGGAAGAAACTAGATTATGGTTGCATTTCCCTCAGGAACAGAGTGGTAAAACAGTCAACATGAGCAATACTCAGTTAAACCTCAAGGAGCAACAGATTCCTATGGCCACAGCATCTTAACATTCATAATGAAATTACATGGACTAGTTCTCATAGTCTTGCTATTCCTAAGAAGGTTCATAATCTGAAAAAATCCCATTAAAAATTGATAAAATTTTAAATGAAACAGATACTAAATCTAAGTAATGGAATATAAAACATTTTAATACAGAGATTTAGAACAACAACAACAACAAAATAAAACTACAAACTACAGAGCAGCAGTAGATAGATGTGATGATATTTCCAAGACTAAACCTTCAACACAAAATTGAGAAACAGGAAAACATCTTTCATTATCAGCCACCAAGGCGAGTTAATCAACACAGCATTCTTTTCCATGGCTTTAGAATGATGGAATTGTACTTTGCTACATCTCCAATGTTACAGGAATGAAAAAAAGACAAAGATTGTCCCAGATGGAGAATTGGAGAAAAATAATGCTGCACAAATTTTCTTTTTCTATACTCTAGTCCACCTTCATGGAACAGTAATAATGAGTGTTCAAAAATTTAGTGTGGTTTGATGCATTACTCTCAATAATACAAC
The DNA here is from genome assembly GCA_013400735.1 of Pomatostomus ruficeps. Classification (NCBI taxonomy): domain Eukaryota; kingdom Metazoa; phylum Chordata; class Aves; order Passeriformes; family Timaliidae; genus Pomatostomus; species Pomatostomus ruficeps. The sequence goes on along the minus strand of VYZT01032688.1, from coordinate 5,954 downwards.
TTGGGCTCTTGTGAGAATGAAAAGTACACAGAACTTTCGTGGAAGGAAACTTGTGCACTTATAATGAAGGTTTCCCTAAGTTTATGTGAGTTGTCTACTTGTTATTGTCTTAGTATTCAGAAGATGAAATAGAAGGCTATAAGAGAAATAGGAGATGGGAAGAACTCCTAATTTAATCTTTTTATGTACACTGTGGCTTGAATAGTTGGTTAGTGTTTCGGAAAAGTACATTATTTCTTTAATCAATCCTTTCTGTTTTGAAAGTCTAAAATACTTCTCAATATGCCCCAGCCCTATCCTTGAATGTAGGAACCTCTCCTATTTATCAAATATTTCAAGCTGTTGCTGCCAACTTTCTCTGCTCATTTACTGAAGGTATTCTTCAAAAGTATGGCTAATCACAATTCTGTGCATCGAAGACAAAAATATTCAAAATGGAATTGAAAACAGGTTTTTATATACAGGTTTTTATATTTTGCAGCTGCACAAAGTTTCTATGATTTATTGCTTTTTTAATCTTGTCCTAGACATATGAAAATTACATTTATTCTCAGTTTTATTCATCCAGAAGAATCAGATTTACATGTGGACGTTTAAAGCAAAATACTCCCAGTTAAAATGAATGGCATTTTCCCAGGCAAATTTAGACATTTATGTGAAAGAAAAGTGTTTCTATTGATTTCAGTGCTACAACAAGCAGAATGTTAGGTGACAAATCTATTCAGCATCGGCCAAGAGAATATCTCATTTGAGAGTAAAGGACTCGTTCATTACCCTTTGCTGTACGTTATTTTCTGAAATGTTTTGGTTCAAAATGCCAAGCAAGATCCATCTCTAGGGCTGTCTGTCTCTTCATGGTAAAGAGTACTTGTGAAGGGCCCTTAATGTTCTCCAAATTTTTATGCAGCAGAGGAAGGTGAATAAAAAAATACACATATTTAGTAAAAAGAAGCCTCTTTGCCTCTCTTGGCAATGAGATTTTTTGTACCTACTTAGCTACTTATCTATATGTACATAAATATGTATGTACATATGTGCATATATATGTAGCTATGTACAGGTATCTATGTATATTTCTGTATACATATATACATATTTATATACATGGAATTTTCTCTCCATGTTTCATTTGGTTTTTTCTTTAAGCAACACATAGTTTCATAATTTCTTAAGGTATTTTTCATTTGAAAAATATTTTATTCTTTTTATGTATTTCCTTTTCTTTTAATGATCTATGTACAAGAACATGAATGAAATGTCTCTGTGCTCATTGCAACACTTCAGATATTTAGTCAGCAACAGAAAATACGTGCTCTGGCAGCCAAGATGGAAAACCACATCCTGGGGTGCATCAAACACAGCATGACCAGATGGTCAAAAGAAGTGATCATCCCTCTGTATTCAGCACTGATGCACCCTTACCTGGAGTGCCGGTGCAGAGCCCCACCATTTTGTTGACTTCCTCTGGACACTTTCAAGGATCTTCCCAAGAAGAATGGGAAGATCCTGGAAAATGTCCAGAGGAAGACAATAAAACTGATGAAAGGGCTGGAAAGAATGTCCTATGAGGAGTAGCTGAGAAGTTTGGGCTTGTCTAGTTTGGACAGAAGGAGATTGAGGGGTGACCTTACTGCTCTCCGCGGCTTCCTGAGGAGGGAAGTAGAGAAAGAAGTGCTGATGATCAATGCAAGTCCCTTCCAACTGAAATAGTCTAGTCTGAAAATATTTTTTGGAGTTTGAATTATAGGCATACAAAGGACAGCATGAATTCTTACTAGATCTGTACAAAACTTGGCAGGAGTGATTTTCTGAATTTTTAACCCCTCTTTTTCTTCTTCATAACAGGTTTCATGGTTTTAAAGTTCAACTTTTGCTTTGAGTTTTCTAACTATCTGAAAACAAGGTTTCATGAGCATGACAAATGCTTTGCTTGAGTTAATTTTAAGTTTTGCTGTCCAGAATTTTTTTTCAGGGAAGTCAATCTCTTGTTTTCAAGATATATGCTTCTTTAAAGAGGCAGAAAAAAAATGTTTTGCTTAGTTTGAATTTCCACAAAAGATGCATGTGTCCAAATTTTTTGTTTAATCTATGCCACATATTTTAGTCAAAACTCAATTTTAATTGATTTTCAGTTTAATTTAAAGTGTGTTTCTATCTTGAATACTTGTGAATGTAATGAAGTTTTTATTGAAAGAAAACAATAGAAAAGAATTAGACAAAGAAATCATGTTGGTTGAGAAGACTAGCAATTTGGGCATCATTTCAGAAAAGCACTTAAATATGTGTTTAAAAGGAAAGTAGCTTCATTTAAGGCAGACAGTAGACAGTGCATGAGACAATGTAGAAGACTGTCTCAAAAAGTAAAAGTTCCCAAGACAGTTAGAATTTGGCAAGACAATAAAGCCTCAAAAATCAAGCAGCAGAAAATTGACCAAAACTGAGTAAGCAGAGTTTTTGGTCAACTTAGTTATATGGAAAGTTGTAAATGAACTTGCAATATGTGCTTCAAAGTTTATAAAAAAATTGTGTCTGGGGTGTTCTAGATGTGATTATCCTTGTGTAGTCCTAATAGCTGGAGAGATCACTAGAAAATAGAGCAATCTACAGAATTAGTATCAGTTGAACTGAAGGCAAAGGTTCAATCTTCCTGCTGCAAAAGAGGTTTTAGATGTAGAACATACTAAGAAGAAACAGAAACAAAGAAAAAAAAAAGGAAAGGAATAAAAGAAAAAGAGAAGAAAGGAAAGGAAATATGTCCTCACACAAAACATACATGCCACAGGATGCTGTGGACTTGATGAATTAAGTTCAAGAAGCAGCTGGATAAAACTGCTGCAGGAAAGTCTAGCTGGAACAATTAAATATAAAAGCCTCAGATTATTTGCTTTAACTTTGAAATTTAGGGTTGTTTCTGGAGCCCTAGAAACTTGCAGGTGGGTGTTAAACCTAAAGGAGACCTTTCCTTTTTTTTGACTGGAGCCAGTAAGATAAACTTGGGTACTTCAAGTGACACCAGGCTTGTGCATTGGATGTTTACTTTAGCATGAGCTGAATCTCTCTTGAGGTTCTATTGACTGTCTTGACTAGACAGTTCATTAACTATATTTCAGTCCATTACCTATAATTAAAGCTAGACAAGTAGCTCACAGCTAAACAGTTGCATGGAGACATCCAAATGAAAGTGTATTAATGTTTTGCTAACTACTGGAAGCAACTGCTTCTGACTCAAGAAAGCCCTGAGCTGCAGACTGACAAGAACTGGGAAAATATTCCAGGAAATGATCAATGAGTATTTTAGTCTTGTTGTTTTTGTAAATCCGTCCTTAAGCAGCTACTATTACTCAGTGGAGACAGATCATATATAAAGTAGATGAAGTTGAGGCACCCTGAACTGTCTTACTACAGCAACATAGATGCCTTTTTGTTGTTCTCTGGGAACACAGGATGTTGTGTACTGTTAGGAGTTAAGGGCAAGTCAGCATAGCAAAATAAGGATTTTCAAGCAATCCAGTGAAATCCAGGTGAGATCAGTAGAGAAAAAAAGGGTTTTAATGTCTGCTGTATGAAACAAACTCTTCCTTCTGAAAAGACTGGAGGTTTATTAAAACAAAGAACTTGCTTCAGGTGGTAGCTTGAATTGTGTGATCTACCTTATATGAAGGCACTAACACACTCCAAAATCAAGGTACTAAGTCTACATATCTAAAACAGATTATTTTCCCCATTCTGTGTCATCAATGACCTCTATACTGAGAACTTCTGTGTCTTTATCTCAATTCGTTTACATGATCTAGTAATTTTCCTTTGCCACACTTACTTTACATGATCCCCCAAGCTCCATTTATAGCAGCAGTTTACACAGACTGAAAGCAGAGGTCTGATCACTCACATCCAGCTCTCTATCCTCAGTAATGGCTAGCACACTCCATGGTATGATTTTGATCCACATTTCCAGACAGAACCTAGGAGTCATTTGAATAAAACAATATAAAGCAGGCTGTTCGCAACACAAGGGATGATTAACACCTTTTTATTCTAAGAGTGAAAAGGAGGGGGAGTTTGCCCATCTGACTTTTCAATTCCTTGATATTTATCTTCTAATCAGACCTGTCAAATTTAATTTACTAATACAGATGTAACTGAGTGGGGTTTTTTGTTGGTTTGGTTTAGTTTTTTTCCCCAGAAATCATTTAAATCACTCCTCAAGCGAAGCTCCAAGCTACCAGGGTGCCAGAACATATCACAGGTTTATTGTCCTTTTTTCTTTTACTTTTGTGCTTTCCTTGTGCTTATTTTCACATTTATGCTTTAACCACCATCTGTGCCTTACCCCACCATGAGCTTCAGATAGTGTTCATATAAAACTCCACCATGTTTTCTGTGAAGGAGGTAGCTAAGGCGTTGATCCTACAGATTCTGTTACTGTAATCCTTTCTCTGTACAAACGTAGACAGTTTTTAGGAACAGCTGCATTACAATGGAGTACAAAGACAAAATATTTCCTGTACATAATGCATGGATTCTCAGGAAAGTGCGCACCAAGAGAAATAATACCTTTATCTATAGAGGTAAAAAACCCCAAAACCTTTAGGGAAACAACATATGTTTATTCTTCTCTTATAAATTGACTAATCCACTGATGTCCACTGGAATGGAGATGAAATACATTTATGTAGTTAATGTATTACAATGCCAAAATGTACACTGGCTTCTATGCACTTATACATATGTTACAGCTATAAATCTGATAATTAATCTGTTAAATAGACTGCCATTATCTGTGAAAACTTACATTTTTGCAAGCACCATTGGTATATTTGATAGTAGCAAAGAAACCTTTACATGTCCAATAAGATTTAAAATGCAGATAAGGAGTTAAAGTCTTAAAAACCTGACATAATGGAAGTATTTTCTGAGCTTGCTACTAATGACACTCTCATAAGTCACAGGTTGTTCTCTCAAGAAACAGGAATTTGTGACTGGGAGTTATAAAACAACTGTATTTAAATCCACACTAGGGAACCTATTGCACGTTCATTTCATTTTTTAATAAATTGTTTTTCAAAAGTTCTCAACAACAAGTAAAGATTTCTGTGGCTTTCTATACCCTAAATGAGAAATGTTAACAGCATCAATCCTTATCTCCTCTGCTTTTGCCAACAGTTATTTAAACTACACACGGTTTTTAATTCAACAAGGTCTACAAGCCCTTGCAAAGTAAAAATTGCAAGCAGACAAAAGTGTAAATTTCTGAGGAAATTTTAGTGAATTGCAAGTTGATTTTTCATTTGCACCACTGGAACAATTATTTTCTATGAGAAATTGTGTGGTTGGACTGGAGAAGTACACTTTTAGATCCACAGGGAATATGTGTCACATATCACATTTTGTGAACAAAATCAAGCATTTTCAGTGAGGCTTAATATTTCTTTCTTTGTGAAAGTCATATTATGGAAAAGAAGATTTCAAAAACAGTGTAGAAAAATAACTAAATAATATTTCCTCTAGACAATATCAAGTCCAAAATAAAATAACAGGAAATTTAAATTTAAGGAGCATTGAACTGAACCTTTATTTATGTTGGTATAGCTCACACCTAAGCAGTACACAACATTTTGCTTTTTAAAATAAATTGCCTTCAAATAATGATATCTAATGCTTTAATTGCTTTGTGTGCTTCTCCTGGCAACAGACCACCTATAGATGAACCAGGCCTAAAGTGAGCTGGAGATGAATTTCAAAGGAAATAGAAAGTTGTAATTTACAGCAAGGTTTAGCAGAATATATACTTTTTTTTTAACTGCAAAATATAAATAGTCAAAATACAGAAATTTACAGGTGAAATTTCATTAATTAATCTGTCGTGTATTAGTTTACATAGGTACCTGGATGTTAATCAAATAAAGCAGACTTTGGAGATTAAAGTAATCAGTGGAAACTGGTGATATGTATGC
>VYZT01032687.1:4989-20198 GCA_013400735.1 Pomatostomus ruficeps | reverse complement strand
AGAACTGTCATACTGTCTTTTCACCTAAAGCGTAACGCAGCCTCTCCCTTAGTTCACAATTGTAGAAATACTTCCACAGGATGTTTATGTAGAACATTCCTTCACTGACGTTTAGAATATTCATCTGCAACATAACTTATCTCAGTCTTAAATGAGCACCTGGTTTTGGCAGCACAGAAAATAGTGGAACACAAATAACAAGCAAATTCCTTTTCTGCTAGCTGCAGAAGGGTTATGGGGAACGGATCTGATAAGGACCAGAGTTTTGGCTCCCTTTTCCAGATTTCTCAAATGTCTCAGCTGATCAACTAACAAATACCTCACTAGATTATGATTCCCTTCACTTACTGCTTAATGTAGTTAGACTGCTATGATTTTATCTGATTTATAATCTTGTTTCTGGACAGCAGTGTGAGTATTCTGTCAGTATTTTGTAAGGTCATGTTGTTAATATTCATTATCTAGTTAATAATCAACATAATAAAACTATAGAGTAAGTGTTGGTGTAGGTTTATGTGTTTCATCATGACAGGAAGTTGTTACTGGTTTTTAGAGGAGGACCAGGTCTAAACCCTAACAACAGAAAAAGAGAAGTTTTTACCACCCTTAAGAATCATAATTACCAATAAGAACTAAAAAGATTTAAAAAGACCTATTCTGGGTATGAAATACCTTGCTACAGACTGTCTTTACCATGCAAGGAGTTCCATGTATCACTTGTGCTCGTAACATTCCAGTCAGATTAGTATTCTATCCCGCCTGTACAGTAGAAATGTCAGGTGGGGAGCCAGGCTGGTTATTGCTGGCACTAATGAAAACATCAAGCAATTGAAGAATAAGTAACAATAGCAGTAACAATAGCTCTCACATTTTTCTTTTTTGTCTGTTCCTCAAAACTTGCTTGCTGGGTTGCAAACACAAATTAAGCTTCCTTATACTAGATGTACAATTTAGTACTTATGCAGTGTGCCATTGGCCTGCCTTCAACCTCCTATATGCAGCTTGGTTTTGTTCAAACAATTTATAAAATGTTACCTGTAAGAAGTGCACATTAAATTTAAGTAAGAACATAACATTATTTCTCTCTGCTATTTTCTTGCTGCAGTATTGTTCTTGTATGTAGTTTCCACTCTTGTACACTACTCTCTGAAGGTTCTCCAGGTGGGGGGGATTTGTTTTCTTTCCTCTTAGCAAGAGCAGTTGTGTTCACTAGCTCTAATGTTGACCTAGTAATGGAGTTCTGGGTATATGAAACACACTTTTATACAAACTCTGTGTTTCTTTCAGACCCAAAACACGCTTGAATGTAACTCATATAGGTGGCTTGCATGCATAAACCATGAATTTTTGAGTCATATAAATAAATCGAAACATTTTAAAATGGCTGTACATGTCCAGATGCTTATGAATAAACCCATAAATAGTAATACATTTCCTGTGGAACTGTAGGCAGTTAAATTTTGTAAGGATTTTTCATCTTGGGGAATTCAGTTATTGTTTCTATAAATTCTGAAACACCATGAGAAATACCCAGCATCTGTCATCACTTTTAAGAGTTACAATTTCTGTGGTTTTTTATCAACTTTCACCCATGCATCAATGAGTTCACTGGAAAGGTTTAGTTTCCTTATAAAAACCCCATATTTAAAAAATCCCACTACTGTAAAGTGTTCAGATTTGGCAGCTCTGAGTTGTACAGTAAAGTGGGATTTCAGATTTAATAGATTACTTGCATTTCTAGATTCCAAGCAGCTGTCAAATGGTCTTGATCTCTGGAAAACAGAGGAGATAAGTGAAATATGTGTGTTTAGTATCAAGTCTGGATTTTCTAGTTTATTCTGACCACTAGGGAGAAAAATGCATTTATTTCAATGTGAAATGGATACAAAAGGGGAAAAAAGAACTATGTGTCTGATTTCATTAAAAATATCTTGTATAGTAAATATATTACGAGTAGGATTTGGCTTTGATACCGTATGCCTGTGACAATTTCACGTATTAGGGGTTTTTTCCAAGAAGCCTGCCCAGTACTAATTAAAACCAGGGAATTTAACTTCTGCATGCTTTTGTAAAAATGAAGCTGTTCGGATTAATATCTTGGCTGTAAACTGAAAGGAATTTCACAAGACTGTGTCGGATAATTTGTAAAGTTTTAATAAAAGGAGCTAAGTAACATTTGTACTGATCATATGTTTTTTTTCTTTGCAGATTTAGAAGGTGTTTTCAATACTTGATTCATAAAAACACCTAAAATGATCTAGTTACAGCATAACATATCATAAATTATGCTGCCATTGCGTGCTTTTCTAGGAACCCTTATTTGTATAGCACTAACAGATTCACTCCTTGGAAATAAAAGAAGTGAAGTAGCCTGAATAGTATCACATGATGGCACTGTTTCCATTTCCACCTCCAATATTATGAAATAAAGCTATAATAAACTGGTATTAAAATGGTATGTAATTCCAATATACTTTTGTATAATTTATGTAAAAGAAAAACCTAACCACTCTGGTTATTAATATAGGTATTAAAATGGATGTATAGTTTTCTTAGAAAAGTGTTTTGTAAAACTTTGCATATTTATAATACTCCTTATTTTGATTGTAGAACAAGAATTATCAACAATATATAATGTTTATGAATGCTGAACTGTACAGATTCATTTTGCATTGTGTTAGGAAAAAAAACTCCTGTTAATTGTTGTATAAATGGGATGTTTTATTTTTTGTTTTTATTTTATTGTGGAAAGAAAGCTAATGGCTGGCCTTTTTGTATTTAATATAAAGCCTTTTTGTGGTAAATTAGATCATTAATACAGACACATTTTTAAAAAATGCAAATTAGCTTTCCATGAGCAGAAAAGAGCTTAAAGTGTAGTAAGGTCAGAGGCAAGATCAGACATATTTGTAAAATGAATTATATTCAAGTAGGAATATGAGGGAAAATATGAATGTAAAAAAGTCAGTGATTTATAGTATATACATGGTAGGTGTCATATTATTTAATTTTAAAATATTCTGACTGAATACCCATAAATGTTCATGTTCTTTTTAGTAATATAAATTAATAATCACTTCTAAATTAATATTTTCTATTTGTAGAATCATCAATATTAATTTTTAGGAAGAGAAAACACATTGCTGATTAAAAAAAGAAAAAAAAAAAAGGTGGTGGCTGTGATTTTACTATGCTGCAGATTACTTTAGAGTAAGGTAAATATCCAGTCCCACCATTCTCTCATATGAAATTAGACTATTCTTTACATTTCTCTGTTATGGGGATTGTTGCTAAAACAAAACAAAATAAAAATCTTGCAAGAGGAAGTAAGAAAAATACCCACTGGTGATGCAGAGCTCATAGCTGGGGTTTGGCTATACACCAGATGGGTGCTTGCACTCCAGGAATGTCCTCTGCCGGTGTAAACTTCTGTTCTGAGCAGTGTAAGGCTTTGCTGTGTCTTTTTTTGATGTGAAATCAGAGGCAAGAGAAAACGTGTGTTAAAAAAAACCTGTCATGTAAAATTTCACTTCTATTTAGTGAATGATCAAATTAGCTAAATAGAAGAGGGCATAATATATTCTTCAGAACTTCATCTGTAAACTGGTTTTAATAATAAAAAAAAATTGTTTCCGTAGACCTTAGAAAGAACATATTTATATACAGCATGTCATAACATTTAATCACTAAAGAAAATTGCTCCTGTTCCTAAAATCAGTGATAGAAGCTCACTGTACCAATCTATTAATTTTTAAAAATAATTTAATATCTCTAATTTGCGTGCTGTAGTCAGTAAACAATACTTGCATAATTTCAATTTGACATATTAAAATATTTTCTAGGTATTATGGTTAGAAGTGCTGCTTTAAAGAAGTGTTTCAGTTTTACACTGCCTCTCTCTCAGTATCTAATAGTCCCCTCCCTCGTATCATTTTAGAGAGAGAGATTAAAATTACTACTATTATTTTGAAATATTTTTGCAAAGTTTATAAAAGATCTAGTGATGTAGCTGGACTCAGGAAATAAATTGCAATAGATAAGGAAAAGCATTCATTACTCACAGCTGTCTGTTCATTTATATGTCCCATTTGTTCATGTATGAGGTGAAGAATTCCAGAATATAGTAAGTGAACACTGCTCTGCTCAGTGTATTTCACCATTCAAATTACTTGCAATTTCACAATGCCAGTGTTACTTCTCAGGACAAATTTCATACAATAGTAATTCTGTGATTATTCATCCAGTTTAATTAATTCAATTAAGTAAGTCTGCTGTCAGGTGTCCTTTTAATAATTGAATCAACATGCAGATACATAATAAGCATAAAAGCATTTCTGTGGCTGCAGTAAATTTAGATCCAAAAGAATCTGCTATTCCACTACATTTGATATAGATTATTCTATAATATTTCAGTAATGGGTTGCACAAAGGCTTCCTTTTAATTCTTTGCTTTCTCAAATGTCTTTATATATAATGGTTTAAAACAGAAGGTGTTCAAAAGAGGGTGACCTTTTTCCATTACCATAGTTCCTGTCATTAATGCATTATAATTTTCTTTAGAAGTCTGGAAAAAATGTGTATATATGCACTCTGTAGCAGGTATGAATCAAAGTGTGTTAGTGAAAGTTAAGAATTGTCTGTTATTACTAAAAAAGGAGGGGGGAAAAATAAAAGAAAAAAATGCGAGGAAGTAATTTTATTGTTATTTTTACTGTGAAAGTTTAAACAAACCTTACACTTTTTACAAAGCAGTTACAGACTTGCGAGTTTTGGCATTTGTAATGTGAACGAACAGCAGTTGACCTACTCAGATACTAAAAATAATATGCTCCTTAACTAAATTTAAAGCCAATAGAACGTTGTATTAGGCTGGATTGTGTATAAAGGCCAATAATATATCTCCATCCTCTGCAATATGTTACCATAGATGTTATTTTAATAACATATTAAAAAACATGGTAAATGATTTACTTGGCGTACTCTCAATGGTGCTTGATGTCATAATTATTGTAAATATTAATTGCTGTGCTAAAAATGTAAGCAGGATGACTTTGTATTAGATGAAAAATGAAAATAGTCTGTGTACGGGTAAATAGATAATCATACAAAAGTAATTGGGGTTTTAAAACCCCAATCTATTCTGCCAGCATGAGCTCGTTTGCATGTTAATCACAAGAGTGATTTCCTACTTCACAAGGAAGTCCACACTCTTTCATAACCACTTTTAATTGCATTTAAAGTGTTGCAGGGTTGGGATATTAGAAATGGAGGCGTATCAGAGTCAAATTAATAAAAAATTGTTTCTGGAAATCTTTATGGGCTACAGATATTATGGGCTTTTTTGTTAGAAAATAAAAAAATGTGTTTTAGGATGTATTTTAAATGAGGAAAATTAAATGATAAAAACAGATTAATTTGTACGTGTGTTGTTTCTTTAGAAATTTGATAAGTGGAAACCTCCTTGTAGCTGGAAAGTATAGAATGCATTTTTATTAGTAAATTGCTTTACAGATTGACCTATACTTTCATTAATTTCTCATTAATCAATAAAATAGTAAATTAGCAACAGTTAAAAATGTGTTTTTATAATAAAGCACAAGGCAGTGTGACAGTAGAAAGGTGTATGTAAAATTCCTTTCACTTTTATACCATTTTACTTGTATTTATATTCAGAAGAATCCAGTTAATTATTTTAATTTAAAATAATTTTACTGCTTTCATATACAGATTTTTACTAGTTATTTTGAAATCATATGCTAAACATAATAGAAACCAAAAAAGCAATTACAGATCAGAATTCATATAATTTATGTATGCTGCATGCTGTCACCTGAAATTCGTCCTGGAATAAATTGTGACAAAATTTATGTATCTGTTATTATTTATTGCTAACTCTGCCTTTAGAATTAGAGATAGAAATAAAAATAGTGGAAAGCTATTTAAGAGTTCTTTTTTCCCTTTATGTTCAGAGTGGCGCAGTAATAAATGGACAACATTTTAAGTGATTTTGTGATATTCGTATAAGATTCAACAGAGCTTCCTCTGTAATCTGTAAAAGGCCAATGTCAAAGTAAAGACAAAATGACTTGTTCTCTGAAGACAGGAATGAAGAAATGTAGCTCTCTAATAAAATAGTGTTAAGTTCACAATGGTTACATTGTGATCAGTCTCAAAGATACAAAAACTAATTTTTAGTCAAGCTGTTAAAAAGTATATATTTAAGAAGATGAAAAGTTTGAGGATTAAAGAAAAATCACTCACAGTTTTAAAGAGGGTATATTTGCTTTCATCACCAGGTGTTCTTTCTAATATAAATTACCAAGATGATGTTTCCATAACATAGCTTGGGGTGCTCTGGAGATTAAAACTACCAAAACAGACCTATTAAATTTTTCATAGGGAGGGTCCACCAGGGATAATAAGCCAATATTCCTTGTCCCATATTCCAGATGTTTTATGTAATTCTGCATCTTGCTAAACCTAAATTGTAGCTTTTCCAGAAAAAATGTTCTTTGGAGACTGAGATGAAAGGCAAGAACTGTTGAAATGTTAATTTTACTATCTGCTGTTGAGGTCTGTTACCTTTTTTGTATTTTTTTCTTACTCCCAGTAGCTCAGTTCTGTTTTATGAATGTTGTGGTATTTCAGTTGTTTGAAGTTTTGAAACTTGGAGCGTGACTTTGACTTGGCAAAACACAATGCCACATGGTGTGTGACACACTGATGGATAGTCTTTGATCCATATGATTCACAATCTTTCTACTTTCAACTTGATTTTGGATGAGAAAAATAAAATTTAACAGTAAAAACGTTTTAGTAATAATTCTTGTAACATAAACCCAGAAAATTATGAATAAAATAGTGCTATTTAGTAATTTTCAAGTGATAATGTAATAAAAAATATTTATTTTGTTGATTTTTTTTCATATAGACTGTGGACATTTGAAAACAATATTGGGGTTATTACACAGTTATGGAATATTTCTGCATTGATCTGAAACGGCCAATGCTGTAAAATAAAGTACTGCTATGCTTCACAGATCAGTTGGCAAACGTGATGAAATAAATACCCTGAGCCACTCTTGTGATTGCCACTCCTCAGTCTCCTGTTGTACTCCGGTGATAGCTGACCAGCAGAAGAGTTCATGGACTGATTCCTGCTCTGGTGTGGAACAGACATGGATCTCGTCTGAGTGATCTGGTTTCTATTGGTTTTTTTGATCCAGCATGAGAGATAGGTGGTGGATGGGGTTTATAAAGAGGGAAGAATTAATGCTCTGTGAAGGGCAATTCTTTTGCCTTCCCTTTAGGGGGGCTGTTCTAGAAACAGCAAGGACCACTGGCTGCTGACTGACCCATAGGTTTTTCCACTGATTGACTGTTTTCAACATAGTTGTTCATATGCATTGTTCTGGGATAGATGTTTCTCACTGCACAACTTCTTATATTAATTGAGTTTCCTACAACTGTTACTTCTATACTTTATAATTTATTACGCTGCAATTTCTGAAAGTAAGACTTGTATGGAGGCTTGTGCTATTAAAGGCTAATGCCCTGATGTAAATATTTAATGAATGCTTATAATTTCCTTACATTTGATATTCATGATCCGAAGCAATTCAGTTCTTTTCATTTTGCCTTTTTCTTTTTCTTCTTTTTAAATTTTTTTAAAATTTGTTGAGAGAATTTCCCTTCAGTTTTTCTAGAAAATTGGAAATAACTAAGCGGATCATACTGCATACTGGGGAAATACAGAATGTTACAGGAGAGAGACTATTTGCTAAAATTTTAGGATTTGTTTCTATTAATCTAACAATTTGACTTTCTTTCCTTTGGAAAATTAAGTCAGGTTTTATTTTAAAAAATCCACAATTTTCGTCCATCCAACTTGAAAGTTCCTATTCCAGTTCATTTGCCTTCCAACCCTTCTAGAAAAGATACAGGGAGAGATATGATTATCCTCCTGAGTATAAACTAAGAATCCAGGCAACCCTCAGTCTCTCTTCCATATGTTTTTGGAAGAGAAGTCTGGGGAAATTTCTTTCTGGCCTGTTTTTACATCATAAAGAAGGAAAGAACTGAAAAGCATAAACTCTTTTATGTAGGTGTTTTTCACCTGTGGGGAAAAAAAAAGTGAGAAAACACAATCTGTTCCTAAAGAGATTTCCTCCTTTGCCATATTTGGCTACACTGCCTTAAGGTGTACTATACATAATGTACATGAGAGTGTTTGGAGAACTGCATCTCTAATATAACCACATCTGCAGTTCTGATATAAACACCAAACCCTTCTAAACCTGTCATTTTGGCCATGACTTTAAACCAAGTGTATTTAACAAGTCTTTGTAAAAACAATTCTTTTAAAATGACTTCAGTAATCTAATTGTTTTTTATGGTTATGTAACTTTAGAGCAAAAAGGTCTTCCTGTGAAAAATAGAGGCACTTCAGTTTTTTTTCTTGTCAATACTTGGCCAACTGTTAAATGTCTGAAAATGAAATGTATTTGATTTTATTCTTGCTATTACATGCAAAATTAAGATTGCTGTTCTTTTGCACACTCAAGATTTTTTCTTTGTATTTTATTTCCTTCTTTTGCAATAGTTTAAGTATTAGGGCTGAAAAGTGGGGCAAAATGATCCTTTTATCTTTTAAACATGTACAGTCAGTGATTGTAACCATTTTCCCTAATCTGTTTCCATAGTTTGTTTCTACTTTTTTCCTAGAGGCAGTATGGTGTGATTGTTCTGCCACAGTTCGTATTAGTTATTATGAATTTTGCACAGTTTTCATCTCAAGTCCTTTAATGTCTACTATTAATAAAGGCAGCAGAGTTCCCCAGTTTCAGGAGAAGTTTTATAACTGTGTGGCAAAGTAATGGAGAGCATTTGAGATGGATGGCTTATAGCTAATGATTTTCAACTGGGACCAGCGTCTTTTAGTTTATGCGTGAAAATAATCCCTCCAAATGTGTTATGGCTACACTTGATACTAGTGTCTTTTGTACTTCATTTTATGGTAGATCTCTACTATTCACTGTGGTGAAGACTTCAGAGTTCAAATTTGCAGACTGAATCCTCTTACAAAAGCCCAAACCTTTGGACTTTCAGTAAAGATGTATACAGGAGAAGTAACATAGTGTGAAGAATAAACCTGTAAACATCCTTTAGGTATTTTTTATACACCGCTTCTAACATGACTCTGTTTTCCACTCTCCTGTCTGTGTTTCACTGTTATGGCCATAAATCCAAAGTTCTTAACAAGGAAATAGTGAATGAAAGTGGATTTTTAAGTAGTCATATGACATATATCATAGTGCTGTTAGTGTATAAAATCAGAAAATATCAGAGACCCTACCATGAGTTACATAGCATGTGGGGAAAGGGAGAGAAGGTAGTAAGTACAGGCATTTGGAGAATGATGGGCACTGCATTTACATTGCTAGAGACCAGGCTTTGGTCCAGCCAGGTCACGTGGAGGGACTTGTGCCTGTTTAGGAATGGGACAGCCCAGGGTTGAGCAGCCTGGCATCGCATGTCCTGCATGGAGCTTGTGGCATAGGCCTCTTTGAGCCAGGGCCTGTTGTCCACCCCTGAGGGAAAGTGGCACAATATCTTCTGTCCTTGTCTCTACAGGCTCTTTTCCTTCACTGGCCATCCTGACTGCCCAAACAGAGAGGCCTCCAGCACACTGTGCTGGGCCAGTCCCTGTGTTGTGCAGACTCTGCCTGTGCCGGGCATTGCCTGGGATGCTGCTTGGTGACACTGCCCAGGGTTAAATGGTAATGGGCAGTTGCAGTATGAGGCTTGAGCCAGAGCTGTTCTGTAATAAAAGTCTAGCTTTTGAATCAGATAATGCTTCATGATGGCTTAAGGCAGGTATTTTTTTGGGGAATTGTTGGCTTACAGTGCCTGAAACAATGTTGCCATTGTCTTGCAGCATGTGAGATTCTTGAAGAAAGATGCTGCAGGCTTCAGGTTTACAGCAACGATGATGACATGGATGACAGCTCCATGATATCCACCTGGAGCAGGCCCAGGAACCAGTTGTTCTTTTAATTGTGTCTAAATTTATTTATGTTTGAAAGCACTGGTTGCCTTCTTGGCTTCTTCTAGAAGAAAGCCTGGAAATTAATTAATATACATGAAATGTGATAGCCAAAGAAGGGAGGGTTCCAATTGTTTTCTCATGTGAATGTCTTATGATTTTCATTATTCTAGTTCCATTTATTTTCTTTCTATATTGCTTTGTATGCTGAAATTTAAGGAAGGATCAGGTAGAAGAAATAAGGTGTAAGCTTACACAGAAGTTCTATGGGAAGAGATTTTGAGGAATATAAGAGAGAATTGGTCCAAATGTCTAAAAAGATAGGACAGAGTTATTCCTGTAAAGCCTACTGTAAATTTCTCCCAAGGAGCTGATGTTGCAGCTGCTGCTACTTCTACAGATTTTTCTAACCGCCTAGCCCATGTCTGGGTTCCCCCTGCATGTTTCATTTCTTTTCCCTACGAAAAATCTTCTAAAGGATCTCTCCTATTTAATTCTGATGGGAGGAGAGATGTGGAGGTTGGATTGCCCTGATTTGACTTCCTTTGCTTCACCCTTCAAGAGCCCCTGCTCAGGAAGAGGTGGTGCCATCTCTCCAACAGCCCATGTTGCCTTGCAGTTCAGAACACACTTTGGGGTGGGCTGGCAGTAGAAGCACCTGGGGAAGCTACGGATGTTGTGGTATATACTAAATCCAGTTCTTGTCAAGCTGTGTCACTTACTTTAAATAATGTGATTCTTACGTTTAGGAATTATTTTTGTCTACACTTGTAATTTAATATGATCTTCTATCAATGAAACAAGGATCTTACATACTCGTTTCCTCTTTGAAACTCTGTTTGTCTGGCTTTCAGGCATGTTTGCCATGGTATTTAGTTCATGGGTGTTGTGAAGATCAAAGCGTGAAACCAGAACAAGTATCTCATCCCTGCAGGTCCAGAGGTTTTGAACAATCCTCTTTATATTTTGGGTTAGATTTTCACAGGTTCACTCAACATGTGCAACAGATCATTGCCTTGCTCAGAATTCCAATGCTGTAGTTGAGAACAAGTCAAAAGAAGGTCTCCTCAGCAGCCATAGTTTTACATGTGAAGAACTGTCACATGCAGAGCTAGTAGAATGTTTGAAAAAATCAAATTGTCTTCTTGGCCTGGGGTATTTTCATATTCTTTCAAGCTTTTTGCATGTTTCTCCTGTTCCATGCAAGATAGATGCCATTATCAGTGCTCCTTGTGCTGTTGTTACTAAACAAGAATTTAAGTAGATATAGTTACTGGCTATTGCTTCTTACAAAAAGTTAAAATAGTCACTCATTGCCAACTGCTTTTCTGTTGTTTACTTTACATTGAACATTTCAGGTCACATCCTGAGCTTGTATATTCCCTGATACTTTGTGTGAAAACCCAGTCTTTTGCTGTTCTCCTTTTTACTGTGTCTTTCTTCTGGTCATTGGTCTACTGTTCACTTGGTCTGCTGTGGTCATTGGGATAGGAATCCAAGCCATAGCTTTGCTTATCATCTCTTGCACCATGTGCTGTAGAAAAGCAAAGCAATTCACTTCTTCTCTTAAGGTTTGCAGTCCTTTGGAACTCCAGCTACCTTATGGCTTTACAATACACCAGCTCCAGCTAAATATGAGTGATATCTTAACAAACATGTGCGAAGGTACAGGAGGTCTGTTCATGGTGATGGCACTTCTGTAGGGTTATGTGTTGCTGTGTTGTGATTCCGTCCTCTGCCATGTTATAATATTTTGTCCCTTTTCATATCTGATTTACTATCAAGGAACACACTTAGGGATGTTTGAATATTATTGTGAGGGTTATTCCTTCCCACTGAATCTGAGATTTTAATATTTTTTCGTCTAGTTGAAGAAGTTTGTATTGTTCTGCTGAATGGATGTTTTTAATCTTCCTTAAGGTCTCTCAGTAAAGCAGTAATTTCCATGTTTACATTGTCAGTTTTCAGCTTTTTTCCAGTTTGGAAAACAAGTGGCCTATTTTAGTGCTGGTATTCACATTAATCTCTAGAACTTTAAGGATCAATTGTTTAGGATACTTTAAGACAAGACTATTACTTACAGAATGTGGGCATATCAGTAAAATTCTTTACCATCTTCTGCTTTCTATCACGTATCATTAGTCCATTGGTTCATATCTAGTCATATTCTCAGTAACGTGAGTGTCATAATATACATATAATTTTACCCTTAAAAGGTGAGGATCCTACAAAGGTAACATTTCTGTATATTAGGAGCATAATCATATACTTAATTTTTCTGAATTTTTCATGTTTAATCATGCCTTTAACAGTCTGGTTTTGTTTATGAAATAGAGAATATGAAAGGTTCTCTGGGATTTTTCTACTCTTGGAATATAAACTTGTGTTGTGCATAAGACATGGTATTTTGTGGTGAGATTTTATTCTCTTACCCAGAAGATATTTGGGTAAGTGAAGATACCCTGTGAATACAATGCCTTAAATTTCAATGAAGTATTCCTGGAAGATTTTTAGTTTTTCTATCTGGTCTTCTGATCTTCATTTTCATTTTCAAATAATTCTCTTTCCTTACTCAGAAGAGATCACTGCTACAAAATTTTACTATGTCTACTTCTTCTTTTATTATGTATGCTTAAATTTTCAGATTACATTTTTTGCAATGTAAATATGATACTTATAGAGGGTAATGTAACAGGCTGCATCTCCTCCTGTGCTTTATGAAACAGGAGGGTTCAATTCAGTCAGTAACTGTATTGTCTGGTCGGGTATCAAATTCCTGGCGACCAGATACCCCCAACAGCTCTAACATCAGTATGAATGGTAGCTGGGGCATGGTGCATTCCCAGAGCAACCATAAAGTAGTTGTGTCTTTGTCTTAAAAGATAATGGTGATTGTACTGTGGAGCTGCTTTTGGAAATGGATTGGAGGAAGCTGTAATACGCAATCATATACTGTACAGAAGGGCAGCTATTTTATTCCAACTAAAGCCATTGCTTACAGATTTTCTTCTTCTGGCTAGCACATTGGGTTAAGATAGTCCACTGGTAATTAGGTTGACTAGTGAAGTTTTAAAGTGCTGCTCTATCTGTAGATATTTTGCAAATAATTTCAGTGCTGAAGAAGGGAAAGCTTTTTTTCATCTGAGTGTCGTTAGGTTCAACCTGCAGTCATTGGATGTTGCGTGATAGTGATGAACTTTCTGTTTATCACACAAATTTCTACCTTCCTTTTGAGAATCTGAATAGAGGAATACTCTGTGAGTTCAATATAGAAGAAATGTTTTCAGGGTAACTGAATTGTCTTTTAAACTATTCCAATTTATGGTCAACATTAGAACTGGTCACGGTGTTCTGCAGTGGTTATGTTACCTTGGGATTTAAAAAAGCATAACCTTCCTTTTCTCATTCTTTATGTTGTCAAGGGTCTTTGCCCATTTGACTAGTGTGCCATGGGACTTAACTGTGCATTGTAACTCCATGTCTGTAATTTTTCTGAGGCACCATGTTTCACCCTCTGAATATGGATTTTTTCCTTTGTAGCTAGAAGTGCAGCTTTACACATGTGGTAGTATAAAAAGTATTCCTTCTAAGTAAAACATTTTTAGAGATTCAGATAATTTCATTCTAGTAGCTGGCTCTTCTCATTATCATTTGCTGTGTTGTCAGCAAACGTCATCAGTAATGAATTTGCTATTTCTTGAAGGTCATTGATAAAAGAGTGAAACAGTATGGGACCAGTAACCTATCATGGCAGATCGCTCTTACAAATGCCCTTAATATAATTCCCTGTTTGCAATTACATTCTGAGACTTACTGATTTGTCTGTTTCTAATCCATTCTAATCCATAACATATTTTTGATGTTAATTTTGTATCATTCTTGCTTTGAAGTCCTGGAGTGGTGCTCTGCAAGCTAACCCGCAGAAAGTATTTTTCACTGAAGTCAAGTGGGATGGTTTGCTTAAAACCAGGTGTAAGTAAAAGGTGGCCATAGATTAGAGGCTTGAATATTTTGTTTGAACACACAGTGATGAATTTTTATTAATGCAAGCAAAGTTACTCTAAAAATTCCTAGCTTCTATATTTAAGAAGCATGATACTGTATTGATATGTAATACAAAAAACATGGAGACAGGCTGTATATAAATATTTTTTCTGATTTTCCTTTATATAATTTTCTGAATTAAGAGGAACAATTTTTCTAGCTTGAAATTACTTGTAGAATAATTTGATTTGAGAATATCTGTTATTTGAAAGTTTGAAATAAACTTTGCATATTTACTATGCAACATCAAAAATCAGTCTATAAAAGCTTTGTGTTCACAGTGTGCAATACAATTTCTTATGAGGAACTTTGAGTAAGAGGCATTGGAGAACTGCTGTCTGTCTGTCATTGAAGTTCACAGTAAAGTCCTGTTTCTGGGTTGTTTTTTTATTATTATTACCTTTATTACACTTAATAGTAATTCATAGTATTTACTTATTAATAGTTCCGGAGTTGAACTCCATGGTCCTTATTGGTCCCTTCCAACTTGATAAATTCCATGATTCTATTGCTTTATAATATAGTTGGATTTAGGGTTTTTTGGTAGTTTTGGTGGTAGGGGTTTTGGGGGTTTTGTTGGTTGGTTGTTTGGTTGGTTGGGTTTTTTTGGTGGGGTGTGGATTTGGTTGGATTTCATTTTTTAACAAATAGTTTGTAATTGTGGAAACTTTTGGCAAAATACAGGAGAGTGGAAAATGTGCAGAATTTTGTTTCTTGGTATATGTGGTATTTATAACTCCTGATAAGGTTTTGCGTCAGTACTGATACAGGATTAATAAGAAAGCTGCTCTATTCTTAGCTCATATTTAATTCTCTGTATTGAGCTATGGTACTATGGATTATTTCAACTCCGTGTAGTGTTTCAAGTGTAAGCTAGAGTTTATTGCCAGGTGGCAGGAATGAGGCATATAAACATTTATGGACAACAGATGCAGATAAATGGAGGAATTTATCTTGTGCACGGTAATACTTGTTTGGCTAAGAGATACAGCCCTTAATAATTCCTATATGCTGACTGATATTGGACAATTAAAAGTGTATAAATTACTACAATGGTAATTACTGCAAAGAGAGAATGATCATAACTTCTATGCGCAAAAGCTGCTTCTCAAAAGTGTTG
>VYZT01032676.1:0-11447 GCA_013400735.1 Pomatostomus ruficeps | reverse complement strand
GGGCGGCGGGCACCTGGAGCCGGGATAGGCCGCGCGGTGCCGCCGCATTGTGCCGCCGAGACGCGCCGCCATTTGCAGAGATAATGGGAGAAATTAATGCAAATGAGTGAATGGAACGAACCGCATTTTCATGCAGATCGGAGGGGCTCGCGCGGGCTGCTTGATAACAAGTCGCGGGGAGAAAAGGCCGACATTGTGAGGACTCATTTTTTCCCCATTTCTTCTCACTAGTGCCTCATAAGGGCCCTTTGTTCTCTAAGTAACTCTTTCTAAACTATTGACATTGCTCATTTATGTGAATTTCAGATTTCCCCCCCTTTCTTCGCCCCCCTCGCACCCCCCCAAGTAGCCTTGGGTGATCTGGGAAAGCGTTAATTGCGGGAGGACAATGACCGGGCTGGAACGGGAACTGCGATCATTAAGTGCAATGTTGCAGTTGTCCGTGCCTCATTATAACGTGCAGACAAGGCAATAAAATGCGTGTTTCACAAACAAATCTTTTAACGAGTGGAGTTCAAGAGCCTCCAGCTGTCCAGATTTACACCTTTTTTTCCTTTTTTTTCCCTCCATACTTCCCCCCCCAATCGTTGCTGCAAATAAACTTAATGCCATTTGAGAAGATGCATTCCTACAGCATCAAACTTCCTGCGTTCAGAAATAACTTTATGCTGCTTTTTTCATTAACAATTAAAAAAAAAAAAAGTGTGTGCTCTTTAAAGTTTCATAAAGAAACCTAAGTTGCTCCGAAGAAAAACAAACTCTCTCCAGTCCTTTCCACAGATACATCCCTCTAGCTTTGCACTTACTTTGTGGAATTTTGGAGTAGGTTAGATTTTAAGATTTGGAGCAGTTACATTTGTATTTTCCTCAAGCAAGCGCAGCTTTAAAGAAGGAAAAACACTGTTGCCGACTTCATGCTCTTGTTTGTTTTTGACGTCTTTAAAAAAAAAGTCAGAAGGAAGAGTAGCTAAATAATCAGATGTAAAGGTCATTCAGTGTAAGTACAGCTGAGAACTGGTGAACTATCGGACCCCAGAGTAAAGCAGCCAGAAAGAAAAAAAAAAATAAAAATAAAAGGTAACAGATTCAGCATTGTCCAAAAGTTCCAGACCAGTGATTAATGTGTGAGATAATGGACTTGGGAAATGAGTAAACACTCCCGTGCTCCCTGCTTTGTGCTTGAATGACTTGATGACAAGGGCAGAGCAAGGTGAGAATTTAAACAGGACTAAAGGAAAAGAGACAAAGCCCTGCGACAGCAGCCCGGGCGGGAGCGGGGGGGTCACTGGGCGCCTGGTCCCCGCAAGGAGCGCACGGAGCCCCGGGACAGTCCCCAAAACGCGGTCATTTTAACTTCGCGGGTTTTCAAATGACGCAATAATGAGACAGTCTTTTTTTAAAAAATTTTTTTTTTGGGCTAAACCCAATCTCGCAGTCATGAGAGGTAATACTTGTTTTAAAACTTAAGTTAGAACTAGGCATGGTTTCTCGGAATCACACCCTTTGATACGTTTCACTTTCCCTAGATTTACGTGTTACTAAAAAACTCCTAAGTGATGTTTTAACTTGAGGTGTATGAGGCTGCATTATGAGATATTTTGATGAAAAATATACTTCATGTGCAGTTAAGTGGTATTGCATTTGATGAACTTCCCTAAACGTTTTCTGTACTATTCTGCAGAGATGATGTTTTATTGGACCATGACATACAGATAATTTGCCTCTGTCTATTTAGGAATCACTAAAAGCACAAAGATGATTTCTGACAAAGCAATACTTTGTACCAATCGTAATAGTTAACAAATCTTGGACTTTTGTCTAGAATTGGGTTCACTGCTACTAATGAAGGTGGAGTCTTCTGTTTTTCTCATTTTTCTATGTTCTGATATATCTTAGGTCTTTTTACTCATATAGGATTTAGATCTTGTAATGCATGCCATCCAGTGTTCATGTTGCTGATAACCTGTTGCTTTTTTAAGCTATTACTACTTAAGGGAAACAAGTGAGATTTAAGAAACAGGTTTCCTTCATATTGTTTTATGATTGTATTGCATTTCAGAGGTATTGGTTAATTTTAGGAAAAATATTTTGTTGAACATTTGCATAAGAATTTCAACAGTTTAGGGTTCACAGAGGTGTCATTTATATTGACCCAGATTTATTACTTTACTAACCTGCCATCAGAGTGCCACAAAGCCATAGTCATAGGTCTCATTGTTATAAGGGCTATACAAAACCTAAATAGCTTATAGTGCAAGGGAAGAATCCTGATGGATCAAAGATTTTTTCACCTTTTTAATAATTAGCACTGTGTTCTAATTGGTCTGTTAGAGGATTTGCAAGTCTTTCATGGAGTATTTCTTGTTCAAAAATATCCATGTTAAGTTAGCACACATGCTACACTTAATCAACGTATACAGATTGTGGGAAAGTTCTTATGATTTCTTGTAGAATGGGTTTTTTTGGTATTTTGAACAGTATAGAACAAAGGAAATGGAACCAGAAAGGTTCTGTTACAGTAGCTCAGGGTCCATAAAGCTACAAACCTATCACAATCCACATTTAAGCAGTTAGGTATTTTCCTACATGCAGTACAAAATTCTCAGCTTATAGTGGGAGATTTTACTACTGTGTAAATAAATAATACTGCTCCAGGTTTTTCTTCCATCTTTGGTTTCTTCAGTCCAGGTTTCTTCGATCTTTGAGCTGAATATGTGTGAATTCAACCTTAAAGTGGTTAAATGGAAAAAAGTGTATTCGTCATGGAAAGATTCTTGTTCTTCAGGAGTTTCTTCCCCTTCCTTTGCATAATTATTCACTTTCAATTTAGAAGTTGAACAGATAATAAATTTTGATGTAATACCGTGCAACACATAACAGAGTCCCTTCCTCACTGTACAGTATTCTGTGAGTTAGTTTGCAACTCACTAATGCCTGTGTATGAATGTAACTTTGAGCAGACTTCAGTGGATGTATATATCCCTATGTGTATGCATGTATAAAGTACCAGCTTCATTGATTGTCTTGCATCTTCTGTCAGCCCCACCATCATTCCTGCTTGGGGCAGGAAATTTGCTGTTTGAGCAGCACCCAAAATCTGGGCAAGGCTGTACTGCAAAACAGAAGGAGCGCAAGTATGTGATTAGGGCTTCAGTCCTGTTAATGGTGTCACTGCCTTGAAATACATGTAGATTTTCTGTTGCAAATTAGGAAGATAAAATTTTAAGTAGCTTGGTAAATGGACTTGAAGGTAACTTTTGCGCTCTTTTATGGGCCAGATTTCTTGGATGCTACTAATAAAAGCATGCATGAAAAAAGTCAATGAGTGACTTGAAACTTGCTAGTCCAGTCAAATGCAGGTTGGTATGAGATCGGGGGCTTGCTCATATGTCATCAAATAATCAGTCTTTCAATGAGAGTATATTTACTCTTTGATATACTTTCTGATTATATTCATGTGCACTTTATTTCTTAATGTGAGTTCAAATCCTGTTACTTTATACTGATTATTTCTTTTGTCTTACATTTCATACCTATTTAAGCCTTCCACTTAGAATATTAAA
The DNA here is from genome assembly GCA_013400735.1 of Pomatostomus ruficeps. Classification (NCBI taxonomy): domain Eukaryota; kingdom Metazoa; phylum Chordata; class Aves; order Passeriformes; family Timaliidae; genus Pomatostomus; species Pomatostomus ruficeps. The sequence goes on along the minus strand of VYZT01032676.1, from coordinate 7,884 downwards.
TTGGTGCTTCTTCCCTCTTTAACTAATGCATGCACAAAGTATATACAGAGCTAGAGAATCTGGGTACCTAATTCATCATCATTCCCTCATTTGTACATCCAGAAAGTTAATGAAAGAGGACCAGTACTGTAAATAGGTCATTGCTTTCATGGCTGCCACTTACTAGGTAACTGCTGTGCTTTGAATCATATCAACTGAGGCCAGAATAAAGCCTGAGAAGTAATTTTCTTCTGGTGGTTTTTTTGCATGTGAATTCTGTTGTGATTTTGTTGTACTTTTCCTTCCTGAGTTTTCAACTACTTTTCCATGAAACTAACTTGCAGGGACTTCTGTTGTAGTTTGTATCCTCCTGTCCTGGAGAGAGAGAGATGGAAAATGTGAGCCCTAAAACTCAAATTTTTGTTTCATTCTGAACTGGAGACTTCTCAATTCACCTAGATTAGATCCAGTTTCATATGAGAAGTTACATTTGTGATGTCTTCCTGTAGATTATTCTGGCAGTTTATACTGTTTGTCACAATTACTGCTCTGGTGATGGTCTGCAGTATGAAGTTATGTATCTATAAGCCAGTTTGGCCCTGGTTTTTCTTGCTGTAATAAAATTTTCTTTTTGAGCTTGTCATACTATTGTTAATTTTCAGAAAGTCCTTTTAACTGCATATTAGGAATGATGTGATAATAACTATATACATCATTAATTTTAAAAATTAATTTTACATTACATGGTAATTTCCACACACTGTATCTTTAAGTAGCGTTACCTTTGCAAAAAATAAGCCAAATGGAAAAGAGAAAGAGAAAAGAGGTAAAGATGTTACATAATTTGTAGGTCCTCTTGAGTGTAGCAGAAGTTCAAAGTAGTCTGAAGTTTGAATTCTCTAGTTTATATTGGAAAGGAGAACAATCAACAGGAAATAAAGACAGCTGTCAAACAACAGAACTAATTCATCTGATCATTTGAGTTATCTTTCACATTGTCAGAGGTGAAAATAGCTACATAATTTTACCTGTCCAACCGTACCCATTAGGTTATGTTCAAGACAGGTATTTATGGCATTATCAGAGTAGAATAAAGCCCAATATTATTTTTCAGATGAGAGAATTTTTTTTCCTCATTAGTTTTCTTCTGAGAATACTGTGGAAAATTCAAAGCAAACACATATCTGATAATGTCTATTTTAGAGTTTCTTTCTGCTAGCCTTAGATATATTATTTTTACCAAGGCATGCTATTTGTTTTCTATTTTGAAAGCTACAGTAGTTGCTATAAAAAGGTTAAATTTGCAAGGACTTATCACACAGCAGTAACTGAGAGCTCCTACTCATTTCCTATTTGAAGTACAGGGGAAAAAAAAACCCTTGTGTGATTGCTGTTGGCAAATGAAGACTTTTAAAATGGTACCTGCTGTAGCTTCAGTAAGAAATGTTCCTATGTCTTCATAGAAAAAAGGGAGAGCAGGGGCAAACTGACTTACTAAGAAATGTTTGATTAATATGTAAAGTAATCTGTTCCTGAAGAAAGCTATTCCTGAAGGAAGCGCATGGCATACATAAATCTCGTTACTTCTCTGTCTCCAGATATGTTTGTCATTGTGCTTGTGGTACACATAGGTAGATTAATAGATACATACATAGAATCCTATATACTTACTGCTTTAAGCTATTGCATGTTCAAACAGATGTTGAAGCCAAGATTAGCCTTTTTTTTGCATGTGCTGGTAGTGTGGAAACCTTTTAAAGGCATCTATGAATTATTACTTTGGTTCAGCATGAGTGCAGTAAGAAGAAGTGTACCTCATCTGTAATACACTGTGTAGACTAATATCAGCTTCTTTTTTTCTTATATTGCAGTGAGATATTGATCTGGTAAAATGGTACCATATTGGAGCTGTCTGTTGTGGTATTCATCATGCTGTCACATCCCTAGTGCCTTGGAGTTATTGAAAAGCGGAACTGAGGGAGTTCTGTCATTGTGTGTTGCAGCCCATTCATAAGAAAGTTCACTAAAACATCTGAAGTAGTGTTCTTGCTTATTTATTTATTTACATCTAGTGAGAACCATTTCACTTCTTTGGGTTACAGAACCCTCCTATTGCAGGCACAGGGACATTTATAGGCTTGGTTATCTTTCCTCAGACGTCTTTCTCTTGTATAACATTTGTTCTTTAGTCAAACCTCACACCTGCTGCCTTTACGGATGCTTATGCATTTGGGTTCTGTCCTTTGGGAGTAATATATCTGAGAGCTGTGGCTTCATTGCCCTTATGCTTTTATCTGATAGCTGTGAGAAGGTAAATGATGAACTTTTATATGTAGAAAGCTTTTAGTTTCTTCCCACACTAAAGTATCAGCTAATGTTAAAAGAGCTTTCAAAAATATATAAAGATACTGTCAATCTGCACTGAGTAGATTAAACAGTTTGAATGAATTATTTCTGTTTTGGAGTCTGCCTGGCAACCTGATGATGAATTTAGAAGGATGTCATGTTTTCTGTAAGGCCATGATGAAAAGGGGATTTATTTACACATATAAGAAACAATCTAACTATTTAACCCAGCCAAACTAAGGGTCTACTCTGCAGCTACAACTGCCTGACTTCTGTAGTTTATACATACACTGTAAGTAATTGCACCCAATTTCAATTTAGTATATAAGAGTTTAGCAGAAGAGCAATTAAATTGTCATGTGCTGATTTTAAAAGTTACAAAAAGAATGAAGAAAAAGCATGGAAATTACAGGTTGACTTTATCTTGCAAGGTGCCAAGGATGTCTTGTGACTCTGCGGGCCCATAATTCCAGTCAGATGCACTGTGAATTGGAAATGTTTTCTGAATTGGTCACAAAATTCGTCATAACTACGTGAAGTATATTCATTTTTTATATTCAGACATTTTAAGAAAGAAAAATTAGAATACCTTTGCCAATGTTACAGTTCCTAGAGTTAAAAAATTATGTTCGTCTTAGTGTTACTGGATTTTAAGCAGGTGTTGTTGCTTTCATAATTTAATAAGAATTTATATTGTGTTTTGATATTGGTGCAAAACTGACTTTATTATGGGTCTATAACAGCCAAATGTGCCGTACTTTTTAATATACAACCACAGCATGCTCTACAGTTGCTCAGAAGGAGCCTTCTGTGCTGTTAGGAAGTATGACATGAATGCATATTAAGATTTATCCATGTTCTATGTAATATTCCTAAGAAGTCCAATAACTTGACAGAAGTTAACGGAAGGCATAGAATTCAAAGCACGTTGCTATTACTTATTAATTTGTTTGCTCCTTCTTCCCCCATTAAAAACATGGTTCTTTAGGTTTGCACAGCAAACCAAAAACTTACCTTAAATCCCCCAAAGGAAATGAGGGAGGTACACACTACAGGCTGGTGGCTGGGTGACACTTCACGTTATGTGACTTTCGTATGTGGCTTTGTTGATTAAACAGCTCAGCTGCTTCTGTGGTTGTAGAGTTGGATGAATCACCAGTTGAGCTGCTGTGAACTCGATTATTACCTTCCCGTTGAATGTGTGTAGGACTTTTTTATATTCTCTCAAATTGTTTTCTGTGCAGCTGTTGGGGAGAGAAATGTTTTTGTTTTCTGCACTTCCGTATAGTTGAAGGAATTTTTGCCACAGTGTGGAAAAGTGCCTGCAAGAAGTCTGCTCTGTGGTGTATTTCAGGCTTTTCAGAAAAAAAAACCAAACCCAACTTCCTCCAATATGTGAAGCTGATGTTTTTTTGAAATTTCCTTCAAGATCCTACCTAACTGTCCTTGGCTCCATATTTCTAGATATCATGGAATCATAGTATCAAAGAATAGTTTGGATTGGAAGAGACGTTCAGAGATCATCTAGTCCAACCCCCCTGCAATGAACAGGGATATCTTCAACCAGATCAGGTTGCTCAGAGCCCTGTCCAACCTGACCTGGAATATTTCCAGGAATGGGGCATCAACCACCTCTGAACAACCTGTTCCAGTGTTTTATGGCCCTCCTTGTAAAAACTTCTTAAAACATCTAATTAAAAATTGACCTTCTTTTAGTTAAAAACCATTACCCGTTGTAGGGCCACTACAACAGGCCCTGCTGGAAAGTGTGTTCCCGTCTTTCCTAGAGGCCCACTTCAAGTACTGGAAGGCTGCTCTGAAGTCTCTCCAGAGCTTTTTCTTCTCCAGACTGAACATCCCCAACTGTCTCAGGCTTTCTTCATAGGGGAGGTGATCCATCACTTTGATCCTCTTCATGAGTCTCCTATGGACCCACTGCAGGAGGTTCGCATCCTTCTTATGTTGAGAGTCCCAGCTGTGGACACAGGTGGAGTCTGGAGAGTGGAGTAGAGGACTGAAATCACCTCTCTTGACCTGCTGGTTGTGTTTCTCTTGATGCAGCTCAGGATACAGCTGGCTTTTTGGACTGCAAGAGCACATTGCTAGGTCATGTCCAGCATTTTTCATCCTGTATAGTTCCATCTTTATAGTTTTCAGGAACTATCTCCCAGAGCTGTCTTCACGACTTTCCATGCCTACTAAAGACCATTTTCTGGTTGGTCATCAAAGCGCAGTGTTCCTCCTGTGAAGTTTTCTCTGCTTTGGTCCTATGAGTGCACATTTGTGGTTTCTCAGAACCCTTCTCTGCATTTCAGTTGTCTGTGTGAGGACTGACCTGTCCTTATGGGAAAGGAAGGACTGCGTACTGACTGCGAGGAGAAGTGATAGTTCAACAACACCTGGAAGCTGATGAGGAAAAACAAAGATTGCATCATAGGTGGATAGACTGAGGGAAGCTCAGCATTGTAAACCTTAAAGATAATGAAAAGCCTCTGTCCCTCAAAATAAAAATAGTGAGGTTAATAAGACCAATGCTTCTCTATATTACAGCCTTTTTGTGGATATCTTACTCCTTTTTCCCCCCTCCCCTGCTTCATCTGTTATTGTCTTTTTATATGTACGCTGTCCGGAAATGTGTCTTCATCTGTGTTTGGAAAACATCTAGCATACTGTGGGGTGTTATCACAGTGTAAAAAATAACTCCCAGGACAAGATTCTATTGCAGTATTTATAACCAATTTCAGGAGAAGGAGGATCAAGTTCATTCTTTATGGCTTTTTCAACTGTGCCTGTATACTGAAGACATTTGATTTACTTAACATATGGCCAAGCGAACTGTTGGGCATATTGGGAAAAATATGTGAAACTACTTTGAAATGTTGCAAATGTGTTTGGAGACCTTTGTGCCACACCAAGCGTTTCTGTTGTTATTCAAGTACTTTGGTTTGGTTTTTTATTTCTCTACCTTTTAAACACTGGACAATTACATTATTTCTTTGAATCTTACCAGATAGATTGGTATAATTGCAAAGTATTTATCTGCTTCCTTGAGTGATACCAATTTATATGTCTCTAGCTAATCTGCCCATGTTCTAAGTTCTCTTCTTCCCTCTTACCCAGTGCAAACATGTATACTGCCATAATGAAATCATTTCCATGTCCTATAGTGTTTTTAGATCAACAAGACCTTCGCTTATTAGAAAGGGCAGAGTAGTAATGCTTTTGGCAAAGCCATTATTGTGGTATTGGTATTCACTAGAAAGGACAGAAATAGAACAGCACTGGCCTCCATAAACAATTCCAATTTGATCTGTGTACAAGATAAAATCTTGGCTTCTCAATGCATTTAGGTGCTGTCATAGCTGTTGTTGCCAAATAAGAATGCAGTGTGATGTTATTATAGTAAACAGCACTTAAGCACAGCTGGCAGAATTGATCAGGGCCACATTAGAGTGAACTTCAACAGATGACTGACGCAGCAGAAACAATAACTGAATATGCAAACAGTTCTTGCAGTGAATGCTCTGGGGATCCGGCACCATTATTTTTGACTTTGAACAGGGAAAAGGGGCAGATTTGTAACCTCCTTCTGCACAAAAGGGTTCTGGGTATTCTGTAAACATCTGACTGCCATTTATAATAGTAGCTAGTTACAAAGCAAAACTCTAGACTCCCTTGACTATTTACATTTCATTAATTATTAAAGAAAAAAACCATAAATATCAGATAAGTTTGTTTAATGTTTCACACAGGATTTTTTTCTTTGCTAGAAAAGCCTTTTCTCAATTAATGTTAATCATCGAGGACTTCCTGTTTAAATTGCACAGAAATGCATGTTTGCCTCAGTAAGGGCTTTTTTTCCCCTTCTAATTATTGTAAGAGCTAATTATGTGACCACGCATTGCTATTCTTTTATTGTAATAATTTGGATTAGTAAAAATAAACATAGGATGAATAGTGTATGTACCTCATTCTTGCACAATGTAAATCAGAAGTTCTCTTCATATCTTGGTAATTTGTGCACCACACATTACCAAAATATTTAAAATCCATATAAACAGGTAGCCGTGCTTGTAATTTTACGTTGTACAGTGTCATCTTTTGATTTATTTGACCATTAATACAAAACAGAAAGTAAAACAATCCAGACTCAAACAATAGAAACCTTCTTTTTCTATCTTTTTAACTGAGTTTGTCTACTCATGTAATAATTTTTTTTTCTCCAAACAAGAGGTGCCTTAAAAATTATGTGATTACAATGGAGGGAAACAGAAGGTGGAGGCCAAGGCAGAAGTAAAAAAGGCTATATTAAATGAATACTTGACTTTCCCTTACATAAGATCCTATGAAATGTCTTAATTTCTCACTGGCTCTCGTTGAGGAATGCGGATGGAAGCTGCGCTGAGGATTTCATTCAAGTGTTGTGAGATACAGAAAAGACTGTTGAGGGACACTTTGTCTGAGTCCAGCTTCATAGACTGGTGACATCAAATTCTCTTCCGAGAGGCTGCCATCACTTTGTCATGGCTGAAATCAGACTGAGACTCACACTGGGGTTTCACAGAATGCTTATGAAGTTCTTGTAGCAATCCTTAGGTTTGCTCGTTATCATCTTACTACAGACAGCTCCCCCACCTTCCCCTCCTCCCATTCTGAGGGCAGAAATAAGTAGCTCCCAAAATGTACAAATGTAATGTTTCCTGTTAATTTTACTTTAACTTTTTATTTACTCTAATTCTCTGACTTTTACAGCAAAATCATAGAACTTAAAGAGAAACTTGAGTTTCTCTTCTAATTTCTTGGAGGTGGGATTCTCCGTAAATCACACAGAGTTTGCCCCAGAATAAGTGCTCACAATTTTATGGTCTTTTAATGGTTTTCTCCTACCAAAACTAATTTCAGCCATTCCCCCAAAAGCAGTGTTACACAAATGCAATATTCTTATTAATGAGGAGAAAACATTTGAGCTGACCTCCTGGCGTAACATTTCTTTCATAAAACTCACCTCTCAAAAGGTGAGGGGCATAGAGATGAGTTACAAACTTCTGAAAAGAGTTGCACAATGCTGTGATGTGACGTAGCACTTCAAGCCTTCTGTGTGTGTGCGCAAATGAAGCCATGGTCCATCACTCTGATACACATCACTAAATAATGGGCTTTATCATGGATGTTTTCCAGTCTCACTACCAGCTCACAGTCCAAGGAGAGTTGAATTTCAGAGTAGTTATGTAGTCATCCACCTTGAAGCAGGAGACCCTAGGGAAGCAGAAATCATGTTTTAAGGGTTCGGACTTTTTTTTTTTTGTCTGTGTGTGTGGTATGAGGTGGTCAAAATCCTTATCAGAGCCAAGCAGTCACATGGAAATGACTATAATAGGTCTACAGATTTAGCAAGACTATGATTTTCTAGATCCATTACTTTAGGATTGTATGTCATGCAAGATTATGTGAAAACAGAGTAATGAAAGACAAAAGCTGTAATCCAGATTGAAAGGGAGGAAGAAAAAATGCTCAGAAAATGGCTGATAGAGACTAAACATGTCTCCTCACAGCCTGATA
>VYZT01032675.1:241510-263693 GCA_013400735.1 Pomatostomus ruficeps | reverse complement strand
TTTTAAAGTAATGACACAGTAAGTCTCATGCAAAAGCTTGGGAAGATTTTGTTAATTTGCTAATAGCCAGAAGCAAGGATGGGGGCTGGAGGAAGATGAGACTGATTACTCTGCATGATCTCTGTAACTGTGCTGATCTTTAGGACAAAATGTCTCCCAGCAGGAAATCTGGAGAGGATTACAGGATTAATGCCATGCCTTTCTCCCAGTTAGTCACTCTTCATGTGTAAAGGGTAAGACCTTCTTTTACTAAGATATTTTTATGCATGAAAAATCATCTCTCTCCATACTGCTGCCTTTTATCAACCAGCTGACTTTCGAGAGAGGTAAGGGCAATGCAAACCTTCTCCATTTTTGGTCACCTCCAGCCTCCTCAGCAGCTAGTGGAAAAGAATAAGAAAAGGAAGATCTGCCTGAGGAGGAGATGAGAGCACAGGGAGGCCAGAATGGACTGATTACACAGATACTGCCTTTACTGAGTCTTGTGAAAACAAACGGCAGAAATTTGTCATGAGCAGATCTTAACCAACAATAATTGTTTTAGCCTTGGGTAGGAGGACAACCGTGTGGCCCTGGGCAGCTCTTCTCTATGCACAGCTGAGCTGTGCAGTACAGCATGAGGAGCAGACAGCCAGGCAAACACCAGCACCTTTGCAGCACTCTGCACAGACCTCATTAGCTGCTCTTTCTTTGAAAGCAGGGGAAAGGGAGGAATGGGAAAATGCCTGAAAACGAATTGACTTGTATTAGCTCTGATATTTGCTCATTCTTTATCTTAACCACCCATGAGACAGCTGCTGCTGCTGCTTTGTTTGTCAGAAGGACTTCTTATCTCTGTGAGGTGCGGTCCTAGCAGAGGCATAAAGCACACGTACATAAACACACACAAACAAAACCCCCTCTCCCTTCATCACCAGAGGCACAACACTACCTACACAACTCCAATCCAGCAACTTGTCTGGTCAAGTCTCAAGGTGGAGCTGATTAACTCCTGCTAATATGGCTCAGATTCAAATTGTAACCTGCAGGACACCACCCTACTGGGGTTTAATTTATCTCTACCTTACGAACTGCCTGCATTCACCATACCCATACAGTAACTGAAAAATCAAAGCTCAGAGCACAGGGACAACTGTCCATCTTCCCCCTTGTAACACCAGCAGGATTTCTATATTAAAAGCACTGTATTCATCAGGTCATACATTCCTTCATGCTCCCTTTAGAAAAGAACATACCCACTGTAGCCTTCCTTGGGGAGACACAAGATTCAGAGTTTTCTGCTTAAAATCCAGAACATTTGCTGCCAATAAATAGTGAGTGAAGCTCTACAGAACACAACTATGGATTGAATGCTACAAATACAAATTAATGATGATGGTAATTATCTCCTTCTCTGCATAGGTTGCAGAGGCACACGGGTACAGAGGAAAACACAAGCACTGCTGTTTCCAGTTTATAAGGGGAATGTCAAGCTGGAAGAAGAATCCTGGTTCAAGCACAGACATTTCTAGCACCCATGTGCTCTGGTTTGAAGCACTGAAAAGAACAAAATAGCGATAATCTGCTTTGAAAACTGGAGGTTTAAAATTATTGAAAAGCACAGTTTGTGATCATGTACGTTTTTATTTGGCAACCGTGGAAGGGCCCTGAAGGAAAGAAAGAAGGTAGTTCTGGAGTGCTGGACCTGGCAGAAGTATTGGTGGAAACTGCACATATCATAGGAGTATCACCAGGGAAATGACCTTGTCTTATCTCAGCGTCTCAAATAGAAAATATGTAGCAGTGGCCTCTGGTCTGAGGAAAGGAAATTTTTATTTTTGCAGACACCTCCTAACAGAGGATTTCTGTAACACACTCGCAAATAAGTCACTGCAGTAACTATACCAAGTCACTCATTTTGGATTTTCCTTCCCTTTCCTTACAATTTTTATACATATGTTAAAAAATGGAGTAAGAGTGATTATAAAATAACTGTTGCTTAATTTTTTTCACTTTCTTGAATCATCACATAGTTCAATACAAACTGGAAAATCAAATACCACTTCCACAAGGTCCTTCATGATTCCCTGCCTGCTGATTGCTTTTTCCATTTCTTCATTCATGTTAATCCTTCCACCTACTATTTTCTGCCTGTGGCCTGAAGAAGCAGCATTTCTGTGGGAAACAGTTTTTGTGCGTAGGAAGAGACCTGTATGAGCCAAGAGTGTCAGCAGAGCTACCTTTTTAATGCAGAATGTGTGCGTAGAGAACAGGGCAACACTGCAAATGTTCCCACTCAAAACATAGAACACCACCTGCCTGGTGGGAGCTACATACAAGGAACTGGTGTAGCACAAAAGCCAGCTTTTTGTACTTGCCATGATAACCACGGCTTCACACGTGACAATTTTTTCTGAAAAACCCATTTCTTATACGAAGATTTCATGTGACATCAAATGAACTTTTTAAACTCCCCATCTGGCACTGTCTCTAAATGCACTTTTGAATTAAACTGCTGATGTGTGTGTTTTGTTTGTACATGGAATTTCTCTCAAAAGTAAACAAAACATTTAAAACCATAAAGACATTCCTGACATCCACTCAAACACGATATGGAGCCTAAGTTGTAATTTCAAAGAGTTACAGAGTTGCATTTGAAAAATATTTTCAGTATCATGGATAGCTTCACTTATGTCAGATCCAAAAATGAATAATGAAGTTGTTCTACATTCATAGTTTAAATCCAAAGTAATTATGCCGTGTAAGTCAATTTTTATAGTGACAGTTGATTTGCAAGACACAGAGAGTTAAGGAAAAATAACTTCCTAAGTATTGCCTAAAAGTCTGTATAAAGGCTAGGCCACAATGGAGCAGTAAGGCCTTCCTCCCTCCAAATCCCCCTGGCATCTCAACCCTACATGGGACATAATTTATGGTCCTTCTGCTAAGATCCATTCCATACAGCTTGTTATGCAAATAAAACCAATTTTGAGTGGTAACAAAAAAGCAAGCACATCAGATCACCCCAGCTTGTCTCACTCACTGTGCTGTTAATTGTAGTTGGTAAGAAAAATAATGATGCACACACTCCTCAGGTTCCTCAGTGTACCATTACTTCAGCATGGAATCCCATCACAATCCCTTGGCCATTTCAGTATCCAATTCAGAGAAAACATGATTTTCCTGCATGTCATGATTTACTAATCAGGAGTAAAAATGTATATTTAAGAAACTTACAGGCTCAGTTGAAAACTGCAAGTCTTTCTTATGGATTATGTCCAATAGAAAAATTATGTTCCAAATATAACATGTAATTACCACCCAGTCATTTCAAGTACTTATCTATGAATCTGAGGAGGGGTTCTTTGTTTATTTTTTTAATCTCAAGACTTTGTAATTATTGTTTTGGCATCCAAGAATTCCAACAGTTGGTGGGGTGCTGCCAAAAAGATCTTTTCTTGCAAGGTGCTCAGCACCCTCCTTTCCAAGAAAATCAGCATTCAGTTGCTGGTTCCGGCAGTGTTTCACATCAGCTTTGCTGCACTATGTTTCCTCCATGCCTCAGTTCCTTATATGTAAAAATCAGAATAAAAGTCCTGTCTTCAAAGGGTGATCTGAAAGCAACAGCTGAATAACACGATTGTATCTGGGAGGGCTGGTCCACAAGGTCTATTATGCGTGCTAGATCCCATTTGAGTTAGGGGAGAAGGCTATATGTATGTATGTGTATATCTAGGGAGAAAGGGCTTCCTTGCACTATCAACTCATTTCTTTCACACCACAGGACTTGGAGAACTCTCAGCTTGCCCTGCAAAACCCACAGTGAGGGCTTTACAGCATCTAGAATGAAGCAAGAACACTGTAGCAGCAGTACTGGGGTCCCTTATCTTTCAAGGCTGTATTGTTTGTGGATTCACCAGATTTACTTCTGAACCACAGAGAACCATGAATGGGATCTTGGGAAGATTTTATTTTGAAAACAAAAAATCAGCATGCAATGAGTACTAAAAAAACCCCTGCCCATTTCAGCAGGCACAGATCATCCTAAATTGCATTCTTGGTAGTATAGCACTGCTCATGCACTTCCTATGGCATGTGAAAGGTAAATGAAATACAGCAACCCCGCAAGATTTCTTACACAGCTGTGCTGTATTCAGTAAGACTCTTTGCTGTGTCAGTGCCACATCATCGCACTGAACTAGCAGAAAAGTATAACATTCATCAAAAATCAAGGGCAGAGCAAAGAGCAAAGAAGAAAAGTAGAAGTGCAATCTTTCCGGGGCCCTTCCCCAGCAGAAAGGCAATTTTCCACTTTCTCACAGGGCCTGCCGGCTGTGTTTTTCACTCATGCTGTTCTCCTTACTCTGTGTTAGTGGCTGCCTCTCCTAGGTGTGTTTCTAAATGAGGGAGAGGGAGCATGTTTGTGTGTGCACGCCGTGTGTTTACAAGAGTTATGGTAGCAGTTCTCAGCAGTCCACTGAGAGTTCTAGGAAACGGCCCCTGTTATTTTATTCTCGGTCAATGTCAGCTCATGTCAGGCAGTAAAGATCACACAGGACAGCCGGCTCGATCTCGCAGTGCTGGCCGGAGGCCTCAATGGGAGAGGGAAGGGGAGCGAGCTGCGAGTGGGCGGAGAGCCTTCCCAGCACTCTACCAACCACTGCAGGAGGAATTATGATAAACACCACTCTGGAAACCAGATACAACAGTACATTGTGTTCTTCTTCGGAAAAACAACCCGACTTCAGCTCACTTAAAGTAAACAGTTAATCCTGTTTATCTTTTTTTTTTCTTTCTTGATGAGTTGTTAACAGAACAATCTCTTCTGCAAAGCAAATAAGAGATCCGTCCCTTAAATTCATACAGATTTTTTCTTTCCTCAAGAAAAAAAAAGCAGTTCGATATGTAAACTTTCTACTATCAGCAACCAGTGTGGAATAACAATCTTTCTTGGCTTAAACTGACTTAACAAAGCGATGCCAAAACTGAATGAAACCTTTCCCTCACTTACATATTTTATTTTGGAAAACTTAAGTCCCAAACAGAATGTTCTATTCATCCCTTTTAACTATTCTGTTTCTGAAAAGAACACGCAAAACTGGTAAAACAACAAAAAAAATCAGGATATTCGTTGTCCTTGCCACTGAAGCACAGGATGCCTGGGGAGCAGAGATCATCTACTGAGCAGGGGGTGGCTGGTCCCAGGTTTTCTCTGAGAGGTGAAAAGAGAGGAGTCAGACTAATTGACTGCAACTAAGGTAACAAACTGTTATCCTCCTTTTCAAAATATATGCTTACTGTGCAAATTCATGGTGTCCCTGACTTTCAGTAATAAGGGTGATTAATCAAAAAAGCAGATGGAATTGATTATGTTGTTTTGCTGAAGTCATCACAGTCTACCTATTAACTACTTCTTATGGGGAACTCCAACCCAGTCCACTGAAAGCTTTCCCAAAGGAATTCTAATTTTTAGCACTCAGGAGTTTAAATAGTTCTAAAAGTCAACAACGAAAGTGTGTTAAACATCCCCGGTCAGTAAAGTTTGTTGATTTAGCTATTTATAATCAAAAAAATACATGATTTGAAAAACTGTAAGAGGAGAAGAAAAATATTTCCCCGTTTTATTTTTACTTGTTTTGCAAGCTCTGAGATCCTGGGTTTGCTGTGCAGCTGATGTCATGAAGTGCAAAAACGTAAATTCATGCGAGCAACAGTCTGATTTTCAGATTTTGAAAAAAATATTTTATATGCAAAATTTTTAATTTTTCCTGTTTGGCCTTCTTTTTTTCCCCTTTAGATCTTAATTTAGTTTGCATTTATTTTTAAATCTTTTGCAGCAGCTGCCAAATTTACACCGCGCTGGTGAGCTCTGATGTGACAGAGCAGAACAAAGCAGAGCTATTTCCCATCGCAGAAGGGAGGCAGGCTCGGGAGGCAGCTCTCAGTGGCTGGGGCCAGAACCCCAGAGGAGCAGCCTCAGGACTATTCCCCCAATCTACCACTTAGCCCACCGTGACCTCCAGCTGGAAGAGCCAGTATGCCTCCAGGGAAGACTGGAAGAGCCAGTATTGGCAGGACAGGACTGCTGCTGAACACTTCATTTTGCTCCAGGTGCACCCTGTCATTTAACCCCCACCCTCCCAGTGCTGCACCTGCACAAGAAAAGCATGGTTGCCCCCTCATGATGGTGGGTTTGGCCTGCCAAATTTGTCCCTAAACTGATGGACAGTCCACAGCCCTATCTATGAAGGATCCAACTTGCACCAAGGTGCTGCAGCTCTGAGCAGGGTGGGTACTGGCTGCAGGACTGAAGGGAAGAAGCAACAGACTTTGGTAAAACCTCGGTCTCGGGAAGCCAGAGAAGAGTGTGTTGGTCCTACTGTCTCTACTTGTTGGGAAACTCTTGGGCAGAGGGGAAGAAAGCAATAGACCTAAATCTTTCAGGATGCAGCTGTAATCCATGTACAAAAAAGACCCTCTTGTTTGACCCTGTGGAGGTTGGCCACCATCACACCCTCCTTCAGGAGTGAATGGATCAGCTGAGAGGAATGTGGATGAGAGGTGAATCAATGGGAGATCATTAGGAGATGACACAACAGCAGGAATAAAATGTGGAAGGTGAAGGAGACAAAGATGAGGAGGAAATGTTCTCTGGTATCACCTCTTTTCCACTTCCTTTCTCACACCTTGCTGTTCTCCATATCTCTTTTAGTTAGGGACTGGGGGGAAATGGCAGTCTGTGGTAACACCAGGATTACCCCATGGATGACCTACAAGCAATACTGAAGGAGCACTTCCCACAGACACACTGGGATTTTTTACATAAAAAATTATGAACACAACCAGCCCTGCTGAAAGAGAGGTGCAGATGGCAGTGTTTTTTTCAATTTGAAAATGAACAATAAAGTTTACTTGCCATTTTAAGCTTTTATTTGAACTTTGCAAAATGAGAAATCCCATTTTCAGTCACAGGTCAAGCAAAGCTTTATATATTACTTTTAAATAAGCAGTAGGTTTGGGTCATTATCTAAAGCTCACTCAGATTAACACCTTTCCATTGATTTCAATGAGCTTTATTTCATGCTGTATAGCAGGCAGATAAAATATCTGGGCAGCATCAGTTACATTCTTTCATCTTGATTTCATTCAATTGTTCATGCAAATTCCATGCTTCTCTGTTAAATCATCTAAACTGAACACCAATCAAGGACCAAACACTGTAGCAATTTTATAAACACCACACATAATTTTTTTTATCATTTCAAGGAATCATTTTTAGCAGGATCAGAACTTGGAATACAGCGCACAGTATGTAAAAAAAAATCTTAAATTTGCCATATTCCCTCCTTTTTGTTTGTCTGGGTTTTTTTTATTTGTTTGTTTTTTGGTGGCATTTAATTGGGTAATCTTAAACCAGGCACAAAGAACATCTCACTTCTTTCCGCGCTTTGGTTATCTTCAGATGCATAAGATTTCAAATATTATGTGGGCTAGTGGGAAGAGTCCTAAAATAAAAAGTCTCTGCAAGAGCATCTTAATCTCAATCACCCTGTACAGATGATAGTCTATATTTTATATCTCATGCATGTGGAATACTATTTAATTGCAATGACATAATCAGTAATTACACTGGATTTGATATAATAACCCTGGTCAAATACTGAGAAACTATGTGCATGGTATATTTGATTCCTTTTTTTCCCTTCCCAATACAAAGAAAACAGTCCTGAAAATAAGAACCTGTTCAAATATCAGTACAGCATAGTTTGTTCTTATCATTTATATTCCAAGGAAAAGAAGAAAACAGGACCAATTCTAATCAAAACTACAGGAAGAGTTTATAGACACAAAAGATAATAATGGATTAGGGCCCTTAGTAAACCTATCTATTCATGCCAAAAGAGGTGATTTAATATTCTGTGGTTAAGATT
This sequence comes from Pomatostomus ruficeps, assembly GCA_013400735.1. Taxonomy (NCBI): domain Eukaryota; kingdom Metazoa; phylum Chordata; class Aves; order Passeriformes; family Timaliidae; genus Pomatostomus; species Pomatostomus ruficeps. The sequence goes on along the minus strand of VYZT01032675.1, from coordinate 255,783 downwards.
CTGGGTTTGCATCTTATCCAAAAGAGTATCAACAATAACACATTGTTCTCCTAACACCATGCTGGTGGTGTCACAGCCTCTGATACGATTCAGCACAGACTTGAAGGGACAGACACTGCTAAACGTTTGGATTTTCCTGAGCTGTCACCCATTGCAGGCCAGCAGGAGATACAACATCACAGCCAAGATAACAAGATAACTTTTGTCTTCAAAACACGCAGTTTCCTGTTGATACTCTTCTGTACTGTCATATTTGCTGTCTTGCCCTCTTTTTCCTGTCACACATTCCTTCTCTAATTAAGTCTTCAGGGTACGGCACTGAGGAAACATTAGGACAGGGACTTCTTCGTGCCAGCATGGCGCCTGAGATCAGGGTACATGCCCTGATCTTCACTGGAGCATCAGTGTCACAAAAGCAGATCAAAGCTTTGGTGTAGCCGTTTAATCATCAGTCGCTGCTGCTCACCCTTCCTAACCACAGGCAACAGGGCTGGTATTTGTATTTTCTGAGTACTGTCAGCAACTTAGCAGTTGCATTTTTCCCTTTCAGGCTTTTCAATTGAGTAGGATCTCTTTGTGCAGAAGGGAGTCAAATCAGGCTGTGACACTCCCCCTCCAGCCTGGCTTCACCATCATCCCCAGAGCAAAGCATTCAGGAACTATCACAGGCAGGTCTGAAGGTTGCTTTAAGCGCGTTCCTTCCTACTGGACATGTGATTATAGAATGTGGAGAGCCACCAGCATATGAAAATTACAAAACTTAAATAAATATGGGCCGCATTTTCATGCAGTGCCTGTAGTCGTGGGACACGCTGTCCATGGTGTTATCTCTCTCCACTGCCAGGTAAAGTCACAAACCTGTGATTTTGGATCACTGTGATGCTATATAACTCATGTACTCCTAAGGTGAAGCATAAAAAGACCCTAAATTTAAATATCGAAATACACTAAAACAAAATTGACAAAGCCTTCAAACAATATTCTCACGAACAGAAGACAAAATGCCTACATTTTTAAAAAATATGCTATCTGACCACCCCCTTTTTAAAACATGTTTCCTGAATTCTGCTGCTGCAAGAAGTGTGAAAATATTAACAAGACAAGAACAGAACAAATGAAAACATAGTATGTGAATCCCACTTGGATCAATTAAAGCATTTTGCTTTACCAATTCTAAAAAAACTAAGTTAAAAAAACCTAATCAAAGTGGAATTTCTAAACAAGTGGTTTCAGAGTAGGAAAATGGCATTGTTTCAAAACATAGCATTTCAGCAATTTCACAACTTTTCATTTGCTTGTACAAGCTTTTCATAAGAAGTTTCCATTATTTTACAAGTTGATCTAACAGAAAATTATTTCTTTGAAAACTTCCCAACCATTTTTCCTAGAAATATTTTTCAAACCTCTAATGCAGTAACTATTCATTAGCTTTCAAGGCTTTATTTTGACAAAATGTATTTATTCAGCACACCAAAGAATAATTATTCAGTATGCCTGTGAGTAGAAGCAATGCTGAACGGTGAGAGACAGAAATGTAATACTAGGATTTATTCCCCCTCCTTGTCTAACAATAGCTGTAGAAATATATTTGAACATATGTGCTGGGTTTGGTTTGGGTAAAGTTAATTTTCTTCAGAGTAACTGGTATCAGTCTGTGGTTTGGATTTGTGCTGGAAACAGTGTTGATAACACAGGGATATTTTAGTTATTGATGAGCAGGGTTTGCACAGTGTCAAGGCCTTGCTGCTCCTCACCCCACCCCACCACTGAGGAGGCTGGGGGTGCATGAGGAACTGGGAGGGGACACAGCTGGGATAGATGACCCCAGCTGATAAGAGGAATATCTTGGACTACATGGCACCATGTTAAGAAAGAGAAAGAGATGAGAACATTCAGAATGGTGGCATTTGTCTTCTCAAGTCACCATTACCCATTATGAAGTCCAGTTTTCCTAGTGATGGCTGAACACCTGCCTGCCCATGGGAAGGGGTGAATGTATTCCCAGTTTTCCTTTGCTTGCATGAGCAGTTTTTGCTTTACCTGTTAAAGAGTTTTCATCTCAAACCATGTATTTTCTCACCTTTACTCTTCTGATTCTCTCCTCCATTCCACTGTGGAGGGATTGAGTGAGCGGCTATGTGGGGCTTAGTTGCCATCTGGGATTAAACCCTGGCAACACCTAACTTTTCTTTCAAGCGGAAGAAAAACTGTAGGGAAAGCTGTAAAAAAACCCCTCCAAACCTCTCTTGTGTGTAAATTTTAACTTTTGGAACTTACACAAAATAAAAGCAAATTTCTGAGTTTACATCTCTTCCTGATTGTTAAAAATAGCCCATTAAAGCCTAGGAAAAGTAGAAACCTAGTGGGGGAAAAAGGTAATCTTCAACTTTAGAAAGAAAACCGAAAAAAGCCTGGGTCCTTTACAGAAAAACCAAGAGGTTGAGACTGCTGGTGACATTCCTGGAGATTCAACATAGCTATAGCTGTCCTTCTGGGGAGCTACCAGGGTGGGGTTCAGGCCCTGATCCTGAGCAAGGTTACAGGAGAACAGCCTTCTGCCTCTATATGAAACAAAGGTACTGGGCTGGGTGTGGGAACAGCAGCCCACCTGGTCTCCACTGGGTACTTGAGGGAAGTGAGTGGAGAAGTGAGGATCCAGAACCTCACTAAGAGAAGGGGCTTCTTCCAACCTCCTCCATTACCTTATCTTACCTGGATTCTGCTAGGCTTGAGGCAGTGCTGACTCCCAACAGCAGCTGCAGGATCTGATCTGGATTTTACAGTGTAACTACATCTATGGTTTCCAAAAGTAGTTAACATGCATTTCCAGTGAAAAGGGGGAGAAACACTCATGAGAATTTCCTTGGAGAAAAGATAACAACAACCTGTACCTAACCCGATCTGGATGTATCATTATCACTAATTTTAATTGCAAAATTGCAACAGGTATGACTCATATTTCACCGGTCTTTTTAAGCTAGTTAATAGGTTCCTTTAATGGCAGTCCCACAAAATATAAAATCTTCCACAGACAGAACTAGATTTGGAATTTTTTTCAATTTGTATGGAAGTTTAATTCACCACAAACATTCCTTTCTTGACCAAAAAGTTATTTATCTACAGCACACACAAAAATTTATGTTCTTGTGGGACAAATAAATGTGGTATCATCTGATTGAGGATGAAACACCAAAAGCACATTTAATGTCATCCTACAGTGGTTTAATCTGAATTCATAACTCTGTCTTTCCCCATTCATTTCCCCCTTCTCCCCAACATCCTTTACTACATGTACTTTTCACTTCTGCCTATACTTACTGAACCCAGATTTCAATATGAGGTATCAATGAAAGATTTTCTATATTCCTCATTTTTTCATTCCACATGTGGATGCTAGTTTTAATCCTACAGCTGGTGTGTTAATGTATTACAACCCTTTTATAAACAGCGTATTCTTATTTTATATCAAAATTTTGAATTATTATTGAATTATTATTAAGTGGTAGGAGCTGGGACCAATCAACTTTGTAAATACAGCTATATGAACAACATTCAATTGGTGAAGTGGCAAGAATGTTTTGTAGAAGTCAGTTACAGGGCAATACTGTTTTCTAGTTAAAAAAGACCAGTTACAAAAGATTATGGTGAACAGGGTAGGAAAAAAAAGTGAGCAGATGTTCTTTCTGTTTTACATGCACAAGTCAACAACAGAAGAACAGAAGTCTTAAGGCTTGAATGCAGATTTGTCTTGGGAGCTCCGAGTAACTTCTCTAGCATTTTCCTTGGTAAGAAAGCAAGCAGCCACCAGGTGCCAGAGGGAAACACGGAAATTATTCCAAAATGAGGTCATAGGAACAACTCATCATTTCCAAACAAGTAGATAGAGGGTGCTGGTGCTGGCCTGGAAGGACACACTCTTGGGAAAAGCACTGCCCTCACCACCTGTATTTTTGCCTACCTGAAGAACAGAGACAATTCGTCCACTTCAACAGCACCTATTATTTATTCGGATTTAGAAACACACAAATGGAAACTACTGTTATAACTGCTATATTATGATCATTAGCACAATGATCCTCTTTTTCTACTGACTCAGTTTATTAAAGCTGCCAGAACAGGTTGCCTAACCATGACCACAGCTTAGGAGTTAAGAAGCGGTTTCAACTTTGGGTTTTTGCAGTTGCAGGATGGGTTGCACCATTTCAGAACACAATGGGTGAAATGGAAGAAGGGGGGAATGCATCCTTTGTATATTAAATGCTTCCTAGTTTTCTTACCTGCAGGTTGATTTGAGTAGCATTATTCTGAAAAACGATTAATGTTTTCAAAATAACTTATCTGAAGCCCACTGGGCAGAAATAAAATAACAGGTATTTACACAAAACACAAAAATGGCTTGGAATCTTATCACAGCTGCACACAAAGTGATGCTCCCAGAAAGCAAGAATATTATTTTTCACACTGCAGCAGCAAATTCATGTACAGTAAGAAACTTCCACACAAGTTTTTCACTTCAACAGGTTTTAGTTAGAAATCTTCCTGAAATACAACCCTGTCAAAAGGAGAAGCCAAGGAATGCTCTTCCTTTGTCTTTCCAAGTCCTTCCCGACACCTCCATTTAATCCAATCAAATTCCAATGGTCTGTGATGAGGTCAGTTTGCAGTATGGGGTAAGACAGAGGAATATCATGTGAAAAGAAAGAACAACATCTACTATCTCTGATGACCTAAGGCTGTATTAATCTAAGTAAAACTGCTCAAAGAAAACAGAAATCAGACTTTGCAATGCTCAGGGTCAGAATACTTCGTCTGCTTAGAAACAGACAAAATGACCTTCCATGTTCTACTTGGTTTGTATAAGACTGTTGTATTAAAAGACTGAAATTTAACATAGGCAATCTCAGGACACAGGAAACTTTTTACATTGTTTTCAGATTTCTAGCTGAGTAATGAAAGAAATATTAACATCTCCACCTACACTTCCCCACAAACTAAACTTTTTAATGACCAGATTCAGCTAAGAAAATACCCAGCTTCTCATGGCATGCATTTGAGTGCTCTGCAGATTTCAAAATAACTTTTGTCTTCTGTGACTTGAAATTATGTCCACTGAAGGATTTTTCTCTAAAATCATAAAATTCTGTGTTTTTCATGATGTACAAGAACAGCAAAATTTTAAACTAAACATTTTTCCTTATGCAAATGTAAATGCATATACACATCCACAGAGGGAAAAAATAATTATATACATATACATACATATTGAACTTTGAGACTTGAAATCACTATTTTCCAGGTGGTATCAACAATGCAGTTAGCATGCACAAACCCAGAATTCCACAGATTTAGCATCCACAAGCTATAAACCAGTTTCATGTCAGGAGGCAGAGAAACCAGATGAAGGTCTTTCTGCCCTACACCACTGATTCCAAAGTTTTTAAGCTGTCCCCTCTCCTTCCCTCATAACTGTGATGGCAAAAACAGGTTGAGGCAGCACAAGAAATCAGATCAGGGAACTGATTTGCCTTAACAAACGAATCTCAGACGTAAAAATAAAGTTATTTACCTGGAGTACTACATCCAGCTCTGGAGTTTTCAGCACAAGAAAGACATGAGACTTGTTGGAGCAGGTCCATAGGAGGGCTACAAAAATGACCTCTTCTATGAAGACAGGCAGCTGAGACAATTGGGATTGATCAGCCTGGGGAAAAGAAGGCTCTGGGAAGACCATACTGCCTTTTAATACTTAAAGGCGGCTTATAAGAAAGATGGGGACAAATTTTTCAATAGGTTTTACTGTGATATGAAAAGGGGTAATGGTTTTAAATTAAAAGAGGGTAGATTTAGACCAGATATAAGGAAGAATTTTTCTGTTTTTTTTTTTTTTTTTTTTTACAATGAGGGTGGTGAAACACTGCAACAGGTTGCCCATACGAGTGGTAGATGTCACATCCCTGGAAAAATTCCAGGTCAGCTTGGATGAGGTTCTGAAACACCTTATCTAGGGGTGGTTGGATTAGATGGCCCTTAATGGTCCGTTAAATCCAAACCATTTTATGATTCTGTTTTTCTTTTGCATCAGTTTGCTGACTTAGCATCACAAACAGCTGTCCCATGGGCACCTGAACGAGCACCCTGGCATGTAGTGGCAAAAAGACAGCTCACTGGGGTGAGGAAATCTGGGGAGATAGACATGGAGTCAGATTAATTTCAAAGCAGATTAGAGAGAAAGAGAATGATTTAGCATGGATTTCCCAATGAGAGATCACAGCTTTGTCACACCCAAGATGAAGCATAAAAACAAACGGGCTTTCTGCCACTGGTTGAAGGTCCATCACAATCCTCCTGCCTTAAGCATTTATCTTTTGGCTTGGTTTTGATGGAAATATTGATCTGAATCCCCACAGATTGGGGGGATTGTTATTCTTGCAAGAATAACACTTGTAAAAATAATTTTTACACAAAATATTGACATAAATGATAATGCACAATGCAACATTAGAAACAATATCGCATTTTAATTTTATAACTCGGAAGAGACAGGCAAATTCAAAAACGTAAGCTTAACCTAGCAGGACCAGCAGAAACACTTCAAAATCACTGAGAGCCTCTCTAATGGAAAACATGTTTAAAATCCTACAAGAAGTTTACTTTTTTGCATATTTTGAAGTCCATTTAGTCTTTTCAGTTTGCCAATGTGCATTTATGACTGTACACTACAAAAACACACAAACACATAACCTAATTTTTCCCCAGCAGGATCAGTTCACTAACACCGAATATGTAAAACAGTCTCCAAAAGTGAAGTTTGGGCTTTCAAACTCAAATTTCAATCTGTGTCTAACTGCCAACTATGCTTCTGATTCATATTTCTTCTCACATAACTTCCGTACAGTTTATGAATTTATTTTAAAAATTGTTTCAAGATCCTTTAGTGACATCTGCAACTCTCAAAATACACTGGAGTGAAAAATTCTCATGTTCAAATGAACACACATTCACTTCAGTATTTCCTTTTCTTGGATTCAGGCAGATCAGCTGGTAAATGAGACTGTTACGAACATTGTCTCCTTTGGTTTATCACTTTGTACTTGCAGGAATTAATTTTTTTTTTTATAATGACCTAAGTAGTATCTATTTAAGGAGACAGTGACAAACCCAGCAAATTTCCTTGCTGATATAAAGGGAGGGAGGAAAAAAGGAAAAGAAATCATGTTTGTTGTTTTTAAAGAACTAAATGGATATAAACTGTCAGACTCTGGGTCATCATTAAGCACAGGCCAGAGCATTGGCATGAATGACTGCGTTGTGAAGCCTACAAGCTTTATTTGGTTTTTAGTTCACATTCTTGTAGAGTGAGACATTCTTAATTTGGGAGAGCTACAGGTAAACATTTATGGGAAAAAATTATTAAATATTTCCTTTCACAAAGGTAGCAAGCAAAATAAAAATAAAAACAACTCCTGAACAAAATGCTAAAGGTGCTCTTTAACAATCAAAATTCAGCAAAGCAAATGAGGTATCTGTGCTCCTTTCTGATGGGCACTTGGAACTTTTACTATTGCGAGACTAATCTTCCCTCCACCATTTACCACTCACAAACTCCTACTATGTTTACTTTCAGATTGGAGTAGTATTATGCGTATGTGAAATGGATATCCAAATAGTCCAGCCCATCATATGGAGGTAATAGTAATTTATGTACACTTGCACCTAGATTTAGCATTACAGAAGAAGTGAAAATACTTACGAGGAAATGGTACTTATTACACCACCTGATGTAATACGTAACTACTGGTCACTTCCCAAACCTCTCGCTGAACTCCAGTAGCCTTTGAGAGCTGTTTGTTGCAATTCAGTTTATGAGACAATATTTTAAATATTCTTACTCCAAAGAAATCTTGGAATGATGAAGCCCTCTGAATATTTTCTTTCTAAATATGAAACATGTTCTGCTTGCAGAAGATTTCAGAATTTTAAACAAATATAAAACACAGTTTATTCACCCAGGTGAAAGAAGACATCCTGTAGAGAGGTCTGAGGCTTGAGTGGACACTGTGCAGTTTCTCCAGGCTTTAGTCCTCGGCACTACAAGTCATTTGTCTAAGTTAAGTTTGAGAAATCCACAGGAACACCTAGGAACGTATATCAGATGTGTTTTGACCAGTGTGTACAGGGAGCTGAACCTTACTCCAACTCTACAAGCAGGAACATGCTGGCCTGACTGTACATGGACCAGGGATATCCAAGCTCTCTTCCTCCTCTGACCATGTAACTTTCCACAGACAAAATTCAAAGACACGCACACCACCCCTGCTGCACTATAAACCTTATGTGATTTTTAGTTACTGAAAATACAGAAGATTGCCTCCTCTTCCTTGTACCTATAAAATCATGCATGGCTCCTGGCTTCTTAGGAAGGGTGTTCCTCTCTTGATCCCTTATTAATTGTCAGGACTGAAGTCCAAAGAGTTTGCACTAAACAGACAAATCTTTGAGAGCAACCTGGTAGCTCCTTCCAGGCAGCCTGCAAAGATGAGGTTGCTTTTCAAAATTTTATCATGATTGTGGTAAGGCCAAGGTTTTATTAGTACTTCCAGTATTTGATGCAATTTCCTATAAACTGCCCAATGTAGCTCAAAAATAATCTGAGGCACCATCAGTGTTGCCTTGAGTTTTGCAGTTCTCAGTGTTTTCTCTTTCTGTAAATTTTCTCATACTTTTTCTGTAAACATGGCCATAGTTTCTTAGCAACTATCTATGCTTTTCCTAAACTGTATGCGTGTTTATAATTCCAGTATACTAGGTGGAGAAATATGATAGATTGATGCTTTGACCAATGGAATTGAGAGGTAATGATTTCTACCTCCAATCCATGGTGATTTGTAAAAACATATAAATAAAGGCAGAGGGTTCTGCCCTCTCTCTCTTTCTGCTCCCTCCGTCTGCTGTTCAGTGTGGTCCTTTATTTGGCTCTCCTTGGGGCTCCTCGGCCTAGTTGGCTGGCCTGACCGTGCTACACATCAGTATAGCAAAACCTAGGGTGTATGTTTTCCTGAAATGTCATGCAAACATCTAGAAAATTTCTCCTTGTGGTACCACCATAATGGTGTCACACCAGAAAAGGAAAAGACAGTAACAATAAAGCAAATTTTGCTTCTCGGATGTCCAATGGAACAATACACCAAGGATTTGACCTTCAAAGGAACAGGCAACAGATACTCAGCACAATTAGTTTCACAGCAGTGTGTGTCACCACAGCTATGCATAAAGATGTCACAGAGCTTAGCCTTTGAGGAGAGAACAAAATAACTGAAAAACAGGATTGACAGGAGGAGAATAAACTACTTTTTCCTGGGAACTGAGCTATGCTAAATAACTGATCCTTCTTGAAAAGCCTCATACTTCTTTGACTGTTAACTAGTTAACTTACTCCTGTCAGGGAAACTGGGAGTATTTATCAGCCGGTATTATTAGTCATGTGACTTCAAACATTAATTATATTTGATAAAAAAAGTTGGTGTAGTAATTGCAGTTTCTTACTCATGAGGGATAAAATGTTGCATTCCACTTCAGTTTATTGAAAATTTCAGGACTATGTTAATTGCTGCCTAATATATCTAAAATATAGTCAAACAAAGTAATTTTTCAAAAAATTAAAGGATTATTTGTATGTGGCTTACTATATTTCTTCTAGGAAATAATAAAAGGGTAAAATGCCCTAACAAAACATCAAGATGTTATGACATGGTAAAAGAGATAATCCTACCTGATTGCCACACCTTTTAAAATTATGTATAAGGAGTCTTTTGTTCCTTGGTTTGTGGAATGTCAAGCAACTCATAAAAAATAATCTGGACCTAAACAAACACATGCTAGTTAAAAATCCCGTATTTATTTAAAACATTAAGTGAATCACTACTTCAAGTATTCAAATTGCAATATCCTTCCTCAGTTTCTTACCTAATTTCTCTTTTATAAAGCCAACCTAAGACTATACCAACAAGCTAATGGCAAATTTTTCTCGATGTGTTTAAAACAGATTTAAATACCATCAGAAAAGTTTAGTATTATTATATTATGCTAGTTTAAAGCAAGAAGCTATCTGTAAGTCTTTATAGCAGGAGAAACTGAATTATGACGATTTTTTTTCAGTATTCCCTTAATGCAATTACCTCAATTCCTGTATTTTGTCATTCTATCAGTAACATCAAGATATTTCAGCAGAATTACAAGAAGCAAAAACATGAAGAAAGTAAAAAAGGCCCTTATAATATAATCAAGATTTAAAAACCCCTACATGATAAAGGAGTTTGTTTCTTGGTTGTTTTTTTTTTTTATAACAGGAAAGAATCTTCACTTCTCCCCTTCACTTGTAGCATACCAATATAAGCTTAAAATGTTCTTTTATTCAAGAGAGGGTTCAGTTACTTATAAAGAATTACTCTTTGCCAGTGGTTTGTATCAATTTAAGAGAATAACATGGAGAGATGTGTTTTTAAAGTGGAAAAATCCCAGCAACCCACAGACGTGAGCAATAAACGTGCATACAACCTCTAACAGAGTAGACGACAGGACAAAAAGGAAGAAGGGTCAAATCTTGGATCAATCCACTATGAAAAAATGGCTAATTTGGTGTTTGAAGGATTTCCTGACAAACAAAGATGGCAATGTCCAGTTGCCCACTCCCTCCAGTCCCCTTAAGTAATAGATAGTTGCACTCAACTAAAACCACCTTTTTTTAAACACACAGTTCTTCTACCCTCCCTCATTATCTGGTCAGAATCAATGATTATCTGATTCATTAATTGTTACTCAATTACCACTTAATCCAATCCCTATCAACCAATCCTAGGCACACCTTTACAACCACAGTAAGTGAGATGAATGTTNCCAGATGAACACATTCTGGGATTTATTTTCCTGTAGGAGACCAAGAACTAGAGTGTTCTCTCTACATTTTCCACACAGGGCAAATAGGAGGTGCTGGTCCCAAGACCATCCTCTGGTCTCACCTTGGATAGAGTGTCAGAGACTCCTGCAGTGTTGCAGTTCTGGCAGAATTCCTTAAAAAGTGGTCCCACATTGCCCAACATTCCTTGACTCTCTTTGCTCTTCCAATGCTACATTTTGGGGTTCTTTTTAATTTCTCAGCTCCTTTCAGAGAAGCACCTCCTTAGCCCAGCTTATTTTAATTGTTCAGAGAAAACTTTTAGTCATCCTGAATGTGAAACAATAAAAAGAAATACAAATTCCTGAATAAAATTCTAATCACTGTACTGCCCCATTCCACATGCTCTGCAACTGGTCTATACTGTATGCCATATGCCAAAATGATTTGTATATACTGTTGACATTTTTCATGTTCCCCGCAATGTTTGGAATACCACACGGCACAGGGTGCAGGAAGATAAGATCATTTATGTAGGCAAAATATGACCTTACAAGTGTGTAAATCCCTTATGTGCGTATGCAGGAGAAATAGCTGTGAGTACCAGTACTATTTCTATGTGTAATTATTTGCTTTACATGCCACATCAATTCTGCAAACAAATAGTAACTATTTAGCAATATCCATCTCTTTCTATTGTATAACACCGAGCTGGGGAGAGAGAGAGAAAGGTAAGACTTTAAAGTCCATTAATAAATATATACTGGCTGCAAACTAGTATAGAGATGTGAAGTTTGTGCTGCGAAAACAGAAATTCATGGCTGATAAAACAGCAAAAAATGGAAAGAACAGCCTGATCCAAAAAATCTAAAGTGCAACAGGCTGTGCTGCTCTGGGAAAAAACATGGCCCTAGAGAGTGTAAACACAGAGTTTATATGTATTATTCATTAATATAAACATATATATAAACCCACACACATCCTAAGTTGTGTTCTTGTGGATTGGTTGCTATTTTTTAATTCACAAGCAGATATAGAAAAAACTTACTAAACCTTCCTGTTTAGAATCTAAAGGTGATAAGGTTAGGTACTCTGAAATCAACAGATGACACATTCAGTTTCCAGTATATATATAAATTCCACAGAAATCTGGTATTACATCTCTTCTGAGTATTTTGCACCTGTGCCTCTCAACATATGGTTAAAGAATGTCTTTGTATTAGCAGGTCCACAGCTCGAGCAGACTGATACCATTTGAATCAGGGGACATTTGAGTCCTACTGCTGGGTAAGAAAGAGGAATTCTGTCAGCTCTGGGTCAGGCTACAGGTAAGTGCCACCCACCTGTTGCTTCACACCTATGGGAAGTATCATGTGATGCCCTCACAGAGGGAGCTGGAACAGGGTGGTTTATGCCCTACTTGGGAGGATGGTTTGGGAACAGCTTTACTTCAGCTCTCTGTCCCGTGTCTTGAAATATTTCCTGCCTGCGGTGCCATGAACCTCTCAGGCTGGAGGAGGAAGTCTATCCTTTACCTCTCTCCCCTTCCTCCCTTTCCAACCCCAACTGTTTCCATAGTAGAGCTAGCTGTAGCCGCTGCCAAAGAAAACAAGGCATTTTCCCACCTCGAGGGCATTGCCCTCTGAACATCAAACGTCTACAGGAAACAATGGAGTTGAAACAGCTTTGCAAATAGAAGGTCACTAGAATTTTTCATAGTGGAAAATATTAGGCTACCTACAGGCTAGGGGTTGCTTCCAGCTCACAAACACTACACATGCTTTCAAATACACTTCACTGTGAGCTGAACCAGTCTTAGTCGAGATGTTGCACGGTCCCAGTGATGTAACTCGAATTCATTCTCCTTCAAGCTATTTTGTAATCACCTTAATTGTCAGGTCTTAAAAAGAAGAGATTTTTAGTTCTTTGGGAAGGGAATGCATTTACATGCTGTAAGAAGCCAAGCAAACTGCAGGGTGTTCCAAAATAGCAGGTCACACACTAAGCAGAGCATGAAGTAGGGGAAAGGAGAAAGGGCATGTGCTACTGGAGAGCTTCAGGGAGAAGAGCAGAGCATGTGATAAGCTGTTGATGGACCTGTGCTTTGCAAGCTCTAGCCAAAGGACAAATGAGCAATGCAGAGAGCTCCTGGCTGCCAGAAGCTACTGAACCCATACTAGAGCCCTCCATAGAGACTTGGCAGGATGGGGTTCAGCAACAGCAGGAGCCACATGTTTTCTGGGCTCCTGCTCTATGCCTGCACATACGCTCAGCCCAGCCAGCACAGCCGTCTCCCATGGGGTCACATTTCTCCATGGCCACCCAAACATCCCCTCTGCCCCACTCCCTGACAGCACCGGCATTCCTGCCTTCTCCACAAGCACACTCTGGAGGTCTTCCCTCTCTCCTGCCTCTCAGAAGCAGAGGGGTTGTCAGGAAGTGTGTGATCTCCACTGAGTATCACTGCTGCTAAGAAGATGAATAGAGAACTCTTAGTGCCTAGGCCAAGAGCAGAAGATGAAAGGTAACTCAAGAAATCATTTAGTGGGAAAAATACTGGACAAGATATCACTGAACAAGTTTCTGTTACTAATCCCTAGCTAGACTAAAATTCCTTCAGAGGAGCATAACAAAATAGTTTTACTGTGGGAAATTACCAGAGTTTAAATGTGCACCCCACGTATTTGGCATTCATCTCTACAAGAATTCTTCATACAGGTAAGCCTCAGCAAAGAGGGAAACTGTGCTTATCTGCATTTTTCTGCATTGCTGGGGCAGTGGAGGAAGGGAGTGGCAGGCATGGGTTGAAGGTTCTGAATTTTCAAAACTAATTATAATGAAAATGAAAGTTGTCATAGTTTTGTAATAAAAAGGGATTGCTTTGGATTTCTTTTTTATTTTCCCACTTCCCTACTGGATAGTTTAGCAGACACAAGCCAGGAAGGCCGGTGACTGGAAGTATAGTTGAGCACTTGCTCATTAAAAGAATTAACCCTACACATCTTTCACAAATCACCATTCTGCCAACTCCCATGGGAAGCTGCCCAACAAGAATATCACTCTCACTTACTGCCTACAGCTTCTCCCAAGATTTCAACACTTTTTGTACATTCATGCTTGACCTAAAGTGCCCAGTATGGAAACACTCCTCCAATCTTGCCTTCCCTCCTCCTTCCTCACTTGGAAAAGACTGGTCAGCCACTTTCTTCACAATAGGATGAAGAAAACCTGTGAGTCTGACTAATTGCAAGAAGACACTCACACTAGAAGTACTGCCTAGAACAAAACATCTGAGTTTTTATATTTTAAATGTGGGTGAGTGACAAAATGGGTCTTAACTGGTGAAGGAAACGGGTAGTTAAAGGTCACTGATAACTGGGGG
>VYZT01032675.1:161529-241462 GCA_013400735.1 Pomatostomus ruficeps | reverse complement strand
GGGGGGGGGGGTAGAGGGAAAGGGAGTAGTTCAGACATCTTCTGTCATTGGGATATATAACATTTCTAATTTGACAGTTTTCTGTGTTCAACCACAAAGTGACAATTGGTTTATAGACACTGTAGCTTTCATTTTAACAGAGATTGTCAATTCAGATTAATCTGGAATCTTAACTCAGCACTTCCAAATAAAAACAGAAATGAAAAACTGTTACTGGTAAATAGCACCATATGAATAATATTTTTTTCTCTCTTTTTCCATAAGGCGCATATACCAATTATCACAGAATGTCTAGAAACCTTCACCAGGTTCACGCCCCAACAGACTGGGCACATCAGATATCCAGCAGTTTGCTTAGACTGCTCACATGCTTTTAGCAAATTTCAACAGATGGATGAAATAAATGTGTGTGTGTGTGTGTGTGTGTGCACGCGTGTGAAGAACAATATGCCATTCTGTAGATAATCTACAGAAATCACTGTTAATATTTTCTGTTGTCTTCTTATCTTTACTGTAGTGAGTTGTACTGTGTATGGATGGATGGATTTCCAAAACACACCAACAAGGTCTCCAATTCCAATACCTCCTTAAAACTCCCTCTTCTTCAGCATCCATTTCATTTGTACATCTGAACCCCAAGGCAGTAATTTCTTCTTTTCAAGCAGGCAAAACAATTATTTCTCAGGTATTAAATATACTAACATAATACAGACACATACAGAGAGAGAAAATATGCATTAAACATTTTGCAAAGGGGCCAAAGAAGGGAGTTTCTGGCAATTACTCAGCATGAGGAGTAAGGTATATGGTGAATAGATTAGATAAAATTAGTAGTTGTCAACCCAGTACTGCCTGATGACAGAAATTACAGCTTTATCTCTCTCTTATCCATGCCTCCCACATATCATGTGCCTCAGTAGGATCCTATGGACAGAACACACAAGAAAAAGACCATCCTCGAGCAATCAGAATAATCCATCAAAAAATAAGTGAAAAATCTCCTGCCAGATTTAGTAAAAATTATTTCACTTGGTTGCAGGATATAATTATGTACTATCCAAGACTATCACAGCATTTGAGCAATGGGAAAATCCATGCTGTAACCAGTTGCCTTGCCATGGTTAAAAATGCCTCCTTGCCCTCAAACACATGTTCTTTGCATGTTGGAAAAACTAGCCATAAATTAAAACCAAAAATTAAAGACAACTGGCAACTGACTCGGGGAAAGGACTGGGCAGTCAGGACCTAGCTACTTTAAATTTGGCTGTGTTAAGTTAGATGACACAGAAGTATGAACTTTGAGAAAGCCCTAAAAACACCTTTGTCAAATGTTTGGAGGAGAAAGATGTTGCTTTTTAGGCTACACGGTCTCTACAGTACCTGGTACAATGATCTGTGACCACAACACCCAAAGCTAGCAGCACGGTGCTGGTTGTCCCAAGCCGTCTTTGTGGGAAAGCTCTGTTGGGTAAAACTGCTTTTCCCAATTATCCACATTCCTCCAACTAAGTTCTTGCGCAGAGGTTTTCGTTTCAGTCACAAGAGCATGAGGAACAAACAAGCAAGGACCCTGAATGGCTGAACAATAAGTCCAAAACAAGCCCAAGGGCCAGCATGTGATGACACCGCATAGGTCATTTCCTTCTGCATTAAAAAACAAACGCTTATGAAGCATTTAGTAGAATAGTAAAAATGAACAAAAATGTTTTCTATCAATCATGCTGAACAAGTTTCCAGCAGATTTACCGAATGGTGCAAAACCTTCTAGCACAATTTTGCTGGTTTGCATTAAAAGGAAGAATGTGAGCACATCAAAGCTTGAATTTGCCGAGTGAGAAATTATTCTTCTGGTCCTCAAAAGGGCAGCTGACTTTGAAATTAGAAGGAACTGAGCCTTGACCACATTTTTAAAGGCAAAAGAGAACCAAATCACAGACACGATCTATAGGGAAGTCTAGATACTGCCGACATAAGTTTTCCCACCTGCATTTTGAGGTTGAGGCTGTAGGCACTGAACACGCATAATACATGAGCTGCGCTTCAACAGCCTCACAGGGCTTTCAAGAGCCTGTCACATTCTTCTCAAGTGGATCATTAAGGGTGGTGTACCTAAATGGATGGGTGGAGGAAATTTATCTGAACAGAAGATTAGAAGTGATTCAATTTTGGGAGATAACCCGACTTTTTGTCTTGGTAAGACTATAGTTCAAGCATGTGAATTGACACTGGCATGTGGGGCTACTCAGCAGTTTCACACACAGATTCTGTTGTGCAGATGAAAAAGAATAGCACTATAAAGCTTCTTTTTGTGAACCATAAAGGTATAATTCTGACATGATGACGGCTGATGTAATCAAACGTTTTCATGAGGTTAGGATTAAGGAGGCAAACAAAGCTTTTTACACTGAACTTTTTGAATTCCCTGTGACTGAAAAGAGTTCATCCCTGACAACTGGTGGGAATGTGACAAAGATAAGAGGAGTGGAAATTCATGCTGAGATCGTTTTACAAAGGTGAAGGAATCTTTTCTAGTCTGTAAAACACATTGCAAGTAGCAGCAAAAGACCTGGGGAAGAAGAGGAATAGAGATGATGGTCTTCAGTACAATCTACCTTAGGAAGAAGAAAACTGCTTGAGAGGGAAGTCAGTGCTGAAACTTTCCATTCCAAAGCTTTAACTATTAGAAGGATTAAATTATCTGTGAGAAAGCACTAAGTTATTTCACACCTTCTACAGAAATGCAAAGCAGAGTATAGACAAAATTTCCTACTTTTTCTTTAGGCATCTCTGTGGTTGCTTGGATGAAGGGAGGTGTCAGAACTGTAAGGGGAACACTGACTGACCAGGAAAGGAAATTGTGTTATTGCAAATACCAGAGACCATAGTGCTTGTCATACTGGAGCTCTAAAAACAAAACTTCTCATGCTTTCCTCATTCTCTGTTTTGCAGTTGCCTTTGTTATTTATTTTTAAATACCCTCCTGACTAACTAGCTTCCAGAAGGGGGGGGAGGGGGAGAAAGTAAAAGCAAAAACTGGGAGAAACCAGAGAAGGATAGCTGAGCCATCAGTTTCTCTAGACCAAACCCTTAGGTCCAATTCACCCTGTGCTACTGCCAACCACTTACATCATTCACAGCAAAAACTTTTACAGTCCAAACTGGTGTGTTCAAAACTTGCAGGAATACTGCTTATTCACAATATATCCTAAAAGCTAAGCACAAAATAATTTTAGTATCTGCATAGCTGCAGAGCATAGCTTTTAAAAAAGCAATAACGCCATTTAAAGATGCAAATCTCAACATTTGCTACACTGAAAGTTTTTATACCAAATCCTCTTGAATCTTGGAAAATCTGTTCATTAGAAAGGTGCATGCTGTTCTAATATATCTATCCTATGTCAGCACAAACAGCCTCCATGTAAACACGCAGCCGGGAGCACCATGAGCAAACTCTGTTTCCATCAGAAGCCCTTTATCCTGCGTAAGAGGTCTGCACGCTAATAGATGTCCCGGGCTAACGCTAACTAGCTACAGCTGGCTCGCAGCTATAAAAAGCATTAATGAAAACATAAATACTGCCTTCTCCGCTTTCCTCAGCCCGTACGTCAGGGCTGCGCAAAGGCAGGGCTTTCCAAGAGGTCTGTGTGAATGAACGGGCTGCTCTGAACCAGCTCGCTCTGGTTCGCCCGGGTTTGTTTACTGAACAGCGTGTGCAGAGACACGGGGGGATGCAGGGGGAGAGACACACCACATGCCCTCCCGCAACCCCGGGCTTCTAGGGAGGGCTTGGATCAAGGCAGGAAATACATGTTCACCAAGGGACTGACCTACGGGCAGCGAAGTGTCAGCCTGCACTGACGCTCACTTTACCACATATCTTTGTGTTTCGCTGGAATATCACTTTGCTTTGCTGTTACAGATTCAGATACAATAAATAACGCAGACAGCGACACACACAGAGCAGAGAAACAATGCTTTATACCTGGGAGTTCTGCACGCTCCCAAAACTTACTACAGAACTTGCATTTTTATTGTGCCAAATATAAAACTAAATTGCAGGAAAAAAGGGAAATTGATTCAGGTTTATCCAGGACATATAGAGTAAAGGAAGAAAGCATATATTTCTACTCCATGGAACTAAGAGTTGCAAATCGAGACCAAAACATCAGGATACTGAAGTGCTACAACAACCAGCAATTTTTATTAATCCACACCATGCACACACAAAATCTTCGTTATTATTTGACTACTGGGCTGATTATCTGCTCTGTTAAAATAGTTGGTTTTATTGTGAAAGCAGGTACTTTGCCACCATCTGCTTCTCTGGATTTCAGCAGGTGACCTCAGAGACAAACCCTTCAGGTGTCTGCAGGGAGGCCAGGCATGTTGGCTTGCTATCCAATATGCTAGGCTAACCACAAGCCTGAATCAATAAGTAAGAATCATACCTAGCTTTTATTTTTCATTTTCATTTTTTTAATGGAAATCCATTTATATACAAGGTTGATCAGGAAAGTTGGGGTCCTTCACCGAAAAAGTTCAGGAACCCACAAAAGTACATTTTTCTTAAAAAAAAAAAAAAAAGTATCTTATTTCCAATATCATGATTCTTCTTTCTCATTATTTTCTTCAATGCATGACTTTTCAATTTCTTCTGATTTGCACTACCCAAATAGCAACTGCAACCAGGCAGATCACCACCAAATGCATCTTCTGTGTATTCAGTATGGATCAAACAAATCACAGAATGCAACCCAATTGTCTATGAAGGAGTTTTATAAATCTAGCATACAGATGTTATCCTCTGAGGTGCAACCCTTGCAAACATTTAAAAAGAAATTATCTGATTGCAATTTGTTGATTTGCTGAAGTTGCAACATCTGAACTGGATGTGACACCTCTTTTTGCTTTGAATTCTCATCCTTCTCCTTTTAGATATAACCTGATTTCCAATGAATTCCTTAAAAATCCACAACCTAAGTAGTCCCTTCCCACTTGCACTGTTGAA
Organism: Pomatostomus ruficeps; assembly: GCA_013400735.1. Taxonomy (NCBI): domain Eukaryota; kingdom Metazoa; phylum Chordata; class Aves; order Passeriformes; family Timaliidae; genus Pomatostomus; species Pomatostomus ruficeps. The sequence continues at coordinate 236,454 of VYZT01032675.1, read as the reverse complement.
ACATAAACAGCCTGAGAGACACTGATTTTCCTAACTGTTCATGCATCCACTTCAAATACCTATTTTCTCAGGATGTTATTGCTACAATTCTCCCTCAAACCCTGGCCGTCCAAATACAAATGGTGACTCAGATACACAGAAGCACCAAGGTATAGATGAGCTCCTAACCCAGATATTTTTAATCACGACTAAACAGCTGCAGCAAGAAAGTTTTGGCAGTTTTCAGCTCCCTTGGAAAGGAAATAGCCACTTACCATTAAATTAAATAGAAATAAAGAAATTAAAAACACTTTGGGAAAGATTAGGCACTGAGTGTCTTTGCTAACATTCTCTTCCAGTTCCCACTTACATTACGTTAATACAGTCAGTTAATTTATAGCTCCATATTGAAGAGGTGACATAACTTGTTCCAATCAAATTAATTTCCTTGAACATTTTTCCTCATGTCAAGCAGAATTTACAAATGTTGGCATTTGTTCAGAGGCAGTGGAAAATGCACAATCCCATTGTTATAGGACAAAGACAAGAACATCTGTAGTTGTCATGACTAGATCATATTTTAATTCAATAGTGGGGAAAGCTGTTGCCTCAGAGAGGAAATCCACAGCTTCCAGTAGACCAGGTTATTCAGAGCTCTATCAAATCTGGTTCTGAACTCTTCCAGGGAGGGGACATCCACAATCTTTCTCAGCAACCTGTTTCAGTGTCTCAGTACCCTTATAGGAAAGAAATTTTTCCTAATATCTAATCTAAATGCATGCTCCTTCAATTTAAGGTCATTCGCCCTTGTCCTATCACTACATGTCCTTGTAAAAAGTCCCTCTTCAGCCTTCCTGCAAGGCCTCCATATGTACTGGATGGTTACTCTAAGTTCTTCCCTGGAGCTTGCTCTTCTCCAGGCTGAACAGCCCCAGATCTCTCAGCCTGTCAAATGTGAAATGCCTCTGAAGTACAGTTTGCATTCACTCCTTGCCTTAGGCGCTTGTAAAGCATGTTGTCCAGAGGAGTCCCCACTGCAGTCAAACACACACCTCCAATCAAGTATCTAAATTCAGTGCATTACAAAACCATTTTGAACATATATCAGGCAGTATGTATCAGTTAAATAATTCCTTTTTTTTCTCACTGTAGGATTAAAATTAAAAAGTAACTAAGTCTCTGTTAACCACCAACACACTCAAATCCTTATACTGTGAAATGTAATGTACAGTAAGTTCATCCCAGGCCTTTGCTCATCACTTTTCCCATTTGACAAGCATGTTCCTCTCCAAACCCTGTGAAGAACCCTTTAGTCAAAGATGGAGTTGAAGCATTAACTGAAATGAATTTGAGGATTTCAGCACAGCCTGTAGCAGATCCCTACTCAGTGTGATGCTGCTGACTGCCTTTGGCTGTGAGAAATGGAACAAAACCAGCAGCCACCAGTCAGGGCTGGCACGTGAACGTAAGATAACCTTGTTACATTTATAACTTACATACCAATTTTAAACCACAATGCTTACTGAAAGAACTAATTGTCTTCTCTGAGGAGCTTTGTTTTATTTGCATTGCTCTCTGTATCTTCATCTTTTGCATTTAATAAAAGAAAGTGTAGAAGAGCTTAAAATATAGATGTCCAGGCCTATGTTTCAACAATATTGTCCCTTTCAAAGTCTGTCTTGTCTTAATTAATAGAGTGTGCCCATAATCTGCACAGTACTGTGTGTTCCTCACTCTTTCAGACTCGAGACCTCCTTCTTCCCAAAAGAGTATGTTTGTAACACTTTTCCAAGGAGTATTGATCTGTTATATCCAACAGAAGCTTTTACAAAGCTGATGATGGGAAGTTATTTCTAAGAATCTTCCATTTTGGAAAATGGCTATTACACAAAATCTGTGCTGATGTTTTTATGCACATGCACTATCTCTGCAGATACTTAAGGCTATGCATAAAAGGACTGTTTACCTACCCAAGTGGCAAAGAAATTCTGTGCAATACTCAGGTGGTTAAAATTCTCTCCCAACTGCCAGCTCACCTCCATCCAGGCATTTATAACATTTATCACTGCTCATGGTTCTTGCCTTTGGGTATGATGGTAGAAGGAAAACAAATTCCAGAGACACAATCTGACTTTTACAAAGGTTTCTGAGAGCTTCAGCACAACTTTAACACTTCCTCCAGGAAGCTGTGTAGTCAGTGAAATGCAGAGGTGTAAAACACACATGGAAGATTTCTGCTCACAGTTCCATCAACCACATAACTTTCAGAGATACAAAAATTCAGGGGGAAGAAAGGTCAAAGCCAAGGGTAAAATTCCATACCTTTTACGTAGGCCATCTTAGAGTAATTCTTGACAAATAACAGATGCTAGAAAACTACTATTCCTATTTGAAACCACTCAATGTACTACAGCACATACCTTGATTGTGGCTCTAGGGCTGGAAAATTACCTTTTCAAATTGTTTGCTTTCTTCTCCCTAGACTGCAGTCTACTCTAGGATAATGTACAGGGACCACATCACTCTTCCCATTCCCACCATTTACACAGTCCCTCAAAAACAATCAATTGGGTGCATACAGCCACGAAGCAAAGGGCAGTGGGAAATGAGGTGTTCAGGGGCAATGAAGCTTCCCAGCTCCCTAAAGCCCTGTGTGTGATCATCAGAGGGGGGAGGTGTGAAATGGTATGGTTACAAGGGAAGTGGTGGGAACATACAGCTCTGTGCTACTCAGGTATCGCTACAATTTCTCTGTCACGGGAAATATGTCAGTTAGTAGAGCTACTCCCCCTTCTTGACCAAAAGAAAGGCTTGGGGTGTGTATGACTGTCTTCTGTGAGCACGTGGGTGCTTTACTGATCAGTCTAAGCACTTGAGTATGGAGGAAATAAAAGCAACCAGCGTTGCGTTTTTGCTAGATGCATACAGGAGCCTGCACACACAGTATTGGCCATCTGATAGTTCGTTTCTATTCCTGTCCGTTTGCTTTCCAAAGAGACTGAATCCCTGTCACACTTGTGGTCTGTGCTGGCTATCGTCTTCTTGAGCCTCTTTTCTGTATAAGCATTTTTTATCACTTCCCTGACATATTTCAGAACAACAGCAAATTGTTTAATTGCATTTTCCCAGCACAGGGACAAAAAACACTGGTGTATATTGAGGGGTCCTCTTTTTTTATTTGTAGAGAGTATATCAGATAACAGTGCTTTCACCTTGCCCTTGGACAGAAGAAGATTATGTAAATATTTAGCACTGAAAAATAAACGGCAATGTCAAATTAACAAATTGTTGTACTACGGTGGCACTGGAAGAAGCCCAAGTTCCATCTAGTCATCTGCAGCATCAGCAGCAGGGAAAACAGACTTTCAAGGCTATCCAGACAACAGCCTGGGGAAGCTACAGCGTTAACTGTATAACATAATTTAAAGTATTAGTTGGACAATGTGATGCTAAAGCTGTTTTTCCAACAGCCTTTTGTCCTCACTCTCTGTTTTGGTGGCTCCAGTTTGAGAATTACAAATAGAGCAGGGTGGAGGCAAAAGGGAATAATCCAAGTGTCAGGAAGTCTTTACTGTGAATAAAAAAAAGGGGAAAAAAAGAGAGAGACTTCAAAGCAGAAACCAGTTACTAGAACTTGAACCACAGCTATTAGAAGAACTATTATAAGTCTGTCAAGCAGCAATTAGACTACTTTGCAAGAATATTAAGAGCACGTATCTTAGCTTAGGAGAAGGATTTGAAACGTGAAAAAATAGAGAAACCTTTTAGTTTACGGAGTACTCTCTACTGCATTTCAGTTACTTATTTCCTGTTTATTTTCCACTTGAAAAATCACATCCCAGAAACATAATGTAATTTTTAAAAACTTGCATTTATGACCATTCCATTTAAAATGTTTTGTTGAGAAAAACACAAAAAACAAATGGAGTGCTTTAAACAGATTTAAGTCAGCCACAAAAAACATTCTGACAGATGTTAGCATCTGTGAACATGGATCTTTGACAGTCCTTTCCAATCTGGGCTCTTTTCAAATAAGAATACCTCCAGAGTTTTTTATGTTGTTCTTGTTGTTTATTTCAATAAGATTTATAAAACTGAAAGTAGGTTTTCCACACCAGAAGGACAACTTTTCAATATATTAATCAGTCTCCTTGGAATGCTAGTTGCAGCATCTGACACTCAACTTTTAGTTGTGCATGTTGCAAGACAGGTTAACCCATTGACTAGATTTGTGTTTAGATAAACAGCAAAGATCACTGGGTGAAGAAAAAGAGGGGAAAAAAGGAAATCCAGCTTAGAAATTAATTAGTTCTACAGGATTATCACTTGCCAATAAAACTGTTTTACAAAGAATTACATATGAACAGGCTACTCAGAAACTTGCCACGACTTGCTAGACCCCAATGAATTACAGCAACTGACTATCATGTTTCTGTGGGCCTGCTCAGAAAGAGAAATGTGATTTTCCTCACTTCTATTTTTCCAGCCACTCAAACAAATCCTCGGCTCTTCTAAGTATTTTGCTCCCCAAGGGTCCTGCTTGCATGGTGGCAGACCTTTCCACTGCTCTGTGATCTGGCAAATGGAAAAGAAAATAAAGAGCAAAACTGAAAGAACTATGGATGACTAGTGCAGAGATGCCAATCACACTAATTTTTAAAGTAAATCTATAGCCTTTCTTTTGTTCTTGGAATAAAAAGCTGTAACAGGCTTTGTTCAGGTAGGAAATAGGTTGAAACATGCCAGGAGAAGTGAATGGAAAATTTGTCTAGTCACCCACAGATTTTAAAGTGTGGATTCACAGCTATAGCTAGCATTGTTTACTACCAGCAGCGGTTAGCTCTTCCTTCATGACAACACCCTTTTCTGTCCAGCCTCCTCACACAAATCCTCCGAGTGCTCTGACCAGTTTAACTGCCTAATAGTCCTAAAAATGCATCTATTTTAGTTTCACTGACTACCATGCAACCAGCCCTGTTCTTTAAGGCACAAAACTTACCAGCTCTATTTTTTGCTAAACTCACGTGGCCTGCTCAAAACAAACAGATACTGGCAGGAGCAAAATCCAAATTATACACTGCTTTATCCCAGGAACACAAAGTACAAGGCCGACGCAGTGAGTCAGACACCTCTGCGCCAGTGAGCTCCTCAGGTTGACAGGAGTCTCATTGGGATCCTTGTACTTGTAAGCCAGGACATTTTAAAAAAGAGTCAAAACAATTGAGTTTAGACAAACATGTGTTGTGTCATTAACAAAAGTATCTCTCTGCCATCAGAGGGGAAAAAGCAGCAAAAAGTATGCCAGGAATGCTGGAAATGGGCAGACAGTCACAGCGAGTCATATTTTCTTCTGCTTTTTTTTGTTTTCCCCCAAGAAACTCCTTCAGCATGAAAAGTCCATTTGTAAGAGCAGTTAGTTATGGGGGAAAAGGCAAATATTTCAACAATAATACAGGGAATGTGGATCCAATTTATGGACAACAGAAGCCAAAGAACCCCTCAGTCTCAGCAAAGATTTCTCAGCATCCTTGGAAAATGCTTTGAATACTTTAGCTGAGCAAACTTAAACCCTTCAAATGTATCCCTTTGTCTATCAGTAAATAGCCATATTCAGCACATGTGTATTTACGAACAATAAATGGTAGATGCATATAGGCAGCCCCGTAGTTTCTATGTTTTACAAATGTTAGTTTTAACCAATTAAATGAATCCATCTCTTTACAACCAAAATAGAGGTTTCTCCCACAATTTGCCACTCTCTTACTAGAAACTGGATGCCTTGAACCAAATGCATCACTTCCCCTGCTCCACGTTTAATTTCATGCTTCTTTTCAGCTTATTGTGGGGGTTTTTATGCTTCCCTGTGACAACTGCATCTAGGTTATTGTGAAGTGGTACAAAAGAAGATATGCAGTAAAACAGCCTATTTAAAATACTAATCAATTAGGTATTAATTAGGTATTAATACTACCTTGATATTGAATTAGAAATTTTTGTTTATGAAACAATGAATAATCTAACTCATCTTGCCTCATAAAATACAAACCTTGTTTTCGTGGCAGTTTTACTTTACAGAAAGAAGTTTAAAAAGGAAAGAATAGGGGGTTTTAGTTACAAAAGAATAAGCCATCAGTTGGTTCAAAGGACTGCCAGAGGGTGTTGGACCCTTTTGCTCACTATCAGGTGACAGACAGACATTTTTGGTAGAGAAGTCTCATGTGGATGTTTATCAGCCATGGAAATAGCAGCTGATAAAGGAGCAAGAGGTGTTTTTCATTCCTCAATCTGCAAAAGAAGTGTTCCTTCTCTCTTTGCAAAAGAGAAAGTGGGTTGGTTTTTTTGATTCAGGATCCCAAACACAGTCTGACAGCTGTGAATAACAAAAAACAAGCTGTTTTCTGAGCTGAGACATCTATGAAATTTGAGGAACTTTTAAGAGACTAGTTTAACAACTGCACATGAGAATACCCAGTTACAGCATGTACACAGAAGCAACAAGCTCTCATTTTTTATTTTGTTTTTATTTCATGTTTGACATAAGAAGTGCAAACTGAGATTTCTGTTTTCTTTCACCCCATTCCTGTGAAAGGTGTGGGCTCAGGCAGGTTAACTACCTCAAACTGTGTGACTGCAAGTTAAGTGTACTTTTGGTTAAGAGTTGGAAACTAAAAAAACAGCTTGAATAACAGTCTGTCAGCTGCCCTGACATTTGATCAAATGTAGCCCTCTGGAAGAAAATCTACACAGAAGAGTACTCCTCAAAACCACATATTGATGTGGGTGGGTAAAGTACTTTTCCTCTCACTTTCAAAAAAACATATATGTTATAGTAAGAATGAATTAAATACAAAGCAAAGAGTCCACACATCTATCGATTACTTTTTAAAAAATAATGTTCAATAGAACTCTTATATGTAAAAGAGCTCCTAAAAATGGCAGGGACAAGGCTGTTGATAATTACTTTCCTGTGGGTGATGACCAAGCTTGTATTTTAGGAAAGAATAATCTTCCTAAGTTCCTTCTGGAGGAATTTTATTGATCAATGATAAGTGGCTTATAAGGTAGCAGGAATTGAGAGAATTCTAGTATTTCAAAAGCTCAGGAAGAAGGACCATTGAGGACACCACTATTCACCTGCAGGGTGGCTTAGAGAAACTCAGATTCTTCAAAACTTTGAAGAAACCTTTCAAAGCCTATTGCAAATTACACCTGGAGAGTTCTCAATAGGACCTGTTAAACTAATTACACATCTCTATTCAAGTCCCAAACTCTGCAGAAGAAGTGTTTACTTATGTCCTGAAAGGCTGAACTTAGAACTTTAATACAAGCTCTGCCACTATAACTCACTTTAATAATCTTTCTGAGTGGAAATAAAATCTGATACATCTTACCTTTCAAAATTTTAAGCCAGCATGAACCTAAAGTTAGTGCAAAGCCAAAGGAAGAAAATGCAGTAACAGAGACAGCTATCTCAGACTCAGGGTTGCTGAGAAAGACTGAAATCAGTCTTTGGTCTCAAACCTTGAGGATCATAAAAGAAGAAGGAAAGAATTCAATGGTTTAGTATTGGTCAGAAAGGAAAATTGTTTGCCATTATCTTTTGTATTTAAGAAAACAAGGTCCAATTCTTGATGCCCTCCACTGTAAACAGAACAGTGTTAGGATGCAAAGACTAAAACATAAGAGGCTAAAACAACTGCCTGAGAGCTGTATGTTCCATGGGGTTTGTGTGTAATGTTTCTGCATTGCTGTTCATGTTTTGACACCACAACACTTTTTACTGCAGAAGAATCTTCACTGCTGTGACCTCCAGATTTCCAGAAGTCAACAGAATCTTTTTCCAGTGACTTCACAATGGAAGTATACACCGCTGTTTCTCTAATGGCATCTGTGCAAAATCCTCATTATAGAAAAGCCTTTCATTTCTGTGTCTATATATTTTTTTTATTTCAAAGGACCATTGCGTGAGCATAACTCAATAGCAGAGCATACTAGAGACTGAAATAGGCAAATGGGATATAACAACTGTTCTGTGAAACTCAAGGAACAGTATATGATGTTCTCAATTAACTTCTCATTAATTCATTTTCAGTGTTCCTGTCATCTGTTGATGACATAAACTGTAGACAGATCCTTCCCTTCTCTGGGCGGGACTACTTCTGTGTCACACTATACCTATTAAAGAACCACACCACTCCCATCAACAGCCCCATGCCTTCCTTGCTGAGTGTGCTTATTCCCCACGAACTGACAACTAAGAATGACATTTCCTCTTTGGTTTCTCATCTATCACAGCCTCAACAAAAAAATTCCCATGCATCTTATTACTCACCTAACACTTGGTGGATCTGAATTCACCACGGGTGTTGCACAAAGAGGCTTGTTTCCTTGAGCGTGGCTTCTGTGCCCTTCTCTTGCAGGCAAACAGTACACCCTTTGGATAACAACTCGTACCTGCACTTCTCTCCATCCCACGGCTCCCTGGCTTTCTACCATTTCAAGCAGAGAATCATTAACAGCACTCAGTGCTAAGGGATGCTGTTTTGAATCACCGTTGTTATGAATTTGTGGAGCACAAGCAACCTGGTGAAGGAAAACCCATTAAGAGAAACATTCCAGAGAACCTTGAAACTATATAGAGCTAGAGAGGAAAAACATCACCATGAAAAATCAAGTTGCAAGTGCAAAATCAGTTTCAAAATACTTACTGCTCCTAAAGTAACTTACAGACTAGTGCCCAGTTATTTACTGTGTATTTTTAATGAACACTCAAAAGAGTTTAACACACAGTGTGCTCCTGTATTTAACTGCTGATCTGCACTGAGCTGACTCAGCCCCTGAGAGATGAAGATGACACCAGCAGGAAAACAGAACTGATATTAGTCCTTATGATTCTTCCCCTTGAATGGAGTTTCATTTTTACTTATTTGATGTTCTGTTCCTTCCTCTTCTAAAGAAAAAATGTAAAATTTACATTGAATGCTTCTGAACTTTCAAATAAAGTTGGAAATAAACAGGTGACTAGTTATTTAGACTAGTAAGTTAGTCCTCAGACTTACACATTTCAATGGAAAGTATTTCAATGTAAAAGAATTAGATGATTAATGAAAAGTACAAAACATGTAAAGCAAAAACTTTATTTTTCACTACTTTCAAAATGTATTTTATTAATAAAACTTTCCAAACTTGCAAAATAAATTTCATGAATACTACACTTTGCCTTAATCTAAATGAGTAATGTAATTTATCTTAATTTTAAAATAAATCTCTCTCAATAAAAATTGTATGCAAGTATAGACTAACATGGTCAATATATATAGGCCCCTTTGCAGCATGAGCCAAGTTTCTATTTTCACAATTAAACCTGTTTTTAGAAAAAGCTGGGTGCCAAGAAAGGTTTCCAGAGTATCACAGACTGTGCCATAAGTATTATACACCAATAAAGAAGGAGAATTTTCAGTATTTAAAAGAAAAATGTGGTATGACACTACCCTATGTCTACACAGTGGTTGCAATAAAACTTGTCTACCAAGTTTTAAATGAAGTGATTTGTTTGTTAGGAGCCATGAGGGGAACAAGTAAATTGTTCTGGTTTTCAAATACCACAGTAGAAGCTTTTTACAAGTTAGAGTTGAAGCAAGAAAGGCGATTAGGATTAGATTTATGTAACTTTTTAATTCCCGAGCCTATAATGGGAATTATATATAAGGCAAACACAAAATGTTGACACTCATTGTTCTTCAAACTTGAAGGGCCAAACTTCTCAAATATTAAGAATCATTTAGGTAGCCAATATAAAGCTTTTACAAGAGCCTTACTTTCAGAAAGTGCTGGCACAGACTATGAAGAAAACAAATCTCTTGAAATACCTCAGCTTGTACAACCACAGCTACAGAAATGCTGAGTTAGTAGTCATTTTAATACAAATAAAGTCAAAATAGGAAAGAAAACAACTTCAAGGAGTGGGAATGGGGAATGACATTATCAATAGATGCCTTAAAGAAAGGACAGGATCGATAAGGAAATGAGTTAAGACATAGCAATAGGAAAAAGGAATGTTTATTTAAAATAGTATCTTGAGTGAGTTAGAAGAAAACAGCTAGTTTTTAGCTATTCAGCTATAAAGGATAAGAGAAAAATCAATGAAAAACCAAGTTATAATTACTATTTAGCACAGTAGTGAGACTTCAGCAAAATAACCTTACAGCAGTTCAGCATTTGGATGGACCAAAAGCCTCCACTGAGAAAATATTATTAAAGTAAACACTGCATATTATTCAGCCTTGACTAAATGAAAGGGGAAACCAAAAAGGTCAGTAATTTAGAATTTTTGTTTTTCTTATGATTTCCAGACATCTGCTCACCAGCTTCTTACTAAGTGCTTAATTGTGAACCAAATGGACCATACCTGATTATCTGAAGATTCCTGCTGTAGCTTATCATCAAGGTCATCTAGTCTGAACGTCTGTGCCAAAGATATAATATTCTTCCTGATAAGCCTCTTTGTAAGACCATATGTCTTCTCTCTAGCTTCTGAATGTTCACTGAGTAGCACCTTCTGACTAAAGTAGGTGTTCATGATAACAGGAACATCTGCATTTTGGAGAAGCAGTTTTTGCCTGGAAAAAACAATTTAAGTGGCATCAAATCCATTACAAGTTAAACTAGTGATAAGCACTATTTTAAAATGTGTGTTGCATTGCATTTCTTCCCCCTTTTTTCTATAACTACCACTAAAACACTTCAGAGGCGTGTTATCCAAATTGCAAATTATCCGCCCCACAGATAGAGTCAGCTTCGATCAGCTGTCTTAGCTCAGGCATAGCCCTGGGCGACTGGAGATCCACTGCACCCGGGGACAAGGGACACCTGGAAGCCAGCTGAGCTGCAGAGCCCCATCTGGCTTCACACAAATGCTACTTGGTGTCTCTGTGTTGTCAGCACAGAACCAAGCACCAGGACCCTCTGCACCAGTTAGGGAGGTAAAAGCCATGAACGAAAGTCCATTAATCCTGCTTTGTGTTAATTCAGAGCGCACCGCTCTGCTGGACTCAGCCTGACCCTTGGAGGGCATTCCCCTCTGGTGAGTGCCTCCCACCAACCCAAATTCGTTCTCATGCAGCTGGCAGCAAAGCTGCTCCTTCCTCCTCTATTTTTCTAAAAGCAAAATCCTATGTTTTTCTTACAAGATGCTGTATATTATTTTGCCTGTGCGTTTGTCAGTGTCATAAATGTACTCTCCTAGATCCAGTTTTGGTTTCTAGTGGCAATGTAAATTCCCAAGCAGCTCCACAAGCAGCAATTTCTTACCCACCAAATTAAGGGAATGTTTGCAGAATCTCTAAAGACACAATAATTTCATGCCAAAGCATGTGTTGATGTTGGTTTTCTTCTTATGCTGGTATCATAATTGCACATTTAGAAGTACACTTTTTTGTACTCACGGGACACAGTTCTAATGAAGTCAGCGAACAAAACCAACCAGTAATCTCATTTTCTTCAGTCCATCAAAACAGACCCAAATCCACTTGGTGACTTTACCACAAGTCTGTATTTTTCTACCATTAGATATTTATCACCTACGTGTAAAACAAGGGCCTCCTGCCTTGGCAGCAAAGCTGTGCTGATCTGAGTTTAGAACTTCAGTCTCACAACTGCTCAGCAGTTACATTATGGAGATGAAGCAAGTTTCCACATCTGTGACACTGTTTGTCAAAATGCAACCATACAGAGTTAAAAATCAAAGTGAAACAATGAAACACTCAGAAATACTTATTTCTGATCTCAGTCCATACAAGATCTTCACCACGGTCTGTTTCATAACAGACTCCTTCCTTCTTTAGAGAGCGGATAGCTAAAGGGAGATTGATATATTCATATTTTCAAAGGCATAGGAAGAGTTGCAGCAACTTTTTAAATACAATCCCTGTTATTTTATAATTAGGAAAATAAAACAACAGCCAGATGATGTCTGCCTATTAGGAAAAAAGGATATATTTAAAACTAAGCTTGCAACTTAGAACTGTGAATCATACACATAAATTATGAACAAGATGCATTGCTTCTACTGTGAACACTCACAGAAGTTATGATTTGAAACTGAAAATTCATGAAAAGTCACAGCATAAAACTAACGCCTGAATTTCACCACAAAGAAGCCTTACTGCCATCTGTCAGCTCCCCAGATTTAGGAGAGCAGCAATTCATCTCTAAGGGACACCGAGTCCCTTGACTTCAGATGAATTTGCTAACAATGCTCCCAGTTAAGAGCATGACACTAGCTCACAAGGCTGCCAAACTGACATTACCTGATCATTTTCTGCATTACAGGATTAACACTGAGGAATTAGCTTGGTCAGCAAACTGAGATATCTCTGATTTTATGAGATTTTTCAACTGTCATTTACCCCTTTTTTCTAGAGAACAAAAATGTATATAAAGTTTACTACAGATCTTGGAACAGTTTGGGCTGTCTTTATATGCAGATGTGTAATGAAAATTTTAGCACCTTCTTTCTTGAGATGTCTGTGTTCAGACCCAGAGTAAACAGGAAATCTCTCTGAACATGAGACCATTACGTCACTAATGTCAGAAGAATGTTTGCTTGATCTAAAACATCTCATCCTCTAAAAAAAAATATTGATGTTAGTTGCAAATCATTTGCAGAAACTTCGAGGTTTATGGTTTTATTTTTATTTTCCTGAGCAGATATGTGATCAGGTTTTTTTTGGGTTTTTTTTTTTTTTTAGGCAGGTAAGTTTTACCAATACCCAAATGACATGTACCTTGGTTTTGCTATGCTTATGCATTCCATGTCTCGAGTACTTTTACAATCGCCAAGAGCTTTCCCGGTGCAGTACTCATTCTTTCATCATATCTTTACACAGGTAATGCATGAACTAATGGCTACTTGGCATTTCCACAAAGCAAAAGTGGGGACATACAAACACTTTCAGGAGAAGCCTCCCATTTTTTAAATGCAATTAGTTCGCTAAAAACACTCTCCTTAAGAAATAATTTGTTTTAGACCTGCACAGATGTGCACAGACTTAGCAGGAATTCTTCAGCTACATCAGAGGACTATTCACAAACATCTACTTACATCTTCCCTATTTCTCAATGGACCTCGCAATGAAAAGAAGCAGGAATAAATAAAAATATAACCCAACTGAAAAGAAAGAAATAAGAAAAAATGTTTGTAATAAGCTCACTATTTTGTGTACAGGTAGATGGCTAAATTGAAGTATTTTATATGTACACTTAGAAAACATAAAATTATTTACATTTTACATACAATATATAAAATAATTGTATTGTTTATTCACATTATTACCAAGTTTGACATATATGCTTCAATATGAAGAATAGAATTATTAATATAGTATCAACTAATTGAATGAAAACTCTTTCTCCAGAAATTCTTTCTAGTATTGCTCATCAAAAACAAGCTCTGAGAGATGGGAATTTTCACTGTCATCATGGCAGAAATCTCTGCATTGCCATTGTATATTGATCATACTGTTCTCTTTCAACAAAGGCAATCATGTTAGAGACATATGTATACCTTAATTCTTTTTGTCTGCTTGAAAGGTACAGGGTAAAGAAAGCCTATCATGCTGGAAGAGTTGGGAAAAGAAAAATCACTTCCCCAAGCAATTCCTGCATGTGTTATATGTTGTCCCCATGCCTGAGATACCATAAATGATCACCTCAACTTTAAGCATCTGTTCCAGCTGCAGATTATCTACACCCAGAAGTAGCCTTACTCTAGAATACAGAATACACTGTAGCATCCTCTTAGTCATAAAGTGTTAAATGGGATTGCAAATCTTCTGTGACCTCTCCTAAATTGCTTTTTTTCTATCTGCTTCATTATATTTTAAAAGCTAGTTTTCAAAGAATGAGAGACATCATGTCCTTCAGCTAATCACACAGACGATGGGGAAAAAAAGCAGCTCACTACAGATTATAAACCCCCCTGAAACAATCTCTTGTCCTCTCTGATTTTTTTTCTTGCTCAGCAATGTATATTTAAAGGTTGGATTAGTAGTTGACTTCCTTAGTAACTGCCTTTAGACCTTTGTAATGACCTGAAGTAGAGACTGGGAACTTTTTATACTACAGGGCATTTTTGTTCCTGGTATGTAGACAATCAGCAATTGCTGTAACTGGTCACATGCTAAAGGGACATGAGGCAATAATGTTATTTTTTTTTCTTTTCCAGCAGCAGCTTCCTTTTCTGTCCAAGAATGTAGCTTTCTTTTTCTCTTCCTCCCTCCTATGATGCAGGCTATCCGTTCATGTAGAAGCAGGAAATGTCCTTGCCCATTTCTATGTTAATCGTGGTCTGAGATGCGAAATGCTGCAGAACGTACAGCATGGCACTGGGTAAAGGAGCCGACATTTCCATTTGAGGCAGGGTCTTAATCCTGGGGCCAAACAATCAGCGAGTTTGCACTGTGGTCTGCCCTGCAGAGCCCATCCACAGCCAGTGAGGAGTTGTGACTCCACGGCAGCAGCGAGCTCACAAACCACACGCTTCCGCTCAGTTCTGCTGACATCAAACAGCAGTGCTGGTTCATGAACTTGAGAAGACTCTGGATCACTTTAAGTTAGAGAACATATTTTTTTGTTCACTCTCTCTTGGTGTTTTTTTTTTTGGTTTTTTTTTAAATTTTCCTTTACAAAGTGTAAAATGCCTAGAGTGGTTTTTTTGAAGAATACACATCATTAACTGAACACTCTTAACATTTCAGTGACCTACAACTTGCAGTGTAATTATGAAACAGGCTATTCTCAAGTCTCAGAACAATGATTTCTGCATAAAGAAGGTTTAATATCCACCAAGTAGTACAGCAGTAGTAGATGTAGAACAAGAGCACGCCAGAGCCTTACGCTGTTGCCCAGAAGCGTGAGGAATCATTCCCCATAGGAATAACATACAAGGCCCATTCCTGACTTCCTAGGAATTGCTTGTTTCATCCACTGTAGAGGAAGTTGTTCGTGCTGTCTCTTGCTTGGGGTTGTGTGGCATTGGCAACATTTTATCCGTGAGATGTCCAAGAAATGGCTGAGCACTGAGCTAATGATAATAATTAGAAAACAATCCCCACCCGACCCCAAAAAACTTAGTAAGTTCAGACAGGTCTCTGCCCACCTATCACCCAAGGACAGCAACTATCTTCTCAGTATACAGCCCAAATCAGCAAGCTATTTGGGACAGACCCACTTTCTGCCATGCCTAGAGGTTGCCCAAACACATAATTTTCATCCATGAGTGAGTAATCTCACCACTTGTGTGCAAGCCTCCATCAACATTATTCACTGCCGCTGTAACACTGCACGGACACTGTGATTCTGAGCTCACATGTTCACAATACAAAACTTCTTCCCGTGCCCCAATAGTAAAGACAGAAGACAAAAATCAGCTGGTACCTCCTTCTTTGAAATTATTTTATTCAAAGCAACAGATCACTGTGGTACAAGTTCTCAAGGCTGATTGCACTCTTTTCCCCATGAAAAAATAGCACTAACCACCCAGATCAATATCCAGAGCCACATATGGCATATATACAATTCTCAGCTGTGTCAGGTTTCCAAAGAAATGTGGCTTTGGCACCTCAGAATAGCAGGTCTGCAGAAGATGTAACAATAAAAAGCTACTTAAGTTACTGTTGTGGTTTGACTCTGGCTAAGTCTTAGGTATCCACCATAGCTGCTCCCTCCTTCCCTCTCCTGCCACAGCTGGGCAGAGGAGGGATTGAGAGGGGGAAAAGAAAAGGGAATTAACACAAGGGTTCATGAGTTGAGATAAGGAACTGGGAGAAAATGTTTTAAGGACAAAGCAGCCTCAACTTAAGTTGTAAAGTGAAATTTATTACTACTAGAATTAGAAGGAGGATATGAGAAGTAAAATACCTTTAAAGACACATGCTAAAGGAACATGAGGCAATAATGTTATTTTTTTCTTTTCCTCCCTACTACTAAAACTACAACAGTCACGTCTAAAATTTCTACTTTTAAAGTATGATGCATTTTATTTGTGAACAGAATAACTAGATGCTTGTTTTGTTTCCCTACTGGAAAAATATTTTGTCTGAGGACTCATTCCATGACTACAAGACACAAAGAAAAGAACATATAGCTGTTAAATATATAGATTTGTTACCATTTGTTGCTGAACCTTAAGCACAAAGCAAACTAAGAGAATCAGTAAAACAACACAAGTAATGAAAATAAATATTTTCTACTGCAGTGTAAGTTCTTTCTGCAAAATACTATTGTACTTTTCAACAAAATTACCTGTAAACCTAAGAAATCACTCCAGGAAGAAATTACAGTACACAAAGCCAACATTTTTATCACTATATCATTTTACTAATTTCAGAGTAATCATATAAACTAACCACAGGCTTGCCATAGTGCTGCCTTTTGAAATATGACACCCTGTAGCAAGAAAAAAAATTGTATGGAAATTTTCACATTTAAGAAGAGCTCTGCTATAAAAAACTTGTGGTTAACATTAAGCACTATTATACCACACACCCAGTGCTCTCACCTCTGCAGGGAGCTGCACTGTGTGCTAACTGAAGGGGATGTACAGGTCTTCTGAAGTAAGAAAGCACAGATGGATATCAAAGCAAATCTCATCCACCTCCAGGAAATTACTCTAATAACCAGGCATTACCAAGACGGGAAAGTAGGGAAGTTTCTTAGAACTCTCCAGCCACTTATTTTGGCTATGAAGAAAGCACCTGAAATTTCTAGCATTCTGGACCCAAATTCATCAAGATAAGGCTTAAACTTTGGCACCACCAAAGTACAAAATTCCACTCTCAGGCTGTGCTTACGTACAAACTGGCATGGAAATGTTCTCTTGAGTTTACTGGGGTAATACCTTTGAGAGAATTCACTAAAAATCTACTCCAACTGGGATGCTGAGATTTTTTTAACACCTAATACATAAGTCAGACACAAAACAATTGGCATTAAAAAACCTGTACACAATAAAGCATTAAATGGGAAAGTTGCTTTAAAAACAGAACAAAACCAGTCCCCCACACAGAGTATGAGGGTGTTACAAGTAACTAGGGAGATATAAATATCATGATTATCTTTTCATAATTGAGATATTATGAAAGAATTCCAATCTGTGTGTTTATCTCATATATCAACTTGTGTCTGACTAGCCATGAGCTCATTATTCTGATGACTTCTTCCCTCTGTTCCCAGTGCTAAACTGCACGTAGGGGTTGAGGTGGCTGAGGGAGCCAATGCAAAGTCCAGAGACATACCGGAGGGATTCTGAAAGGCAGAAAAAAGGAAGCAAGCAAACTGCAAAGCGACATTATATTAAAACTTGTGGTGACTGTTAGAGAGAACAAAAATGGCTGTACTGGTGTGAGATCAGAGGCCAATCTACCCCATACTCTAGCTTAGAGCAGCAAACAGAAAATGTCTGAAGACTATGTATGGCACTCCCCAGGCAGGCCTGCTAGGCCGAGGGCCTGAAGGAGAGCCACACAAAGAACACACACAGACGCAGCAGGAGAGAGAGCAGGAAGAGAGAGGGCAGAGCCCTCCGACTTTATTTTATATGTTTTCACACATCACCGTGGATTGGAGGTAGAAATCACCACCTCCTATAATCCACTTGGTCAAAGTATTTGTCAATCATATTTCTCCATCCGGTATACCGGAATTCGTAAACACAGATACAATTTAGGAAAACATAGATAATAGAGAGAAAACAAGT
The DNA here is from genome assembly GCA_013400735.1 of Pomatostomus ruficeps. Classification (NCBI taxonomy): domain Eukaryota; kingdom Metazoa; phylum Chordata; class Aves; order Passeriformes; family Timaliidae; genus Pomatostomus; species Pomatostomus ruficeps. The sequence goes on along the minus strand of VYZT01032675.1, from coordinate 218,720 downwards.
CATGGCCATGAGAGAGAGTCTAACAAGAAAACACTGAACACTGCAAAGTCAAAGCAACAACTATGTAAATAAAAGCAAGCATTTAGTGAAAGTTCTCCAGAACACTCTCTGATAACTTCTAAAAACTTTCAGCTCAGGGACTTCCTAAGGCAGAATTAATATCTTTGTATCTAACAGTCTCTGGTAGACTTTTCTTCCAGGAACTTATGTGCCTGCTTTTTGACCACTTGTACACTTGACAGCATCCACAACATCCTGCAGCATCCACCATGCTCTGAGAAACCACTTCCTTTGATTTGTTTGATCTGTCACCTAGTGGTTATATTGCTGCCCCCCACTTCTTGTTTTTAAGAGGCAGTGAACAATCATCCTTCCCGATGCACTTCCTAATACAGACCTTTATCACATCCTCTCCCAGCCACTGCTTTCTCAAGGTGAAGAGCCCCAGTCATCCTAGTCATTTCTCACAGGGAAGCTGCTCCATATATCTTTTCTTGTCACTCTACTCTCGTATTTCTCCACTTCTGCTACAGATCTTTGATTTGGAAGATTGAAATCCTAATGTAGAAATGGACCATGAATTTCTACAGAACATCATGATGGTTGTGACACCATTTCTAGTCAAGTCTTATTTTACCTTGTATCTTTCTGATCATTAAATGAAGACCAAGCTGACATACTAATGAAGCAATGGAACACTAAAAACACGCTCGTGGATACCCACAATCCAGAGTCCATTATTTTATATGTGCACTTCACATTTACCTATGATTTCCCAGTAGGAGAGCCCAAGTCCTTCCTCCAGCCCTAGTTCTAGAGCACCAAGAGGATGAATACATTCTCCTGTCAATAGGACTGTGAGAATGACAGCATGCCATTGAATAGAAAGGAAACTTGCATAGTGTTCTGTTGCACAGAAGGTGTCCAATTCTCTATTTTCTTCATTGGCACCATGGAGACTTTGAGACAACAGGTTACACCAACAACTCCTCTGCCTGTGGATGAAAGGTGAGGAGTGTTGCCACTCTGCCACCATTACACACCATGTCACCACTCCTGAGGTATCAGAAGAAGCTCCTTCTCACACCAGAAGAACTCTGCAATATCCACCCAAGCAGCTGAGGGTCATGTGTTAGAGTAAAGAACTTGAACTCGAGAATTTCTGACCAAGGTATGGAGAGTAAGGGTACTTGGTTGGATGGTTCAGGTTTGGAGGATTACTGGAGAAACTTTAACAGATAAATGCCATTCTAAAATGCATTGTTTTGCAGAGATTATTAATAACACTATCGCTTTCTTCCACAGACATTTGGCATTTGCTATTGGCAAAGACTCTTTATGAGTCCAGTCTTGCATTAATGATCACATGTGTCTTTACAAGCAAAGTAGCAAGAATAAATAATTATCCCTGAGTGAACTTCAGAGAGACAGATCAATATATGTATATGCTTGATTTTATTTAAATATTTTATTATCAAATCTAGCATTAAAAAAACTCCTGCACAACTATAAATAACCAAAAATCTTCCATCAGACTTGTTTGTATACTCCTATCCTGTTCTGGTACTCATTTCTGGGCATTTCCTATTGTGTTTTTTGCCAGACCATGAAGCAAGATCAAATTCTGGTCTCATCTGGTAAGGACACTTTTTATACAGACAAATTCAGTGCTATCAGCACAGGAAGAGTAGTCCAAACTAGCACTAGTTCTGGGTTCTCTGGTAACACAACTGGGAATCAAAAACGGTAGTGAGAACTTACTCTCAGCCACAGAGCACAACAGCAAAGCAGAACACTCCTTCTAAGCTGGTCAAACTCTGCTTCAAGCAAGAAAATGCTTCAAGCAGCCTGGAGGTCTCAATGAACAGCATCAGGCCTGGGAAAGTGACTGAACCCCTGGTACAGAAAGCTGTCCTGCAGAGCTCCACAGGTCTTTAGGCAGGTTATAGACCAAGTTTACCTCCACTGTGATCCAGTTCAGCTTTACTGAGCTGAGAAAAAGCCTTTTTTTCACCATATTTGCTGCCACTATTGATAAATGTGTAACAAAGGTAAAGGTGGTGTGGATAAGCCAGATAGCACAGAAATCTCTTTTAGGCCAAGTCCTTTCTGCAGTAATCCACTCACAGCAATCATCAGTGAGAAGACAGAAATGCTAGTGACCAGAGTGGAAACTTCTTTACTGAAACATTCTGGTGTAGACAGAGTCTAATTGAAACTTTCTGTGCAAGGGAAGAAGTTGAGCATCTCAGCCTGCCACAGAAACACTGATCATATGTGATAAACAAAATACCTTTCTTCTTTTTAGGTTAGAAAACAGCCCTCAACAGTGTGTTTACTTTGAAGTTATCACTCACAAGAATAACTTTCAGAGCTTCGTTTTGTTTCTATGCCATACCACATACCTTCTTCATTAAATCACCATAGGTAGATTCTGTGGCATAGCTGTCTCAGTCAAAACAAGGAAAAACACTCTGAGAAGTAACATTTAAATTCAACATTCTCCTTAACATTGTGTTTTTTTTTTCTTTTCTGAATCCAGAGCAATCTTAGTATTCCTGAGTTACTTTAAAGACATAATTGTACAGAACAAGCAAAAAATTCTAATTCTAATATTGAAATCTTATATGGTCTACAGGTCACTGCTAACTTGGCTTGTTTTATTTCACTGAACAGTTGCAATGACACTTAGCAAACAGATCACACCAGATCTGGGAGAGTTTTCATACTGCATCACACTATTCTTATATGCCCAGATTTCTTTTTCAGATTCACGTAAGAGGGCTGGTGACTCAGCAGAGCAGAATCAATAATGCAATGAGATGGATGAACCCCTGGATTCTTTTCTTTGTGATTTCGTTAGACTTCAGACAGAGTCTACACAGCTTCAGCAGGTTCTAGGTTTACTTTTCCATTTCAAAGAATATTTATTTTTAGAAGGAAACAATCTTTTATGCTTCAGAGAGAAAAAAGTTAGAGGTATAGTGGAAAGATGAAAGCCCTTGTTATTATTAAAAAAAGTACATGCAGCTCTGCCTCAATTTATATTTAAAATACTTCAACATCTACCAACTGAATAAGCCAAGTTTACCTGTCACAATTATCTGTGTTGCACAGTCATATGAACACAACTCCTTAAAACTAATCAATCAAAACTAATTAGAAGCCACATTGAAAGAAGTGGGAAAATACCAGACATATCATTACAAAAATAAAACCTAAGAACAACTTTTTCAGAACAAGAAGGAGATCTGCATTTTCTTAGAGGACCTAAGAAAACAGAATTGCAGCTCCAGTCATTGCTTGAAGCACTATCACAGTAAAACCTCTACAAGCCTGATGCAAACACACCTGCCAAAAAAAGGGCCATCAATAACCTCTGAAAACTGGAAAGAGTCCTGGCAGCAATAAGGTTGTGACTTATGATCACACAAGGGACAGTTTTCTGACAAACCACTTCAGCTAAAGCTCTCCACAGAAGCAAACCACTTCCAAGGGAGAGGAGCATTTTGGAGCACGGGTATCTCTCACAACTGCACTCCGCCCTCCCCTGCCAAAAAAGCAGAAACAACGTCTTTGAAGTTGTGGCAAAACACCTGTGAAAACATACAGATTTTGGAGAAATCCAGTGTGAGAGACATAAGGTGGAAGGTGTGCCATCACAGACATCTTTGCCCTGGCAAAAACCCTGAAGTTTAAAGTGAGAATGACATTCCAAGAACAATAGTGGAATTTGCCAGTCCAGAAAAATGTTTATGCAATAAAAAGTGAAACAACTCCACTACACACACATTTCCCAAGCAAACAGCTGTGAGTTAATCGAGGGCTTAAATATATCCCATAGTGTTTAACAAAGGATGGCATCCCTACTCTCAGGCTTGGAAGCTGCGTATCAAGTTTTGGAAGCAGGGATTTTGCAGCCAGATTTGAAAACCTGAGAAATATTAACCTAAAGAAGGAATGCTGACTGACTTCTTATAAAGGAATCATCATGCATTTCGTTTTTCTTTTCAGGACTTTCCACTCTCTATGTGTGCCTTCATTAAAATAACAGCAAACAAAGTATCACTGTACCATATCCCAGGCTGTACCTGATATACACAGGATCTAAATGGCCTCTGGTTTTGAGCTGAGTCATAGGCTATCACAGGCAAAACCAGGAGAGAAAAAAAAAAAAAAAAGACAAAATGATCAAGCTCCAGCAAAACTACCTGCCTTTCTTCCCTCTACAACTGAAGCAGTAGTGGTAAGAAACCATCTTCTGAACTCCAAAAGAAACAAGTTTGTGCCAGCAGATAATGATCCTCACATATAAGCTGAAATTCTTCATTTTTTCCCACTGTGGTGGCAAGACTCTCCCCAGTTGCTTATACATTTATTTCATCTTTTATTTAAAAGAGATTTCTCTTCTTGTTCATCCAGGCCAAGTGCCAGCTTCTCTTACGTCGCTTTTCCCAAGGAGTGCAACCTGGTCCGCAGCATCCCTGTCAGGCCCTTCCTGCACTGCTCCTCCTGATGCTTCATACTCCTATTGATCTGCAATTCAAGATGGACCTAAATAAAAATGTCTCTCTTTCTCAACTGCACCACTAAGCAGGACATGGAAAAAAACATATACAAATGCAATGATACTAGATCAGTCTTGCTTTAAGTTCTACCAGTATATATATTTAGGATATTGTATTTTGACATATATTTATACATCTGTTTTTAAAATGAAGTGTCCTTTACTTTCCTCTCTATCAGTTGTTTATAAAAAGAAGCATACCTGAAACCACTGCAAAACTGTCTAGTACAAATACTGCTCAAAGAGGAGTCTCTGGGCTGATTTCCTGTATGCAGATGTGCTCAGCTGAAAAAATGTCCAGGGCATCATTCCCAGACTACAGTACAGGAAAAAAGAGGAGTTCCCTGGCTTAGTTAACATCAGAAGGAAGACACAAGGGACTCATCCAGGGAAAAGAGGCCAGTCATGATTCTCATATGCGTGTGCGCGCACACACATAGAAGTGCAGGCACATGTGTGTGTGCTCTCTTCCCTGGCGGAGTGGGTGAGCTGGCGCAACATCCCCTTAAGGGAACAAACTCTTGAAAAATCTGATATGACATTTTTACATTCAACTGACTGCATGCAACATTCCTTTAAAAAAAAAAAATTATCTGTTTACTTGCTTGAAGCGTCACAAAGATAATATTCATGTCTGTGACCCTGACTGTCTCTGGTCAAGAGGCAGAGAGATTGTGCAGAGCACGTTGCCTTCCAGCACCCCTGGGATGCCTGCCAGGGAACAGAGCTGCTGTCCCAGAGGAGAGGGTCAGATCCCCCGGCCTTCGGCTAATGCTGTTAGCAGTGCCTCTGGTGACTACTGAGGAGGTGAATGGCACACACAGGGGACTTGGCTTGCACAGCCCCATACCTGTGTTACTGATGTACACAGCAAAAACTCCAGTGCCCTAAATCTAGGGAAAGAGTATTATTTTTTCTTTAGAGAACCTTATTCCTGGATCACTTGTCTTTCCATTTCTTCTTTATCACTGTTGACCTCCAAATTCCTACACCACCACCCTCTTTCAGCATCTACCAAAACATTCATATCTGTTTTCCACATTGCGGTTACATGTCCATGTGGGCTGAAGATCTTTTAAAGAATCTTATTTAAACACAGCTTCATCACCCAGATATTGTTTGGGCAATGAGCTATGCAGAGCCAAGCAGCATTACAGAATCTTATTTCAAAGCCTATTTCCACTACCAGAGCACTCATTTTAAAGTGAATCAAAATTACTGCTTTTCCCATAAAAACTTGCTTAAGTGCATTTTAAAAGAAAAGTTGCCAAGTGCAGAAATGCAACCTCTGGCCTTGGAAGTCCTCGAACTAAAGTTTGCTGAAGGCTGCCAGGTTAATCCAGGGTAGCATCGGTCTGTGTTTGTTCAGTCCCTCTGCTCTCCCACCCAACATGCACTCCTGGAGATGGGGGTACTCAGATAAGCAGAACTGCAACTTCGCCTGATAGGGCTGATCTGCTCATCACACCCACCACCGTTTGCCTCCACACCAGTAAGGACATCAGCTAACAGAAAAGCTGATTGTCAAAAGCATCGTGTGCATTTTTCTATGTCTCAAGCTCATCCTGTCGTGACGGTGGTCTGTGTAATACCTCCTGATGCCACAGACTGTGACCACAACTGATTGTGTAAAGACAGTAATGAACATGCGTCTGCATGGCTACATCTATGAGTATACAGCTCCCTGATTTTATAAACTTGTCACAGAACATGTGAAAAGCTTGAGATGCAAGCAGATTTCACCTTTTTTATTCTAAACTTTTAATTAAGTCTACTCTGTGAAGGTTAAAAAAAAAAAAAAAGCAGCTTCAAAGAAATGCAAGGCCCTACTAAGCCCAAGAGTGGTTACCCAAGAGAGAGCACCAAAATATCTATCATCCACACTCTGCAACCCACATGCTCCTCCTTTCGCTTCAGAAAGCAGGTAGCCCTTCCAGGACACCCTGAATTCCTGGCTGTGTCTGATCAGGAGAGCACACGTTAGATTAGGAAGCCTCTTAAAAGTCACCCAGGGAGTTTCTCTTCTGTGCTGTCAGAGGGTATCTGGCTTAAGGACACACAATAAACACAACTGTGGCAGCTTAGCTATCATTTGTATGCTTTTCCAAGCTACCCTTTTCAGGGTCTTAAATCACCAAAAACCTGGTTTAACAGCCACCAAACAATTTTAAAAATGTGGTAAAATCACATATCCATTACAAAATATGTGCTTATGGATTTTATTAGCTTACTTCTGTTTAGATAATACAGCTGCATACAAATCGCTGCTGCATTTTAATAACATTGTAATCTTAACAAGATCCACATGAAAAACAAAAGTAGCTAAAACCTTGAGTAGGCATGGACAGGAAAAAAGACTATGCTAGACCAGAAAACATAGCAAAAGAATATTGAAAATTAGTAATTCCAGCAGCAGAATGAATGGCTGATAAAATTTTAAGCAAACACTTTGCCTCTGTGCTCACTTCTATTATCTTCCTCAGGGTAAGCCCTTTATGGTGCTTTCATTGCAGCTAGTCTTGGACCGTTATCAAGAAAGCTACACTTTCTGAAAAGGTAATAATACCTTTTTGCTGCCATAGCAGACTCAGCCATACAGAGAACACTGCAGGTGGGAAGATGAAAAAAAATTTTAAAAATCCATCTAAACACAAACTCACTATTCAATACTGCCTTCATTTTTTGTTTTGTTCTCATTTTTCTTTTCTTTCTTCCCAGAAATATTCTTGCCAGCTGTTTTGCTGTCTCTCAGTATTCCAACAATGACTGAACATCACCATGTGGTGCTGAATCTCAAAGGCAGAATTAAGATTAACAGTGTTATGATTGAGTGCCAGCTGAAAAGACACAGTCGCGAAACCAGGCTCTGTGGCTGAGAGCTCATGGCCCCACTCAAGATGCCCCTGAGCACTGAAATTTTCACGCTCTTCCCACCACAGCCAGGAAAGGGATGGCACTTCCAGAAAGAACAGTTGCCCTTGGATGACAACAAGAGTTTCAACATTGACACTTATGAGCATTGTCTGATTTCCCAGTCAAAAAACATAATTCATTTCTATGCTGACACATGCATGGAAAACCTGTACATGGAAAATGCAGGTCAGATGAAGGCCAGTGGAATAAGGACCACAGGTATGTGTAGCCATGGTACCTCATGCTCAGTATGGAAAATATTCCACAGGCTGGCACATTCTTCAAATAGTTTTTTGAAATAATTATTACCACTTAGACCAGTATAATTTACAACAAGTTTAGCAAATCAAATAAATAAATTCCCTAGTTGTGTCCCTTAACCTCATCAACTCATCTTGAAAAGCAAGTCAGTTAGCTTTATTTTCAGTGCTCCTCACTGCCAGATTAAGGTTGCTACGGGGCACACAGTATTTAATTAAAGCAATTATATCTACTGGCATATACATATGTGTTTGTTTTATGCCATGAAAATATCTCTATGCTTTTCACAGAAACTGGATATAAAAGTTACACATTGGAAAAACCAGTAGTTGTGAATGCCCTCCTCCCAAACTGTAAACATAGTAGGAGACTTCTAATGTTTGTTTGAAAACACTTGCCCTAAGCGATAATCCTGATGGAAAAAAGGAAGTAATTTTGCTTACTCTTTGCCTTCAGGTGGCTCATTAGAACACCTCTTATAAAAGAAAGCGGATATGAATCTCTCTTGACTTTATGCTGAGGCTAACCGTCTTTGGGGAAGGATCCTGGCAGCAAAAGACTGTAAACTCAATTCTTTGTTTTAATTTAGAATTTTATTTGTCAGCAAAACCAAAGTTCATAAAGAAGGCAAATTTTGACAAATTGCAACTGCCATGAGCTCTGCTAAGAGCAGGATGTAACATGAATGTGATTCTTCAAGAGAACAAACTATAATCATTGAATCCAAACAAAAATGCTTACATTAATAAGTTTATTCTATAGTTTGCCAACTCTTCAGGCTGGGTACTGAGGAGAATTTGCTAACCTCACATTCGTAACATAAAGTGATCTGCAGCACATCTACTACATGTCAGAAGGACAAGATGACAGTTGTCCTGTTGAGGTTTTTTGGCTTACAATTAGCCTTTTCTTGCACTATAGCTATAATACCTTAAATCTGAGCACACCTCTAAACAGCAGGAGGTAATATAAGCAAAGCAGTTTTCCAAATCTCAGAAACCTTGTTCACACGAGTCATCTCCACCACAGAGAAAATGGTTGCTTATAAAAATAGTAATTTATTTGTGTATTTTAAATAAAATACAGCACGTGTACCAGGTACAGACTAAGCATATTTACTGCTCATTTCAGCTACAGTATACTCATAAAAGTAAATGCTTAAGATATACTATGTCATGTGGATGGGTAGCATGGTAGAGTCTGCAGGGAAATGTAAACTATTACATTAATATTACAAAGACATCAGTAAATAGCTGGAGATGTTCAAAGCCTAAACACTTATCAGACAGTCAAGACTGGGATTTACCTAGCGAACTTTATCAACAGGTCCTCTAGACTGTCTTTACAAAGTCTAGCAAAAACAAACTTCAGAATGAGGTTCATTTGATGTCCTTAAGAGGAAAGGACACACACTTCAGAAATGCCAACTTCCTTCTCCCTGATTCCTACAAAAGGATTACAGGCCCATACTTGCACAGCTGTACCACAGGTGCCTTGAGTTGAATGCTGCCTGCCAGGCTGCTCAGGCAGGGCCAGCAAAGCACAGACGCAATCTGTAACCCAGCAATCCCCTTACCAAAGCAGGAGAAATTATCTCTGCTGTGGTTCTCACAGCATCAGCTGTTCTCAGCATCGCAGGCTCCATCATCACATCATGGGAGGCTTCACTGGGTTATGAAAAATCATAATGAAATCTTACTGCAAACTGCTCCCTGCCTCCTGTAATTAAATGTACTTCTTGCCCAAGAGGGAGATCTTCTCCATCTCTGTCTCCTTGATGCTGGGAAGAAGGAGGTCTTCTCATCATCTACTTTTGTGGATAGAGAGACAGAGCTAAGGGAAGAGAACTTCATTCCTGTATCTGTTTTCTTTCACTGTTCAAACATGAAAACACTGTTACAGAATTGCACAAAAATTGAACTAAATCACTCAAAGAGAAACCACACAGTTTTTTCCATGTCCCACCAACTCAGATGTCATGCATCAAGGAGAACATCCACTTGAAAACTAGCACAGTATTGTGCCAAAGAAGTGCACTCCATGTTCTCCTAAGTATGTCCAAACTCTAGGAGATAAACTGAAGAACAGTTGCACAAATGGGAATTCAGAAATGGTTAGAAACACTGGTGCTCAGCATAGCCCCACACAGAAAAATTGCAAGTGACTCCAAAGAAGCAAAGAGCACAGCAGATGTAGGGAGGGTACAGCCATGGCCATAGAGCCACGAACTGTAACACACCCAGGAGCACATGGCCTGCAGTTCATTCTCCTCCAGAGCCAGGTGCAGGGGCTGAACAGGATGGCTGCCCCTCTCAGCTGCTCAGCACCAGGTACTGCCAGGACCTGACGATCCCTATGGCAGAGCTCTAATCCTTCCAGTGCAAAGGCAGCCAGGTTATCATGCACTGACTTAAATCATCAGTTCCTGCTCAGCTCTCAGATTTCACGCTAATGTGCATGAAGGACTTTCACACATTCATCTCCACTCTCTGCTGGCATGGGGCAATGGTGTCCAGCAAGACATCAGGCGTGAGAGGGCAGTGGAGCCAGGAGCGCCAGTGGCACTCCACACTGCGGATAGATTCACTGCAGCTTCCTTTCTGCTTTGCCTCTGTGCTCCTCTGGGATATGCTTGATCTTGATGAACCAATTCAATCAGTAGTATATCAAAAAGTCATACTCCTCGCCTCTCCTCATCTTTTAAAAACTTTATTTTCTGATTAGTTTTCTACTGGTTTAGTGATGTGGATCACCAGCACCCAAGCACTGCAGGATGATACAATGCTGCAAGCACATGCAATGGCCAAACTTTGCCCTATATAAACACCTTACGTAAGTCACTGAAATAAATTACACTGTAAATTATGCTGTAAAGGTGTAAAAATTCTCCTATATTTGTTCAGGACAATCAATTAATTTTTTTTCACTGTCAATCCACACTAGATTGGTAACTGTACATGCTGCTTGCAGAATGCTCTCTGAACACTTCAAGCAGACATGGCTCCTATTGTGCTCCTGGACTACAGTTTATTATCTTGGTTTTTTTCTGCTTAATGCAGTTATTTTTTCAAGAGGACAGAACAGAGTGAATGAGGATAAAGTAGAGAAATAAACAGGAGCCAAAATCTCTCCCTCTCTACAACAAAAACACGTCACTAGCAACCACAAAGGATATTAAAATCAACAGATAAAGGTCAGATAAAGCACAAGATAAGGTAGTGCGTACATTAGTATCTCAAAGATGCTATTACAAGGTTAATCAGTTATGCTGGCATGGTTTAGGTTTGAGGTATTTGGTGCCTAAGAAATATAATCAAAATATAAATCAGCCATGAAATTACTACTTCACAGAACAAAATTAATATAATGCAATAAAATCTAAGTTTAGAGTCACAGCTCCCTAGTGGTTTTTGAACTAGTGCAGCTATACACAATACAGCTGCTTCAATGCAAAGTAGAACCCCAAATTTTTAACACAGGTAAGCCTTGTACCAGCTGATGGCAAATAGAAAAGTGCTTGGTTTATTATATTTTTGTCCTTATTTAATTACAGGGTCTTCCCTTGGCTGTTTTCAGGAATGCTACTGAATTCTGTGAACTAGAGGTTTTTTCACATTTTCATCTGACAAAAATCCGAAGTTCAGAATTTGCATTATGGCTGATTCTGCAATTTCTCTTAATTTTTGATCCTACTATATTTGTATGACTGAAACTCAGAATAAAATATCGATTGCCTGTTTCACCTAAGGGATGGCTCCAGATTTTTCGTAACTGTTCAACACAAGGGTGGCTAATTCTTGAGCTGAGGGGAAATTATTTAGATTCATGTCATTACAACACAACAAAGAAGAAATGCAATTGACAACATTTGTTCAGAAATCTTTGCAATTGCAGCTTTCACAGTAGCAACTCTTGAGAAAGATTTGCAGGCACAAATCAGAACACAGTGCTTTTCCCATGGCCTGCCTGTGCTCTTGGCAGCTTTCTCCCTTGAGCTCGCTCAACATAATGAGCAGGCAGTCTCAAAGCCAGGGTTAAGTCTAATTCTTCAGCCAGATACATCAAAGGGAAAGCTACCATGAGTATAACGTAAGCCATATTTCAGTATTTAAGAGCCCAGTATACACCTTAAGGAGAACTTGAACTCCACCTTTATCAAACTATTACCTCTGCTATGTATTATTCACACAGAAAGAGTCTTAATTGCCCAGATACTCTGCCAACTCTTTCCTCTCTGTTGAAAACAACCACACAAATCTAAACCACCTATTTTCAATAGAAATCTACTGAAACACCCACTAGAGATATTAGTTGTCCAGTGTTAAGCAGAAAGTTTCACATTTCATGAATTATACATTTATATGGCTCCATGAGCCTGTCAATATCAGTGTGTCTTGGCCACAGCAATCCCTTCTTTTCCAGCCTTAAAGAGAAACACCTTCATGCATTACTTTGCTGATTGTTTGTAGGCATATGTGGGTGTATTGGCCTCTAACAGACAAAGAAAGTGCATAAGGAAATTGAGGTAAAGCTAAACTGAAAGAAAGACTTTCCCATTTACAGTACTGAAAACACTTATCAGTTCTAACACTCTCACTTAACTTGCTGGGATTTAATATACTGCAGTGCCACACTGGAACTGCATTTCCAAAGTGCAATAATCTTGTACTGCAACATTCACTTACAACAATGTTTTGAAAATGTAATGGTTAATTAAACTCTGTCTGAAAACTTGTATTTCATGCTATTAAACAATTTATTTTTGCTCACCTGTTACTTACTGCTCCGCTGTTGCTGGTATGCCATAGAAAATCAGGAAATAATAAATTCTTTTAAGCTAGTCTTGCAGATTTTAAGAGGGCCATCATGCTTAATGTAGGTTTGAAACAGAAAGGAGAACATCAGTGAATTCTCTGAACCTCTTTGCTAAACAGACAGATATGCTGAGACAACTAAACCTTTTTCCGGGCACGTAGCTTTAGAACAAGATTGAGCTAGTGGCAAAATGATTGGAAACCCAGCAAGGGTAGCACAGTGTCTAAGAGTGCAGGATGTCTCATCTACAGAGCAAGGTATTTCGTAAAATTAAAATTGTTACTGCATCAACATCTGAAGATGCAGGTGGTAAGCTACCTGGAAACAATGTCTAGTTCTTTAACAGTACCTTTTCCTTGAAGATTTTAGAATAATGCACAAAAATTTAAAAGTTCACCCAGCAGTATTAATGAACAGGCATCTTACAATTCCTGCTTTAATTGAAGTGTTCCTTTACCACATGAAATGCAAATAGAAGATAGAGAGGATGCTAATTTGTCTAAAGGAACACAGAAAAGGAACCTCTAGGTTCACAATATCCTTTGACCCATGGTTTGCCCCCACCCCTCATTTAGGCTGACAAGTCTGTAGGTTGTGCTGCAGATGAGGTCAAGGACTCATCCACCTTTGAAAAACAGAGTAAACAAAAACTTCTCCCTTCAAAAAAAGAAAAACAAAACCAAAAAACCCACCAACTTATAGCTGTAGAACTCCCTTTGGTCAGAGCCCAGTCACTGTTAGGCTGGCAGAAACAAGGTGTAGGAGCAGGATCAAGTGGAACAGTTGGAGGAGGCCAGAATAGCTGAGGCAAGGATTTATCCCAGATCTTGGCCTGAGGTGTCAGAGTGGCTCCCAGTGAAATCCCCTAATGTATCATACTCCACCTCATACTCTTTATTTCCTGAAAACTCCCTACACCAAAGGATACATTCAAAAGGCAACTTCCAAAGGAAACATGCTCCTCAAGGCTTGTGCTAAGTGCAACTTGTTCCTTTGCAGTTGGAATAGACAGCCAGGAACTGCCTGTGTGTGCAATAGCTGCTTCCACCACTTTTCTAATGGAACATAATTCCTGTCAAAACTGAAGCATGAACAGTCCCATTCCCAAGCCAGCAAGAGGCAAAGATAGTATAAGCAGTAACATTGAAATCTAAATACTTTACTCCAACTGTTCTGCCTAATCTCATGTCAGCGTATGACATTCACAATTTATCCAGAGTTAATTTCAGGTCTTTTACAGCTAGGATTTACACTCTCTGTTCTTTAAAGTACTGCTCATTACAGGGAAGTTCATTATTACACCCAAAGCAGTAAGCAGAATCTGCAACTCCTTTCAACTGTCTTGTGGCCAACAGAGAAGCTGTAGCTATTTACCCTGTGGAAGAATGTGAGTGATCATGGCAAAAGCTCTATCGCTTCTTAGCAGTCCATGTCCGGGGTCCTTGGTTACAAAAGAAAAAAAAAAAAAAAGAAGAAGAAAAAGACAATAGAGACCTTTGCCACTGAATTGGCGTCATTTCTGATAGTGGTGTTTTGACACCAGCCTGGCAGAGACATGTAAGCAAAGCCCTGCTATTTGCTGTTTGCAAAGACAGCTTCTTGCAGGTAGCCAGCTCAGAACTAGCCAGTTACAGACCTGTGAGGTATAATACAAATAAACAGTCCTGATCATAATACACAGTATAGGCAACAAAGCCAAAGAAAGAAGAAAAATAACACACGCCAAAACATGGAAGAATAAAGCAGGTGAAACATTCTACTGCTAATGCTTTATGAAAGTGTAACAGGATGGTTCTGTCCAGAGAAAGGCTTCTCATCTTCTCTTTCACATGAGAGGCAGGAAAAACAGCTTGCAAGAAATCTAGAGATCAAGATGCTAAGTTTCAAATAGTAGAAGATTAGAAAATTTAAACTGACAGGACTTGTACAAGAGCGTTCTTCTGCTCTTCATTGAGACATCGTTTTAAAGTGCCTATAGGACAGACTGCACACAGTATGTTCTCTCAATGTCCAATTGAATCGCACTTACTCTTCTGTTTTAGAGTTTTTTATTTGTGAAACCAAAAAGCCCCAAATGCAAGGAGGCAAACTAAGCCTACAGGCAGGAGTTGCCTTTTCTTTCTTTTTTAATAAGCTTTTATAATGGTTCTTTACCCAGAATCACCACTAGTACAGCTCTGCTAATGGTAGAGATAAAAGAAAAATGGGTGCTAGGGCCTTTAAACATTAATTTTTTGAATAAAAGATGAATTCTCTTCTTACTATAACCCTTACCACTGCTAATGTAAAGAGCACTGCACTATAAATTAATGGCAAATCCTAAACTGCCCATGCAGAGACAAAACTTCCTTTCACTACAGGAATTCAGAAATGGTTAGAAATCAGTGTGGACTGACAAGTTGTATTGTCTGCATCACAGGGAGATCAAAGTACCTGAAGCTCTTCATATCAAGTAAAACCTGAGCTTTGTGGGTGATAACTCCTCATCTTTGGCATACATATCTTTGAGTCAGCAAATTGCCTTCATTTGATTTTAAAAAACCTCTCAGGGTTTATCTGCTGAAGAATCCCCTTTTTATTTAACACAAGGAATTAAGAAGTAATTACATTATATTTACACATTTATAAACGATGGGTTGCCTTTTGTTAAGGATTCTGGATCCCTTAATCCTTCCTTAATCTAATCAAACCAATTGGCAATAAATAAAGCACAAAGAGATGTGGCAGCCCAAGGGAGAAGTTGCAAGGAAAACAAAGGAAGCTTCAGATTGCTCCTCAAACCAGTGATCAAGCGCAGGCAAAAGGAAACCTATCACTCGGTTCCAGTGGAAACAGGGAAGTAACAGGTATCCTTCTAAGTTTTCATGCAAAGGTTATAACACAGTAAGTCATAATAACACAAGGCATCAAGCTCCAGTATGAGGCAGTGAGACAACTACAAAATATTGAAAAAATGCCTTATTTTAAAAATTTGTTAAAGGTCTGAGAGCTTATAGTTATCAGTGAAATCTAATTTACCCATCTAGTAGCATTTGGTGTCCCTTTGAAGCCAAATGTTCAGTAAGTGCCAAAAAAGCTTAAAAAAAAATCCTCCCTCAGTAGTGTGAGGAAAAACAAAGTACAGTGAAATCGTTCAAGAAGCTTCATATAGCAAATATTTCAGTTTGGGCTATTGACACTTTATTGCACAACGCCTTCCACCAGCTTCCTAGCAGAAGGTCTTACTAAATGAAATGATGCTTTAAGCCTTGGAGAAAAGATACAAGGACAGGTTTTTCTCCAGTTGCCTTTGAGGTGAAGGATTAAACCACGGCATTGTAAACCTCACAAGCAACACAGCACAACTATCACAGAGTTCAAGTTTTCAAG
Organism: Pomatostomus ruficeps; assembly: GCA_013400735.1. NCBI lineage: Eukaryota > Metazoa > Chordata > Aves > Passeriformes > Timaliidae > Pomatostomus > Pomatostomus ruficeps. The sequence continues at coordinate 202,795 of VYZT01032675.1, read as the reverse complement.
GGAGAGTAGGAAAGTGCTGTGTCACAAGAGGGGTTTCTGTCCTGGAAACAAAGAGCCTGGCTTCCCGAAACCATCAGCCAGAAGCATCACTACTGGGCAAACCCTCGGCTCTTTCTGAGCAAGCAGCCTTGACACTGCTGAGGCTGGCACATATTAGCTGCTATTAGGATTGCTACAGCTGGTAAGGCTTTCAGTTTCTTTTTTTCCCCTTCAGCAGGAAGCTTATTTGCCCGGGCCAAAATGAGTTTTGACAAGTGCCGCTTCTGAGTTTTTCTATTTAAAACCGAGCTGAGCATATACTTCACATTTTATTTTTTTTCAGACATAACTCCTGAGAGAGCAGACCAAGCTAAAACGCAACCCCTACAAATCAGAAAGGTTTATCTTTACTTGGAATTGGGTCAACTACAATGGTTTAAAGCTATTCCTTCATTTCACTGTCATCCAGCCACCAGCTTTGAACTTCTTTGTTTAAAGCAAAGATACTAAGGAAGCAGCATCTTTCACAGTAAGAGTGAAAAATCCAATAAGAGCAAAAATTGCCAGGCATGGGCTTGGTTGGTAGCAGGCAACAGGAACTTTAATCGTCTAACTGATAAGTATTTGCTTAAAAAAATTTCCATGAAAAATGAGTATAAACATGGTCTCAATGTTATAATCCTTGATCACGCAAGATTCCCAGAAATGTGATGATGTTTTCCTTTAATGGTAACCATAAAACAAAGGAAAAAATTCCAAGATTCTGTGATAAGCCTATGCAGACTCCTTTTAAAAACTCTGTATTTCACTGTTCTGTGATTAAACCTCACCCACTAAGTCTTGATCTTTGTGATGTGCTTTTATTTCTACTTTAACTCAGATACAGTTTCCCAAACACAAGATAAAAATTCAGCTTTCCAACAACCAGAAACAAAATCTGTTTTTTGTAATACAACCTCCTAAAGCACTTATATGGCCACAAAGAAATCCCAAGTGATGATTTAATTCCTTTCTTCTTTACTTAGTTATTACAAAATAGAGAAATGTATAACTTCTTCACTGATTGTAACACTTTGGGAGAAAAGCATTTTTTGTGTGTGTGGAAAAGGAACACATTTCTAAATTAAGAAACAGTGGTGAAAATTAAAAATTATTTACAGTCTCCACTTTACCTAGACTCTAGTAACTAGAGTGCTGAGTCATAAATTAAACTGGTGCTCTGACCTTTAAGGAATAACTGAGATCATAATAAACATGTCTCGTATTTTCAGCTCAGTCCAAGTAAAGAGAAGCCTCACAGCTCCTTGGAAAGCCTCAGGAGATGCAGTTTCTTAAAGCACACATAAAATTGCTTAGTGTTCACAGTAACTAAAAACACATTAGAGAACAGACATGTTTGAGAAAAGAGACATTAGAGAACAGAGAAGAGAACAGACTTAATTTACTTAGAATTTTCACTCTTTTCCCTCTCATATATGCTCTACATTAGAAAAGAACTAATACTCAAAATCAACCATGCATGTGAAGAACCACCAAAAACATACAAAACTACCTGAGGACAGAGTAGACTAGACAGTACAATAGTTATGTGCAGCCACGCAAGACCTGGAATTTAATTTTTATTCAGGAAACTTCAGAGATTTCTTACCTAGAAACAGTAATTTTAGTGATGTATATCCCACGAAGGTATTCTTGGGACCTAAAAAATTATGAGGACCGAAAAGTTAGAAACTACCTTTCTTCAACAAACTTGGATATGGGAACTTTTTCCCACTGTGTGTCATACTGCTCATTTTCTCCTCTGAGCTACATCTTCCCTCAGCCCAAACAAATCTAAACTTTTTCTCCAGAAGTCGCTCAAACCCACTATGGACCTTCCAGAGTCTGAGTGCTACAATAAAGGTCAATATTACCTGTATATAAGCCTGTGTTCATGCACACCTTTCCATCTTTTATCTGTCTACATGAACTTGCACTTCACCAGTTCAGTATCCAACATTGTATTTCACTATACAGACATAGTTACATCAGTATAAGTATGCAATTTATTCTTAATCAGGGTGTACTACAAGCTCCAGTCTTCACAAGTATGAGTCTGCTATGCTGCTGAACATATTTTATAACAAGGAGGCCTTCTTTTTTGGCGTGGCTGATGTTAAGAGGTTAACACTCCACTTGTGTGTCACTAAAGCTGTAATATGTCAGTCAAACAGATGTAAATAAATTCAGAAAACAATATACAAATGCTATCTTGAAACCCTTCCTGCATCCACAAAAAAATTTTCTTAGACAAAAGCAGAAGGCTACATGATTCAGCTAAACACATCTGTGTGCTGGTTAACCCTAAAAAGCAGAAGGGGGGCCCAGACCTGCTTCCTGCTTGTCTGTGAGCTGGTTCAGTTCGCTGACCCTGGGAATTAGTAATGCAGAGCTGGTGAACAGAAACTGCTCCCAGAAGGGTGTGATGTGTGCTGGAGATGTCACAGGCAAAATGGCAAGGACACGCACCCCACCCTCCAGGCAGCAGCCAGGGCTCTTTGCTCAGGAATGGAGCTAAACAACACCATAAAAGAATCCAGTTTCAATTTATAAAAAAAAAAAAGTGTCCAAGGAGACATCACAGCATAAGACGAACATCAATGTAGCTCATTTTAGGTGCTTCTCATTGGCCTTTCCACCTCGCTAAGTCATCAGCTAGACTGTAGACTCCCAGGAACACAGGTCGTTAAGATAGGAATGATAATAAGTATCAAATACTTCAGGCATTAATAGTAATAACAAGAAACAGAAACAAAACAATAAACATCAAATATTGTCACAGCTCTCTGTTTGACTAAATGCAAAACATGTTATTTACATTATGTAATTGAGTTATAAAGCACTTTCACTCTTGCTTGTGAATAAGAAATTCACAGCCTTGTATCTCTGCAGTTTGAAACGTTTCTCAGTGGCTGTAGCAAGCTCACCAAAAAAGTTCACTGTTGTATCACGTGTTGAACCATGTGCCAGCCCTGGCACGGTATGGAAATGAACTCATTGACCTCTTTGGGTTTTCCCCTTTCTTTTCCCTGATCTTTAATGAGGATATCGGGCTCAGAGGGAGTAGCAGGCAGGAGATTGCGCTGTACTTTCACAATTGGAAAGAAGCCAAAATACAGGCACAATGCCTGGATTCAGCAGTTTCAGGCAAACACAGCAGAACTACATACATCCTCCTCCGGGAAGAGCGCTTTCCACCGCCACTTTAACAGGAAACTGAGCTCAAAACCAAGGGTGGGCTATCCCCTCGTTCACTTTTCACACCTGGCTATTGAAGCTATTCCCCCACAAGAAAGGTTTTCCTGTTAGAGGAGCTTCCAAAATTGCTTAAGGGGAATTTGCTTCAGTTTGTTATGATGATTTCATTCTATAATACTCTGAACATTACATGTCATGCTTAATGGTCTTTAATATTGGGCTTTTTACGCTGAAGATTTTCATAAAAATATGGGTAACTGTACACACTCAGAAAATATTAAAGGAATAAAATGAACATAGCATTAGTCAGTAAAACATTTGTATATATACTAAAATGTCTCAAAGTTCACAGTGTATTCATTTTCTGCCTGAAAATGGATCCCACTGACACACACTGCACATGCTTAATTCCAATTATCTTCATGTTCCACTTATCCTTCCCTTAATTAGTCTCTCTTTAGCTGCTTACAACACAGACAAATTACTTGGTACAATCTGAAGTTCTCCTCTTTCCTCTCAAATTCAAAACAAATTTCTCTGACTAGCTGGCAGAAAATAAATTTAGATGTGTTCTATGTTCTCACATTCCATATGAACAAATACATCCTAAGGACAAGACTGCACATGTGTCTAGAGGGAAGAAGACAAGATTCAGAACTCAAGGAGGTTGCCAGAAGCATCTTTAACTCTCTCTTAATGTGTTGCTGCTCTTGGGAACTACAGCAGCTTCTGACATAGCTCATCCACACGCCTTAAGAGAAGCAGACTTTGTGTCCCCCCCCACCTCTCCCAAACCCCCCACTTCCGGCCCTCCCTCAAGCCCAGGCCAGTGTTTCACTAGCATTAATTTTATTTACTAATATTCCAGTAAAACTGAGAATCATTATTCTTGCCATTTTTCTTTTATATGCCAGATCAAGACTCACAACAGATAGCTTGCTCAAGATTTTATGGGAAGCCTGTGGCATAAGCCAAATGAAATCAGGAATGTACAGAATATTTTGAAAACAAAGTCTGTTTCTCCTCATCTAGTAGCCTTTGATTATGATTCTGCCTTACACTAAAAGACATTGGAGCATGTGTCAAGAGTCAGCAGAGAAAAGGATGAGATTTTGAACACATGAGTGGCATACAGGCAGCTCTATGACATGGACTACTATGACACAGTGGCAGAATATGAGGTCACAGCATATGATCCTCCTCTGTCCCTGGACAAACTGTGAAACCAGAAGAGCTTTGGCAGAGTTGGGTTTCATGCATGGTCATAAATACAGGTTTGCGTAAAGAAAACATTTTGGCTCCATGCTATCACAGTTAGGTACCCAGGCTAGCAGGCACCTTCTTTCTTGACCCCAAGATCAGATTCACAGTATCTTAAAACTTTTTAAAAATATTTGCCAGAACATGGAATTTTCCATTTGCGGTGTTGTATTGTTGAGAAATCTGAGGTTATCGCCCAAAAACTTTGTTCCAGGCCCCTAACTATTTCTTACCAGTTCAGAGAAGTTACAGAAATGGTGTATTGATTCAAATAGCAACTATTCCATGCAGGTTAAACAAAACAAAACAAAATAAGCACATTTAAGACCAAAGGGACATTCTTCCTTACAGAAACTAGTAGTTCTTGGCTGGCAAAGAATAAACTTGTATTTTCTTACTCTTTCTCAAAACAGGGAAAGGGGAAAGAGGAGATGGAAGGAAGGGAGACGATTAATCAAGATAATATTTGCTAATGTTTATATTTTGAAACAAAGGGGAATAATAATCTGAGAAGATCTATTACATGACAAAGGTAGGAAGTAACTTGCTACACTGCAGAATTATTGGAGCCACATCCCAGCTGTAAGAGCCATGGATACAAACACAGAGATTATTTGAAATGAGGTTACTAGTGTTTCACTGTTAGGGAAATAGGGGAAGCGAAGAAGGAAGTAAAAAGTTTGTTTTGAAGATACTGTATTTTGACAAGTCTGAAGAAAGGCTGTCAAAAAAGGAAGGTTGTATATCCTGACAGTAATGGACTCTACAAATAACTTACAGACAAGATGATTCTGATCATGTTTGTTTTTATATGAGGCAAAACCTCATTCGCTACTTATACTGCCCTAGTTTGAAGTTGCTTCTATAAAAACAAATATGACACAATGAAAAACTGCTAAGATTCACCAAGCTACGGAATGTCCTTCCTGCTCACCCTGGCTCACTTTTCACTTCGAAACGTAAAAGGAATGTCATGCATTTGTAAACTATGTCTGGGAGGGAAGCCTCAAGTAGCATGAATAAAAACACTCAAGTTCTCCACTATACCAGTAAAAATGCTACGTGACTTCTTTTCAAGCACAAGCTCAGATGTTTCTAAATACAGATGGTATCCATCACGTGAAGGAAGAACATTAATTACCGTATTTGACATCTTTCTTGGGAACTGCACCCCTCCTCACTGAGCAGAACAAAGTCTCTGGCACACTAGAAGTTGCCAAGACTTTCTGGTTCTCTGTCCTCAAATCAATGCGTATTCTCTACGGAAAGAGGAAAACTAAAAAGGGAAAGATATGTAAAGCAACCCTCCGTTCTGTATGCTACACCAATTGATTTCTCAGTTCAGTTTTTAATACCTGATCTTACTGCAACCATGTTTCCAGGCAATTATATATTGAAATACATATTGAGAGCTCAGTTTTTCACTTGTATACAACATATATTTGTAAAAAAACTGCTACTTGCAGGTTGGCCATTTGCAGCTTCTATTCAAGAGAGCAAGTTGTAAACAGTGTGCTAAAAGGCACCTAACTAGGTCTGACTGACCTGTTGCTCTGCTCTGTTTATATTTCCTGTCTCTAACCTGGCCCTGTAAGGGACCAAAGTAAAAGTCCACATGAACCTGCTCATTTCTCCTGGAAACAAACCTCGAGCTGTATGTTGGGAGATCAAGAGTCTGCAATTGCTACGGCGTGGGCACTTCCTTCTATCCATGGGATAACTCTATTCTATCACATCACCAAAATAAAGCCTGAAAGAACCACGAATTATCAATTTAGGGCAATGGGGTAAAGGACCACCATCTTACAGCCCATAGCTCACACATACAAGTTTTTTCTAGGTGTCCATGTCACAGCTAACTCTGAACTTGTTCCTCTGTATAAAGTTACAGTGCATAAGACTGGTTTCCCTGCTTATCATTCCAAGTATCTGTTTGCTGTACCATCAGGTATATGGTATGGCAAAAGTTGTCACAGCTTTCCAGGGTAGCCAATGGAATGAAAATATACCTCTTTTCAAATTAATACATATCAGCTACAAGGGAACAATGTCAGTATTTTAGCACAGTTCTAAAGACTCTACAAGAGAAAGGATGCAGTCAGACAAGGTCTAGAACTTTGACAGCTGCAACAATGCCTACACAGTCACCATAACCAGACTGAGCAACACCCAGGTATTTAAAAGGTGAACATCCACCTTTTTTTTTCTTTCTTCTCCTTCGTGTTTAAGAAGCAGGTTATTGTCTGGGTTTTTGCTGTTTACAACTGTGCATCTGCGTATGTGTATGACAATAGGAATTCTCAGAGCAAGCCAAACTGAGAAAGACGGATTGGTCAGATGTCTGGTCATTCATGGGTGTGTCCACACCAGTCCTGCGGTTCAGATCAGTGGTTTGCTTCTGTGGCAAATCTCTCCATCTTCCCTGAACTTTGGTTTGGATTGTGGAGCAGCCTTCTGAGCTCACACAATGGATTCTTTTTGTATGAAACTAAACCTGAAGATGTGCTCCAACTGCTAAAAGGCATTCAGGCCCCATGATAAGCTTACAGCCTGTCTGGAGTAAAGCCCCACAATGCCTACAGCAGGACCAAATGACCCACACCAGCTTCTGCTCCACAAAGCTGCTCCTACCACATGACATTATTTGCTAGTACAGACATGTCTGTGTCAAAAACCGTATTTCTGTTCCTTGGAAAGTTTGTCTTCTATACATGCAATCCTACCTTCATCCTTTGATAGCTTCATTTCAGACAGACATACTGCTGTGGAAGGCCAAGAAGGCAGAAAGATAGACAAATTCTCCCAGCTGTACGGCAACATAGATGTTTCGAAACAGACTGGGGAATCAATGGCACAAGAAGGAAACCACCAAATGATGTTGTTCATAGTACACGGCAGTGGCAGGCACAGGGATGATCAGATTTTGGGGTGCACTGAGGCTCCACGCCCCACAATGTTGTTCATGTGAATATATGTAAATGAGTTAATAATGAAGCCCTCAGCCTACAACCTGCAAGGTTGGCACAGGTCTTCTTGGCAGCTGCATACATACTCATTTTTTGACATACTGATTACATATCGATCACATACGGAAAACCCAAAGCAGACTGACATCGCATTCAAATCATTGCTGCTTTGCAAGAGGCAAACCTTGATTTAGTTTAAGTTTGAATTGATAGTTTGTGACACAGATTCTAATTTAGATGACACCATGGAATCATTATGGTAATCAAAAGAAAATACCAGAAAAATATTAAAACTCAAAGATAAGATGTAAAACCCAGGAGAACTGGAAAAGATGACTGAAGAGGCTTAGTGGGAATCGAGATGAGGCCGAGAGATATGGAGACCCTCATAGAGGAATGGTAAGCTATTTTTCCTTAACCATCTCTTCCCTCTTTCTATCCTCAGTCTCCTTGGATTATTTCCTGGTTCAAACAAAATGTGACTTATTTCTATTCACTGCTTCAAACTGTTTATAAGTATCAGTCTACATTCTCAAAATTTATCATTCACATATTCAGACATACACATACATGTCTACTGTGTGTATTCTTTAAAATTTCTCACAAAAGGTTTCTCTAACCTTTACCAAAAACATTGGATTGACTTAATTGCATGACTTAGGATACTCAAATTCTGACTACTAATTTTTAGAAAGTCTTATTTTTTACCATTGTAATCTTGTCTTTATACGGAAATCAATGTATGACCCACCCTACTCAGCAAACAGTAAAGTACTATGCATTGCATTTCTTGAACTGAATCGTTCTGAACACCAAGAGAGATGAATGGACAAACAGTGCAAAACGCTATTAATGCTAATGCTACCACATAAGTGATGATAATGATAAAGCAGAAGATTACTCAAGATTTACCATTAATCTGTCTTTTTTGCTCTTTTTGGGCTCTCACTATAATCTAGAAAAAGAAATACGTTGTCATGTTGGCCCTAAGCGAAGTTACAAGAAAGGTGTAAGAAATTACTCAAGATCAAAAATAAAAATTATCTAAGAAAATGACACAGTAACAAAAAGTAGTATGGCAACTGAAACATAGACATGAATTGCTCAGATGTCACACAGCTAACAAGACTGTAATGCAACTAGCAGCAAATAGTGGAGAGATCAGAAAGCTATGCAAGAACAGGGAGCATTAGGAGACCAAGATACGTGAGAAAGCACAAGCTTACACTGCCACAGGCAGAAAGCTCTTTGCAGGGCATGTCTGTATTAGAGACAGGAACCAGGCTGTGCAGCATAGTATTACTAGAAAGGACTAGGGCAGATTCAATTACAAAAAGTTGACTGTAAAATGAGATGTTCTTACTACACCGATACATGTCGTACCAAGATGTTCCCTGGAAAGCTGGACAACATTCATGAATAATTATTTTTTTATATAAGTTTGGGGACACAATCTTCACAAAAAGGTACATTCTGTGCCTCATCCAAACCAGAATAGGGTCAAGCAGCTGAGGATTGTAGAAGGGGTTATCTGGAGTCAGGCAATCCAGTTGAGGCATGTCCCCCCAGGTCGGATGACACATCAATCTAAAAGGGGGCACAAGCAAGGCTGTTAGTTCACGGGCTCTTGTCCTGAATTTACCAACAGGTGGCTAGAAATAATGTATGACCTATATTATTTTCCCAGTATAGTGGTGGGTGCCAGGACACAACTCTCTTAAAGAGATTATGCAGCTGCTAGAAAATCTTGGAAGGAATTGGCAGAATTGGGTAGGAAAACAACTTTCTCTTGGAGGTGGGTAGCTGGCAAGGTTAGAATCACTAGTAAAAGTGGATTTGTTTGTGAAATTTTACGATGGATGTGCAGCCTACAATTCTTTCTGTCCACCAAAATCACCAGCAGCTCACATGCACACACTGTATTTATATTAAAATGACTAAGACTGGGACTTTTGCACAGTGATGAGCTAATAAATGAGCACATCATGGAAACAGCCTTGTGCTGTGTTCCTGTACTTCCTGCATAGAATTATCCTTTTCCTTTTTGTTGTCATCAACTGAGGACCCTGCTGGGCAGGTAATATTATTCAGTCCCAGGGAAAAAAAATAAGGAGAGTAGTTAACCACTGTCCACCAACAATTTCAGGGAAACTGTGCACCAGTTATTCACAAGCCAGATGCTGCAGGGTTGCTATAAGACGTGTGAGTTTCTTTCTTTGGGGTTTTTTTTCATATTTGCAAAATGTGCTTGTTTATGTTACAGGTTCAAAAATTATTAGTACTGTGGTTAGAAGCAGTCTGCAGATCATTCGTAGAATCACAGTTCTCTATTAGGGTGTAAAAAAAGGGCTGCAAACAGCTCTAGACAGAGGTCCAGAGCTGTGAATGAAGAACAGCTGACAGCAAATTTTAGAAATTAGAAGCAAAAGTGAAAGAGTTTATACAAACTTATATGTCATTTATGATACTCTCTGGGACACTGCATAGGTTGGAGATCATCCCAAAGTACTACTGCTTGTTCAACAGAAAAGCAATACACATACCCAAGAATACGTTAAAAAATGTACTGACTGGGGGAGGGGTTGGGGGTGGAGGGAGGAGAAGGAAAGAATTTTGCCCTTACAATCTAATGACCAAAACTGTATTTTGAGAGGTGGTACAGCTTGCAAGGACTCCTCCCTCAATCTCGTTCCTGGCAGAAGCTAGAAGAAAACACTATGGGGCATTTTCTGTTCAGAAAGACAAAACCAAAAATGCACAGCAAATTACTTGTGAAGTGACTGCTAAAAACAAGGGAGGATGAAACATAAACACCAAGCTTTTACAATGATCTTGTAATAGCAGCAAATATCTGGCTACATTTCAGCTCCAACAATTGGAGCTGCAGTTCCACCTCGGCAGAAGTGAAAAATACATGCAAGTAAGTGCCAACTAAGTTTCAGTCTCAAATACTTCAGTATTTCCTACCCTGAAGGACATTTTGAACTGCAGTAGTGGTAGAAGTCTTCCTGCATGAACTCCTTAAGGCTCCTTTACAACAACACATTTACTAGGGAAACAGAGAAGTGTCTGTATTTTAGCAAAACAACCTGTTTTCCAAGTTCTAAAAATAGAAAAGAAAAAAAAATAAAAGTGTCTGTCATTTTGAAACCACTCGCAAGCATTTCATCCTAAGCAACATAGCCTCCCCCCTTGCTAAAAATAAAACAGTACATTACAGCAACATTTTTTGCTGGCTTCAGCCAAGGATTTGAAAACCTCCCCTCAGCCCAGACAGGCCGTAAGCTATGAGTCAGCACTTCTCAGCATTTCTGGAAATTCCTCAGCAGAGCATCCACCCTTTAGCAGGAAGCTGCTGTTTGCTTCAGTCGGTACCAGGAAATGGATGAGCGCTCATGGGCCTCACCTGACCCAGGCACACAGCTCAAGGAAACTTCACCAAAACTACCAAACATTCCCCATCCCACCAGCTTCCTGCAACACCACTAGATACACTGCTTGGGAGTAAGATCGGTGACTCCACGCAAGTACAACTTCGTGTGGTGTCAATGAACATGAAAATATAAGATCAATGAAGAAAAAAACCCCATCACGTTGGACAAGGGCAAGTCTCCCTGGTGCAGTTTTAATGGTGTGGCCTCTCCCAGCCTGAATCCAGAGGCAGCTCAGCTCCACCAGCCCCAGACAAGATCTGTCCCTTGCCTGAGGAAGTCTGAATTCATACAAAACAGCCATGTCCCACCATGTAAAGAGGAGGTTCCTGGTGCTTACAGAGAAAGTATTTCTTTCCCCTTTCAAGGGGATAAACAAGGCACAGGTTTAGGGCATTGCCACACTTGTGAATTAAAAGGATACATGGCACAGCTTCGTCTCTCCCTCCAACAGTCCGTGCTTCACACAGAAACCCTTATGACCTGCATACAACAGAGCCTAAGGATGGGAGGAGGATCCATGCCTGTCTGGGGGATACCCCAAATCTGCCTGTGCCTGTACAGGCTATGGTGCTGTAAGGTGTCTCATCCCTACTGAGACACAAACCAGAAGTCCCCACGGAAGCTCTTGGTGCTCAGTACTCCCAAATGTGCAGCACTGCCAAGGTGGAGACACTGCTCTTGAAATGGAGATATAACACACACTTGGGACTATCTAAGGATATAAAATGGCTATTTCACAAGCACTGCCTGTGGTGAATGGAATTGCTTCTTTACTCACCTCGGACTGAGTACACTTGTTTTGCTTTAAACACAGGCTTTGACAGGGACTTTAAAGAGGGAGAGTTAAGGGAATAGGAGGTACTTTGTGAACAGCAATAATTGCATGTTCTGACCTCTCTAGCTTACATCACACATGTTATCCAACAACCACAAATCAAGAAGGAAACTGAATTTCAAGGCAATAATTTTCAGCACAACATATATGTTAAAACTAACAGAACAAGACAAATGTTGACGTTTCCCTGCTTGTTTCTTGCTTTCATATATGTGGCTATACTCCCATAAAAATCTTGTCTTTTTTTTTTAAATGAATATTTGTTAAAAGGAAGCTGCCTAAAGTTGGGTACAAAAAAAAAATGTTTTTCTCAACTGTTTTTAAATACAGAGCAATGAGATTAAAGCGAGGCAGACAGCCAAATACCTCAGCCATCACAGTCATTAATAAACGCGTTTAACATTCGTGCAGCTTTCGAATGCAGAACATCTGGTTCCAATTCCCAATCTGGCTTTTAATAAAAGTGCCTCCCCCACAATACTTTTATTATAAAGTGTTCTTTTCCTCCGCGCGCGAAGCAGCCGTTCCTTCCTTCTTGCTGGAAGCCACCTGACCACTGCCAGGAAGAGGAATGCAAAACATTCCCAGGAGCAGCTCCTGACGTCAGGGCGGCAGCATTCCTCCTCCTGCTCCCGCCGCGGCCGGGCCCGGAAAGTCCAGCGCTGGTCCCGCCGCCGGCCCGTGCCCCGTTTCCGGGATTTTCCTGCTCTCCCCACGAACACCGAGCCAGAATAAACCTGGCATGAGGCGATCGTAGGGCTCACGCTGCTTCCGAGCCGCTCCGTACCCATGTATCCCCCCACCCCTTCCCCCAAAACAGGAGTCTGGGCTTTGGATAAACCTCAGGCCCCCCGCAGGCTTAAATCAGTTTAGGCGCTGACTTGGGCGATTCTTTCCCTTTGCTCCTAATTTCTTCACTCGAAGGCTGGCGGCAGGAGTGTGCCAAGGAAAACAGGGACACGCTGCTGCAGGGTGGATTGTTTTTTCACTCCTAAGACATTAATGAGAGACATGACATGATACCAAGGCAGGCAGCTTGCATCCAACACTCAGATCTTTTCAGTTTCCTTCTTTTTTCATATAGTATCTACCCTCTAGCACATCACAGAGTGGGATTTCAACCCTTCACCTCTCTAATTTAATTTATGAGAATACGTTATTAAGTGGCATTATTTTATTCTACTCTTGAACTAACTGGTAGCTAAAACTACACAAAAGAGATTCTAAGTTGCATTGTAGTCCTTGAGTTGAGTTATGCCTTTCACTATTATTTAATCCACTTAGTCAAATATGTTTGGGAGATATATTTTTAAAATTCCATAAAATGTTTTGCCTGGAAAAAAGAATCTCCACATATTTTAGTAAACCACTGTATCAAAGACAGTGTAAAAGAAATCCCTGTGGTTGCTACCAGATCCGTGATAAAACTGAGTTTCCTGATTCCACCATGCCAAAGGGGCAGGACAGCAGGCTAGGGAATATGGGGGAGGAAGGGGGGAAATACAGAAATGCCTTCATTTCTAGAGGATGCAAAGAAAGAGCACTTCAATAAACACCTTTCCATTTCATGTCTCTAACTGTTAACAAGAACTATAAAATACATCATTTTACCACTCCAAAACCAACAAAACACAAATGTGTAGATGTCAGTTTAATCATAATTTTCCAGGGAATACCAAGGAAACCAAAACTCATCCTGAATAGCTCAGGCATACAACTGGTGGTAGTAAAGTGTTCACATATATAATTTTCCTCCAAATATTTACAAATTCCTCAATGTTGACTGACCACAATGAAAAAATAAAGATCTGGAAGCACTAAGCAAGACAGTTGCATTACTTTCACTGTTAATCGTAATTAATCAGCTGTTAAGGTTATATTGTCTGTGCAGCTGTAGTTCTACATGTGAAAATCCAGAAGAGTCCAAAACTTGCAGGCCATCTCAGTCCTACTTCCTCAGCTTCTCGCTCCATTTGTGGCAATTTAAGAAATAAAAACATGTTTGGGTTTTCTTCTAGTGTAAGGACTTGTTACTGAAAGGTCAAACAAGTGTCTGCCCTCTGACCAACCTCATGCCACCCACAACTTTTTTAAGGAAACCTGCTCTCTGAAGAACCACAGGCTAAGTAAACACACTGCTTTCCTGGTAAGAACACCCTCCAAGTGTTCTTGCCTTTGTTATACCAGCTGGCCACGTATGACCAGCTAGAAAACCCAAAACCACCTTTTTGGCTCTCTTCTCCAAAGGTCACTAGTATTCCAATGACCAGCAAATCAGTATTGTTCAGAAAGTGACAACAAGACACATTAATTTTATTTCGTAAAACTTGACAGGGCCCTGGAAAAACATCAGCCAGCCTCCTGCAGCCACTGCAGCCAGTGGCTACTGGAAAAACCAGCTGATCTGTACTTTTATATATACAGCTACAAATTTTAACAGAAGTTCACTGATGTCAACAGCCAGCCATCAGTATACATGACTTTAAAAATAATACCTTTTTTTCATATTTTGCAACAAAGTGAGAAAAAAGCGTATGAGATTTCTATCACTAAAAAACAGAAGTAAGAAGAAATGTAACAAAAATATATTACCTAAAGAAAAGTAAAGGCTCAGTAGAACTGGTCAATTTCCTAAGCTAAATAGCAAATAAAGTGAAATATGTCCTTAGTACCTTCTGAAATTAAGCACAAGCTAAGGTGGCCTATAGCCATTGAAGAATACTATACACTTTATGGTGCTTGACATTTTTCATAATTTTATATTTTTTTGTTTTGTACTACATGCAAAGCTAGACATACACAGAGTTTTTTCAGCTATATATTAGGGATCTAAAAATTTTCCCTTTTTCTCTTCAGAATTTTTTAAAAATTTCATCTTACCAAAATGTAAATACATGCAAATCAATACAAGGTCATTTCTGAAAAGTAGACTTTGGAATTTCTGAAAGATGAACTTTTAAAAATGATTGACAATTTAATCCCTAGTACTAAAGTTTGGATGGAGATTAGAACAGGCATGGCATACAGAAGTGATGAGAACTGGGGTGTGTTCTCACCTTCCCTGAAGATTAAATTCATTCTCTTCTCTTGTGTTTTAGGTGCTTATTCATTCTATTATTCTTTTATCACCAGAAACAACATTGGGATGCCAAAAACATAAATGAAGTCACAGTGAGAACTTCCTTCTATGCAGGGTACATGGAATTAAGCTTCAGGGGTGTTTTCAGGAGGCTGCCTCAAGAACCTGTGATTCACAAGCCTTGTCCCGAGCATGCATTGCCGTTCAGTCATGGCCAACTTTCTCCTGGCAAAATCTGGCAAGTGCTTTGATCTCGACAGATGAAATGGACACTAGATTGGAAATTCAGCCTCAGAAGACTACAAATACTTTAAAGATTATTTTTCAGCAAAAAAACTTACATAAAGTGACAGATATTTGCTGTGGCAGAACCACAGCTGTTCACTTGAGTTCTAGAGGCAGAAGCCACTTCCTTTAACTTACAGAAAAGGGATAAATTCATGAGTAACATGGTTTAGAAACCAATGGGTGCAGAGGAAGAAAGATCAGAAAATTGAGTAATACCCAGAGATCACTAAGAAAAATACATCAACTCTCTTTTCCTGGTTACTTTTCCGTATCTTTCTCACTTAGACCGCCATTCGAGTGGATAACCTTTTCCCCAAGTCTAAAATTTCCATTGATACCAGTGTGCCCTCTGACACCTGAAATACTGTTAACTGCAAAGCATCATAAGCAGTGGGAAAAACTCCCCTTAATCTCACAGGTTCACTTTTAAATCAGGCAAGTGAAAACAGCCCAGACTCCAGGTGCTGATGATGACAGCCCTGCCTACAGAGGGCTAAGCCAAGAGCCTCCTGAGAACCAAACTCCCCCTGAGGTTTTGGAAGGCCACACTGGGAGAAGGTGTGAGTTTCTTCACAGCTCCTCACCTTCACACACAACCTACACAAACTCTGCTCTGAAGCTGGGGTGAGGAGCCTACTTTTTTGAGGTAGGCTCCCTGCTCTTCTCCCTGGTTTTTCTTCTCACACATCTCTGTTTGCTGCTGCTGGCTGGGCCTGGCACTGGAAGTGCTGAACAACAGGAGTGGATCCAGCCCCATTGCTGACTCAGATAGGAGAGCCCATGCTCATCAGATTTTGCTGCTGCATTCCAGATTTCGGTACCCAAAAAAATTCAGATGCTTATCTAAACTAAACTTCCTGAGGGTGAACTATCCCTAGCACTAAGGCACTTTGAAGGTCGATATGCACTTGAGCAGGAGACAGCATGCCAACTTGCCCTTAAAACAGTGTCTACCCACAGAACTTCGACTCTGTCTGCCTGGGTAAATTACCCAGTTAATTGCCTTGGCATTCATATTTACAATAAAAAAAAAAACGATAAGCAAAGATGAGGTCCAATTACTACACTGTTCCATTAAAGCCTTTCTTTTAGGCAAATGGACTTCAGAAAACTTCTTTTGTCATGTAAAATGGAACCATCTGTACATAACTTTGTAGAATTATTTTGATGTAAGGTTTATTAATATAATTATGTTGTTACCAAGCTGTTTACCATTTTAGGCTCCTAACAGCTATGATGGCTTGTTAACAATACTCTGAAATCACAAGGAAGTATTTTCTTTTTCTTTGGTTTGAAAAGAGAAAAAAAATTCCTAAATGTGTTTATTTCCATGTTTTATATCGTGCATAGCATCTACTTCCTTTAATGTGAAAATTTTATGATCACAAAGCCTTTTCCTCAGCCAAATTATTATCACAACCGTGTGCGACTGCGTTACTTAGCAGTGTTTAAAGAAAGCCCCAAGGTGAAATATTTCACTTTACTCTTAAAGCAGTAAGACTGTTACTACAAAAGGAAATAATTACAAAAATTACAGTGATAACAACCCACCATATCTTAAATTCTCCTCTTTGGAGTTGGAGATTATTTTTTCCAGTTTCAATTTTGAAAAGGAAAATTCTCCCGCACAGCACAGTAAAACAGAAAGCTTTTGCTGGCTTGTCATTTGATTTGGAGAGACAGAATATAGCAGATTCTTCCAGACATCTGCTCAAAATCCCAACTAGTTTCTGAAAGGCTTCCTTTACATTTCTTTTTCACAACTAAGGAGTCATTATCCATGGTTCTCCTGGACAACTGCTGGGCCATTTGTACAACAAAGTGAAGAGCAGTGGTAGGCAAAGTATCCATACAGCAGCAGATTTTGGTACCCAGCAAACAATCTTCGTTTAACAGAGACCAAAGCGATTTAGAAACCTTCAGTATCTATTTAATACAGGGAGTAGCATCTCCAATACATGAGTCAGGAAGGGGATACACACACACATACACAACTTCACAGTCTCAGAAGTTGTACAGTATCAGTTACCTTAGCTCTGCCTTCCTATCATATGAAAAATAAGTAACTAGACAAAAAGTGCCACAAAAATTGTCATCTGTGTTGCAAATAAAGTTAAGTAGGAAGGTGGGGGATACAAGGTAATGTCGTCTTATTTGCTCTCTGTCTACCGTAAAGTACGAAAAGAATATTTAGGGGTTTTTTCCCATTTGACCTCTTAAATGGTTTAAATCTATTACATCTTGTCAGAGAGGCTTGGTAAGGAACACAGAATCAGAGATGAACCCAGTAATTAAATATGTTGAAAGATTCCATGACAATTTAAAATCAATGATCTATTTACCAGAGCAGAATCAAGACAATCAAGAGGAAAGGAATGGGGTAACATAAAACAAGAACTTTCTTATACTTTCCCTCAAGGGTCAAGAAAAAATGTTAAAAATCACAAGACACAAAAGTCTTTGAGAGAATCATTTGAAGAAGTTAAAAAGATTCACAGAGTAAGTTGAAATATGAAAAGAAAACCATCCCCACCAAACCCTGGAACAGGTCTGTTAGGCTTTTAACAGTTTAAAAGCCTGTTATAGCCAGGAGGTAGCTCTTAACATGACTGTGGCATGCAGGGAAGTTCTCGGTTTCTCCCCTGGCAAGCTTAATTCTAAGCAAAGTTTGTAAACAACCCGGAGGAGTGGGCAGAAAACGACACTGGGTTTCACAAACATTTACAAGTGTTTTACAGAAATGAAACTTCACTTAAGGAGCTCAGTTTCGCTCTCCCGGGTGGAGGATGGCTGTCGGTCTGCAAGATGGGAGGCAGCCAGCACGGAGAAGCCTTGCGGGGAACAAAGCCGTGTGAGCAGCGCGGTGCCTGCCTCATGCGCATCCCCGCACCCAGCACTGGGAGCGCACCGAGTTATTCCGAATCGTGCAGAAGTGATGGCACACAAACCCGAACAAATCCCCCTGCTGCAGGCTCCTGTTTCACGGACATGGAGCTTTGACGCCAGAGAGAGCTGTGGACAAACGCGCTGCGGCTGTCCCGGCGAGATCAGCTTTTCTTGGGCTCCTGCTGACAACATTGCCACCTTCCGCAGCCGCCGGGAAGGGCACGGACCTGCGGCCGGGGGCTCGGGCAGCGTCCCACCGCCCCGGGAACTGCCGTGGAGATGCTGCTTAGGAAGGTGCTTTGCCCTTCGTAAGCAACCTGATAACTCACAATAATTTGTTTCCAAAGTATGTGATTGAATTGATGCAGAGCGCAGCACAGTCCCAAGAACTGCTCTGGTACAGCCGAGCGCAGGCACGAACGCATTCTGCACCGCATGTACAACACGATACTGAGTGCATAGCCAGCGCGACTGCTCCTGCCAGTCCCAAAACAGCTGAGGAAGCTGAGGGAAGTCAAAGCAGAAGCTGAGGGCAGGCGAGTGTCGCTGTCTCCATGCCTGGACCTGCGCGTATCCCATTCCAGACTCCAGCCCTCATGCACTGGATTACCCAGTTCCAGTGCACGGGGCAACAAAACACATGCACTACCCTGGCTTCTACGTACCTATACTGGAGACATGTCAATACGTGCATTTTATATAAGTTGTAACGTCTGATGAGGTTATACGTTAAAAGGCTGGATTTTGTCTCGCTAGCTTGCAGGGACTATTTTCCTCCAAACCATCTACAGTCCGTGTATAGTTAATAAAGCAGTAGCATTACGATAGCAGTTAAAATACAACTAGTAACAAATGCAATACATTAACCAATACATTTAGTGCACATTCTGGATGGAAAATGGCTTTACTTAGACATAGCCAAAATACATCAATGGAGCTGATCATCTGGGATAGGAAAGTACTTTCCAAGAAAAGCTTCCAAAAAATCAACACGGCAACCAAGTAATACCTATATTAATTTAGAAAATGGGTGTTTAGAGTTTAATCTAAATAAGTAGAAAAGGGCTTTGCATGCAAGAGTACACGTATTTCCACATCTCAGACCTCTTCTAGGAAGGCAGTCTTCAATATGTAGGGCTTTGCCAAAGAACAAGATTCATGATCAAAGGTAAAAAATCCCAACCAATTAACTGAAACACACAGGAAAAGAATACTTTTATATGTAGTCTAATCTAAAAAGTAAATAGACATAAAAGTTGCTCCCTCCTCCCCCCAGCCTCCCAAAAGGTGTAATTTATATTTAGGTTGTGGAAATAACTTCTCCCCCTTTTCTCCTCTAGCTTTGTTTAGGGGAGTTTCAGGGTAACCAGTAAACCTAATAGGATTACATTCTGTCATAAGTAAGCATCAATCCCCCAAAATCAAGAAATTGCAGTTGTATCTGAAGTGACCTACAGCCAAAGGCAATTCTCAAGCCTTAGGTGGACTGTTCTAGAAGCTGATCATGTGGTATGTTCGTTTTTAAAACGGATTTGCTTTTGAGTATAGTTAGAAAACAGGTCCCTGCTATACAGGAAGATTCAAAAGCAAACTCCTAGAGTCAAATATCTCCCAGCAAAATTAGATAATCACCTCATGCAGAACTTCTCAAACTGTAAACCACAGGAGGCTGCAAAAACACAAAGAAAATACTGGGCAACTTACTCGGTTTTGTGTGAGAGATGGAAGGTAAGAAATATTTGGGAATATAATAAAGAACAATCTTATATTGTATAAAAAGTCTTCAAATAATTTGAAGAATGGTTATTATACATATACACTGTAAGTCTGAGCTCTTTTAAGCCTACAAACCCTGTAAGTTCCAGTGACAGCTCATATCAATAAAATTTATCTCTTCTTCAGTCTGTACATTCACAATGCATAAAACAGTACCAGCCCTATTAAATTAATATTTATGACAAGCTCAGGGAACCAGAAGACAAGCAGTATTTGCTAGGGCACAAATGCAATGAACAAATCTCACATAGTTGCATTGCCCATGTTTCTCAAAAATGAACCTCAGCTTGGAGGAGCAATTTGTTTTTGGGAAACACAAAAGACAGACATCCTATGCCATGCTGGGAAGACAAATGAAAACACAAATACAATCAATGTTATTTTGGTTTTATACCGAACCTTAAGTGTTCTCAAGTTTGGTGCTTTCAATGTGTGCATGCAGCACTGTAGATATTCTGCCAGGTTTTTTTTTTGGAGTAGTTATGATCCTCAATGTCTGTCCCAACAATACCTCAGAGTACCTTGGGCTATTTCTCCAGAGCCTCATTTCAAGTTACGAGGTATTAGCTGGAGATGCTGACAGACCTGGGTTTGCACTAACAGATGTGCTTGAACAGCAGCAGTGTCAAGGTGGACATGCAGTGCTCTTTTTTATGCCAGCCAAGGACCTTGGACTGACAATGGACAATGACTCCAAGGAAGACCATGCAAAAGCCCATCATCGTAATCTGCTCAACAGCAAACATGTGCTGCTTATTGAAAAAAAATAAAAATCCAAGGCTTAGAAAAGGGGAAGATAACCATCAAAACAAAAAATATCCACAGAAATGCTCACTAGGCTTTTTTATTTTTAACTCTTTCTTAAGGAGACAGAAAACAGGTAACATTTCAGAAGTCCAAAGAGGTTAAAAAAAGAGAAAAAACCCACCAAAACAAACAAACAAAAAACCATATGCATAACAACCTCCCCTTCCCACATACTGCCAAATATGATTTCTTTTGTTGGAGCCACATCAGTGATTTGGCTTTCCAAATAAACACAGATCCCTCAAAGGTAAAATTAGTGGTTGTACAGGACTTCTGTACATTGTTCTGATACTTCTGATTGGAGAAACCTGGCGTTCCAGAAGGCTGTACTGGGGCAGTAACTAGAAGAGCACTTTTTAAAGACATCTCAGGATGCTCTCAAAGGAGCCTACCAGTCAGGGAGAAGTAATACATTGCAATCTGCACAGCGAATGTTGACTCAGAAGACTGTTAGGAAGAGAAGCTTCATCAAACACACAAAAGGCTACACTGAATGTTTCACAGCTGAACTGTTTCATATACCAAAGTATGTCCTTCTGCCAAAACTACATAAAACCATGGGCATTTTTTCCACGAGCTTTTACTGAAAGAGAAGTAATCTGCCTAGTAGAAGTAACAGTAAAATTTGTTCTTCCCCTTGCCCTCCCATGCTCCCGCCCCACAGGATAGCTGAGATGTTTTAAATACTGCATTTTGGGTAGCAACATTCTAAATCTTTTAAATATTTGAAAGCAACATTCCCCTTTTGAAATACTTGGGACTTTAATTACTATTTCTGCTAAGAGTACAGTAATTAACTGTTCCTTACCTACATTTAAATATGACATTCAGGAGAAGGAATCTGACAAAGCATACCTTGATATTGCAGAGAATGACCACACAGGACAGTTTGGCAAACTCACACTTTATCCATCTCTTTGCCCACACAAAATTGCCCACGGACACAAGCATCCTTAGCATGGAAACCCACTGTAGGAGAAAATATCCAGCATATTCAAACCCCAGCCTAATTGCATACAGAACTGCATGGAAAAATCTTACTCTAAATACACACCTACCATTACAGTAGCAAATCACACCTGATAAATAAAGAGGATGGCACTTGTCTTGAAAACTGCCTCTCAACAATGAGCTATGGAAATAAATTTTATTTCACAAAGTGAAAGTGCTGAACAGCAATCCAACAAGCAGAAACCATAATTTTTCAAAATGTAAATTTTTAAAAAAAGAGATTAGCTGATTACTGATAATCTTAAACATTTAAAGAAACCCATTCACAAAGTCAAAACTTGCTCTTTAGTGGTTAAAATACTGAAGGAATTTTGGCACATAGTCTTTTTACAAATTAAGTATTGTTTTACACGTCCCAAATCTGTTAGTCATAAACATTAGCAGAGGAATACAAATCACAACTTTTTAATAACCCTGCAGTAATTCCGAACTTGTTCATCTGAACTTATTTAGCTTGTTTTTCCTTCATGACTGGATAAAGCAGACTGCAGTGCCAGGTCTTGGCTCCATCAGTTACTCATTAAACAAGATCTGGAATTTAGCATTGGATTGAATACACATGGGAACTCATGTGAAGCTGCTCGTATATAATTGATAGCTCCGTTGCTAACACAGAGTTTATCCAAGACCGTACATTTTTCGTTGACTTGAACAAAGCTGTTCACCATCCTCTGTTTTTGACGTCAGTGGACAACTACCCACTAACAGTATCTGTCACTACAAAATGCTTGGAATTTCCTCATTTATAAAAGCTGGAAAGTTTCAAGTACAGACCTTTCATTAAAAAGCAAAACAAAACATTATTAGATTTTTCAGGATATTTTGTGAATACTAGAAGACATTTTCATTCTCACTGAATATTTTTTCCAGTAATTTTTCAGACATAAACAACATCACTGACTGTAAGGAATGGATGTTTAAAAACAATTTTCCTATTCTGTTGCTAAAAGCTGTGGACTCAAATGTATGCTAACTCCTCAACATGGAAGCACCACAGTGAGGTGATTTAGATTTTTCCCCTTAACTGGACACAATATGCAGTGCTCCTTTCAAGCGAGCTCTGTACCGGCTGCTGGGCTGTGAGGCAGGAGCACAACAACTGACTGGATGTGCCCACTTCAGACACACATGTAGCCAGGGAGACAGATTCTGCCCCCATAGAGGCTTCTGTGGCAGCAACAATGCACAAAGATTTCAAGCTTGATCTAAAACTCAAGCTGCTGCTTTGCAAATACACCGCTCACTTCTGACCCCTCTAATCTGGCCGAAAGCAAACAAATGTATCAACAAACCCCGGCACCTCATTGGTACAAGACCGTGGAAATTCCCCTTTTTCAGTGTGTCAAGATACCATCAGCTATTACTCCAGAGACAGGCAGTCGTGTTTAAAAATCCAGTTTTATTTTTCTGCAGAACTCTGTATCTACTATCTTGAAGCTCCCATCTTCCTGTGTTTCCATTCTTTTCTCCACAGAAACTCCCTTTTTTATAGAGAGCAGGTTTTTCATCTTTGTTTCTCAGGATACTCATATTTTATATATGGCATTCATATAATGCATCTCTCCATGCCACAGTTATAAAAATAAGCATATCTGTCTCACTGTAAAAGCGTAATCTGTGTTTATTAGACATAGCTCACATCTGAAATACCAGGTATCTGTTGCTTCAGGTGGTTGTGGCAAATCACAGAAATTACACAAATGACTTATTCTCCTCTTGGAATCAAAGCTGTGCAATTCTGTGTTTTTCCAATTATGTCATCCATCTATGAAGGAACATCACTTTTCATTGATTAGATTATTAAGAAATTGTGTTGTTTTGATTTTCTACATGCAAAATGAACAAACTCAGATAATATTAATTGCCTAATCTCTTCACTTCTAGAGATATAAAATAGCATATACCTGAGCAGCTCTACAGATACAATTTTCTCCCTTTCCATGAGGAGATGGACAAAAGAAAAATAATTTCTTTTTTAAAAGAAAAAAAAGGAGAAAAATCCTAATGACTACTCTGTCAAGAAAAGACAAAGCAAAAGAAGCATTGAAGAAATTATATCAAAAGCTTGTTAGGGACCACCTTCAGTTCACAGAAAGTATGTGTATTTCTATTCTCAAAAGACAGATGATCTCTTTTGAAGTGATTGCACTAGGAAAGGTATATCCTAGCAAAACAAAAAAATAAATTCTTGCAGAAATCCTGCCACTGCTTCACCTTCTTTTGAAAGGAACTTCAGTTTTCACAACTGCATGATCTCTGAGGAGCAGTTCCAAGCAGATGATATGATCTGATCTTTGGCTCCAAGGCCATTCCCATATGTACTTTAGAAATAGTGCCCACACTGGCTTTACAGCTCTTAAGTTTCGTAGAATTTTATCTTCTGAGTGAGCCTTGTCCCTCTTATCAGGGTTCTCCCACTCTGCTATTGTTACATTCTTTCTTTGAAGATGTTAAGGCAGAGCCAGCATCTTTCTGATGAGAGGGATCTTACTGGTGATCTCCCCCCCACCCCCTTTTCCATCCATTTGAATATTTATATGTGTATATATATTGACAAGTGCCCAGATTTCATCAGAAGAAGATGGTGAACAATGATCAGTTGGACAAAACTGATCTATCAAGCATTCAAAGAAGCTGCATCTCTGTGGAGTAACCAGAGAAACTGAATGTATGTAAAAGATGTTCTGTATGCGTCTTTCATCAATTTGTATTTGTATTTGTCCCTTATGGAATGAGAAAATTTAAAAGTATATAGATGCTTTCTTTACAGAGCAGCAAGAACTTGTTTCTACATTTCATTAATATGTGAAGCCTTGATCCTGCTTTCACATGATCTTTCTTGTGATAGGGAGGTACTCTGTAAATGTTCTTAAATGCTTTCCTTGCCTGGTGAGAGGAACAGTGATAAAAAGTCTCCATCAAGCCAAACACTCTTTAACATGAGCCATGCTAGCTCAGAACACGTATTTCATGTTAGCTCCCTGTGTTGCTCCTGTTGTTTCTCACCCAGATGATGTAAGGCAATGTGTTATGTAAGACAATGCAAAAATCACAGTAACATATCCATTTATCATAAATGCTGTTGTTGAGTCAACAAAACAGCCTGCAGCATACCCAGAATAATTCTAAAGTAGAATACTACCTGAATCCACAAAACCAGATTCTTGTACACAAATTTATTCAGAGCTTGCCTGCACATTTCTACAGCAACTTCCACCATTGGCCTACATGAGAGGACTTGAGATACAAGGTTTTATCCCTGTACAACAGCTAATCTGCAGCAATGTTTTGTATGAGTTATTCTTCTTGGCAGTAAATAATTCCAAGTCTTTTAAACCTCCTTCACTGAGGAGAGACTGAATTTAGCGTTATGCAAACAGAAATGAGAAGTCCACATTAAACACTTTCGCTAGGCGCTGGAACACTCAAAGCTGAGTAATTATGACTCCCCATGGTTTCACAGGTTAAGAGAAACTAAAGAACAACTTTGAAGTTGCTTGTTGATGTCACAGATTTAAGTGTTTTATGTACTTGCCATACCAAGTTCCTAAAATAAACTGTCTCGGAGAAGTTGCATGGGGAATAGCTGCTATCCAGCTAAGGATCTTGTTTTCTGCAGTGTTTTCAGGCAGTGTAAGAACAGAACAAAGAGTGGTTATGTCCCCTTCATACTTCCCCTTCCTCCAGTAATCAGCACCACATGAGCCTCCTGAACTAGAGGCTTCATACCAGAAATTCACATTCAATAGGTATGGATCAATCTCTGAGCCTGTCCAAATCAAACGTGATCTGTGGTTTATACTTCTATTGCCAAGAACTCTATTTATATCACATACTTCTAGTAGTTCAACTTCAGAAATACATGAAAAAACATTTCAAAGTTGTTAAATTTACTGGCAAGGAAAAGAATTCTAATCAGCACCACTTTCTTCAGGTCAGTTTATCTTGAATATTAACTAGTAGGCATATCTCTGAGCAGAAGACAGGAGTATCTAAAGGAAACTGTCTGTCCCCAAGTCTTGCAGTGTAAGCAGTCAGATGAATCCTGAAATCTCTAAAAATACCAACTCTTACTACTTTCTGTTAAGTATGGTCGATTATTTCTATCATTTTTATAATGAAAATACAAGAAAAAAATCCAGGTAAGTTGAAGCGATAAAATCAGCACCAGTGGAAGAGTGAAAGCCTTTGTTTCTACTCTCTCACGTCTTTGCAGGCATTTTTTACTTTTTGCTGGATATGTATTTCTGTAAAGTGAATAAAGACTTAGTAATCAATTTAATTAAACTCAGTAATAAACTTCTTCTTTTCCAGGTGTTAAAAACACTTAATGATTCAGATTCAGTTAGTAAAAAATTATGAGTTGTTCACTTAAAATCTTAATCCAAGAAGTTGCTCAGGTACTGCAAAGACAACCAAAGGCAAGCCTACACAGGCAGGGGCAGGCAAGGCTGAGTTCTTCTGCCTGTTTTGTTCCCTGCTGGCCAGACACAAACCAGCTCCAACCCAAAACACACAGTCCTTTTCATGTCATGTGTCCAAGTTAATAGGCCTTATTTAGATACAACACTGCAATAATACTTCCATATAGCCACAAGATCAGAGCAGGCTCCTGTCAGATGTCTCAGTGGCCAGGCAGCTGAGCTCCCTCCTCCACCACACACGCTGGTTTGAAAGCTTTAATCAGTTTATGGGGGTTGCTTTCCCTACAGCAAGTGACAATTCTCACATCAAATCCCTTGCTTTCCAGATTGTAAGTATGTACCTTAAGACACTAGGCCCAAAGAAATTCATATCTAGTTATAAAGAAATCTGGGTTCAGTCCTGCTAATTCTTGCCCTGACAAAGCTCCTCTGAAAGCTGGTGCGACTGTTCTCATGACCAATGTCCAGTGTCCAATGCTAAGATTGTTATAACCAGCCTCCTGTCAATATTTCATTTTTAAAATTAAATTGCTTATACTGCAGTGCTGAAGTTTCATGGTATTCTGCATGCAAACAAATACAACAAGTATATCAGCACTTCTCTAAACACTGCTTCCTAAAGTACTTAATGCAAGTCTACTGCTAGAGATGTTTCACATACCAAGTTGTGCACTGAGTTCACAGTGCATACAAATACAGTTACAAAAGCAAAGTATAATTTTACAAAGGCTCCAAAATTATGTGTTCAATTTTTGACATGAAAAATCACCTCCAGAACCCAGCAGCCTGTGTGTCTACATCTTACTCACTTGGTTGCCTGGTCAGAGAGCAAAAAGCAAAGTAAGAATGTAATTCTGGGGTTTTATTTTAAAGGTAACAGGAAATTTTGCTCTCAGGACACTACTTTATAGCACCAGAAGCAGACCACTTACAAAATACGCCATCTCATTCCATTCTAGCTTACCATACAACTGTCTCAAAATACAGAACAACGATGTACACTGTGTTATGTATCCCAAAACCACACATGTAATTCAAAGATTGCCTCCCCTTGCATCTACTTTTTTTTGGTCTCTTTTGCTTCTGACTGATATTAATAAGATACATAAGATGTTAAATGATATATAAATATGCTTATTTCACCATGTCAGGGTTAGAGTTAGTTAATTTGTTTTCACACTAGTCACACATTTGAATTGACAATTGACAAGTGTCAAGTGAATTGACAAGTGTTTTAACAGAAACAGCATTTGTTTTTAACAACAGAAGTACAAATTCAATGTAAAGTAACATGAACTACATTTCATTTGAGCTCTCAAGTAGGAGTTTAAGAGAATAGAAGCTTGGAACTGTGATACAGGAAATTTCCACTAAGTGTACAAGTCCAGTTTCCAATTAATGTAAACTAAAAGTGCCAAATTATAATCTAAAACAAAAACATCCCTCATTCTCTCCCCTCTGTGCCTCCAGTAGTTTAAATATCCAGCCCAACTTCTTTTGAAGTTGGTTAACAAAGAGACAATTGACATTAAGATAATTTCAAAAAAGTAGAAAATAGTACTAGAGATGAGGTATAATGCAGTTTTGCCACAATTAACTGATGTATTTATAAAGTGCCTTGACAGACGTATAGGTAAGGAAAGCAATTCTGTTAATGCAGATGCATCCTCTGTCCAAACATTATGGTTTCATGAAATAACATTTTGCCTACATGAAAAGCACACCCTACTTTAAAAAAATTAAAAAATTAAAAAACACAAATAAAAGGCAGAATTTCTGGGAAGACAGACAGCTACATCTGAAGCTTCTAAAGAAACCTCAGTTTATATACATATAGGAATGAGCTTTGTGTCCAGAAGATCTTAAAATTTGAACAAATGAGAAGACTACAGTACTACAGTTGCAGATGTCTGTAGTCTGGAAAGGATTGTATCAGTGCAGATTTACATCTTCCCAGAGCTGACATGAAACAAGCTGGAGCAGCCTGAGACTTACACATTCTAAGCATGCTACAGCAACAGCTCAGGAAAAGAAAAAAGAAGGAAAAAAAGAGAAAAGTTGAATCATACCCTAATTAGAACAGTTTTTCTTGTACAAAAATCTTCACGTAGGTCAAGGTCTACATAAAAGGACACAGCTGCATAAATTCAGAACCTCATAGTGTAAAACTGACAGAGGAAACCTGAAGAAAAAATGGAACTAAGTTTGTAGGACAGAGAAACAAGAAGAAAACAGGCAAACAAAACCAAATGTAAAGCATGAAAAAAAAGCTTGTGAAGGAAAAGATAAATGAGAACAAAAAAAAAGACAGTGAATTAGAATCATATCAGATTAGAACTTAATTAATATTGAACTGTATTTCCCTTTGCTACCAATCTATTTATATCTAAATTATCAATAGTTGTATCTGTAGCCATAGTAAACCCCAAATAAAGTATCTTCCCTTAGTTTTTGAATTGCCTCCAAAAAAGAGTTAAAAACATTTCAGAAGCAAAAGATTACAAATTGGGGAACTCAAAAAAGATTTGCAGCTATCAATGAAGATAAAAACCAGATACAGGCCTTTGCAAAACAGGAAAAAGTATTTTGCAAAAGGATATGGTCAAACACTAGAGGCAGCTGCAGGCTAAAACTCAGGTAATGAATGCTGAAATACATAAGAAAATATTTCCTCTTTTATCATTTTGGTGGAGGGTAGTGAAGAGAGGTGTAATATTCCCACTTCAGAATGAATTTTTATAAAGAGTAGTCTTTCCAAACTACAGCCACCATCAACCAGCTGTTTTACTAGAAATCTCATCACTTTTTGCTACCCCTTACAATTCAGGTAAATAATCCAGTTCAGAAAATAATCACAAATGTAGACCAAACATTTTGAAAAATTCCAGAAAGAGTTGCGCTGAAAAGAGACTCAGGGAACTAAAGACTGAATGCTACACAGTTAATACAGACTTTTCCACTGAACCATTATACCCATGCTCACAACAACAGATGAGCATTCCTGAACTACTTTGCTACCAGAAAGTATGCACTTTATTGGCCTTATCATTGATAGGACATTGCTCAGGTCTTTCTAGTGCTCTAAACATGAAAATATTATGTGAAAACACAACTGAAGCCCTGAGCAACACTAGAGGCATTATGATACACATTTAGTTGTTATCTGAGCTGTCTTTAAGGTATCTGTCAAAGTCTCTCAAGCTGCCAGAGACAGATGACCACAAGAATGCCCTGCTCTCCCGTTACCCCCCAAGGTTTTTCCTCCACCAGTGCAGCCAGCACTCTACTGACTCCACTTTGTTCTGCAGTGCTACAGCATGTGTGGCCCGTCTTCTTACTCACCATGGGGGATAGATGTGGATGACATCTTGTGGTCTGCACTTCAGGTGAGCTGCTGTCTCCCTCGCAAAGAGGACTTTGAGTACTGGTTCCTCTGCATTGATGACAGCATCCTCAGGTGAAAGCATAGCAGGAGACTGTTCCAGCTGCTGGCAGATGGCAACTTGTATTGTGCACTCCTCAAATATTTCTAAGATTTTCACAATTAAAACACCGGATTTATCTGGAAAGAAAATTAAAATGAAAAATAAAAATGTGAAGTCTGGCTGAGGAGAAAGAAAGAAGTTCTGGCACTCTAAAGATGTACATCCCTTTGCACTCTGCACATCTGACTGTGATAAATCCACGAATGAGTAGATTACACAGCCTTATCAAAAGACCTATGTTAAGCTTTTGCAGTAATTTTTATTTTCTTTATAGATATTATTAATTGTAAAGAAAAAATTCCACCTGCATTTCTTCCAAATACCAACAAAATCACAAACTCCCTACAAGAAGCCCTCTCCCACCACACCTGAACATTTAAATCTTGCAACTCATTGACTTTATTCAGTCTTTTTGATTAGATACTGCAAAAAGTGCATTTATTTACAAACAAATAATCAAACACTGTGTTAAAAGTGAAGTTGTATTTGCCCTTTTTGACCTTTCTCAAAGCAGCAGCTGTCAGGAACCAAGTTAGAAGAGCACAAAGCATCCAAAAGCTGATGATTCACATTGGGGGATTAATGTGGAGAAAGAAGGAGTAAGATGCATTGCCTAAAAATAATCATTGCAAAACTAATCATCCATTTTATCAGCAGACAGTCAGGGCAGTCAGAAGGCTCTTGTTTTAAAGCCACATGAACAGATACAAGCATCCCCACAGATCGATTCTAAGCACTTTTGTCTCTGCTCAACACAAAACAACTTTGCACTGAAATGGAATTACTCTTAGGTCCCATTGCAGTCACAGGGCAACAGCTATTCAGACAGACCTCGGTCTGAGCTGTAAGACTGCAAGATTTACTCTCATTCTCACCTAGCCTTACTCAGATCTGCACTCTGGCCACTGAGGGGAGAATAGTTGTTACCCTGCCAAATGCTATGAGCATTTAGTGGGACAAGACAGGGTTCCAAAGGACAAGGGCAGCAGAGTCCCAGTTCTACCCTTTTTGATTTACAAGTTGCATTGGGAAGAATCACAATATCCCAAGAAAAACAGCTGATATAAATTATTGTCTTCCCACAGCAAAGAAGAAACAGGGGAGGAACAGTGAACGTGATACTGGAACTTAACAGCAGAGCTGTACTAGTTATTTGTTTGTTTATTTTAAGGCTCATTTCACAACTGTGAATGCTTTTCCTTTGGAAAATAAATCAAAATATTTTAGTTTGAGTTTATGAGAAACTTCAAAAAAAATTAACCCAACCCTCAAGAAAGCCCAAACAAAGAAACCAGGCCCTAAAAAACTTTAAAATTTATTCAATAAAGTTGAATTCTACAAAAATAAAATAAAAAATTCTATCCCTGTCTTTATTAAATTTCATACTGAAACTGAAATAAAGCAATTTGGAAATATAAAACTAAATTGTTCTCAAAACCACTTTCATGTGAACCAATTTTTCATCACATACAACATGCTTCTGCAAAGCATTCTGCTCCCCCTGAACTCGTATTTTCCAGCAGTATAAAGGGTTCCACCAGACAGTCTGATATAAGATGTCCGTAAGCCACTTCTGTCCAAGCCATTACAGCTTGGCCTCCTTTTCCAGATCTGAGAAGTGGGAGAATCAACTCTTTCTGCCAAGTCCTTTGAAACCGACTGATGAAGAGAAATGATTGTCACTGCTGCTGCTCCTCACTGCTGTCACCTCCCCAGAGAAAGCTGTAACATCACAGTGGCACTCCAGATACTCCGTACACTGTGTTAATGTTTGCTTATGTGAAAATTCTGACAAGGGTGAGCACTGACTAGTTTTCTATGCCTGAAGGGAAGGGCTTAGAATATTCACGCTTGAATTCTGTTTTGCCTGACTAGCTGCAGTTGCGGTCCTCTGTCAACCCCAAGTCATTTGACACGCATAAACAAATTCTCCTAACCACAAAAATTCTCATCCTTTAAAGTAACTAAGCATTTACCTCTTCCCTCTAGACATACTGCACAATTTGCATTTGCATCCACTTTAGAAACCAAGTCACAAAAAAATCAGTTTCAATTTTCAAACACACCAACAGTTTTTTAAAAACCAAAAGTATTAAGACAGCCTGTGAGAGAGACTGCTCATCACTTCTGAACTATGCAGTTCTTACGCGCAGAATTCTATGACAATTCTTACTGGTCAGCAGCTTATGCGTTGCTCAGGTGATATAGCAGGTTGAAGACAATTAATGACAGCCTAATAACATTTTTCTTTTAAATACCTCTGACTGTGAAACAGTTAAAAATACTAGGTAAATCAAGAACTATATCTGTATGAAAGTTTCTAAAAGACATTGGAGTAAAAAAATATCATATCAAGATACCAGAGTCTCTTGCAAGCCTGAAGCTGGTGGAAACACTGGGAGCTGATACTAAATGAAGTAGAATGCTTCTATGCTAAAAGCATCTCAATTCCGACAAGTAGCCAAGTCTTACACTTGGCACACATGCACATTCTACAGAACCACAATCTATTTGTTTATTTAGATGCACAGAGATAGTTTAGTTTAATTACTCTGAAATTATTATTACTGCTGATGATAGTGTTCTCTTGAACAACATGGAAAAGCACTTTGGATTGCTGGCACATGATGAAACACCAAAGTTCAGAAAGCAGCTTCGGTTTTAATACATTTGTATTGTTATGTCAATCAAAATAAATCAAACATATGTGGTTGCACACTGAAGGGTGAATTCGTGGGTGAGGACACGGGCTGGATCACTGCAAATTCTAGTTTGCAGAGTTTGTTTGTTTGTCCATGTGAAAAGCTCACTTTAAGGTTTGGAAATGTTGTCCTTCACCCTCGGATAATTTACGTAAGTTCCCACTTGCTTGCTGAAGTTATTATTCGCTTACTTTCATTTGCAAAACTGAATTACAGCCCAAGAAATTCAAACACACAGATGTGCATATTTCATGGCAATACCTAGTCATCTTAAATAAGAAAGAATACCTTACAACTGTATGCATTTTGAAAGGGGCAATCAATAACTGTGCTGTACTTGTGTCCATTCCTACCCTGCAAATTTCTTCATTTCCCATTCTGCTGCCCAGAACACTCATGGATTTCTTTCTTCAGGGTTAGTTTCTAGGAAAATTAATGAGCTAATCCAGCTAACTGCAAAGCCACTTCAGTTTACTTACCTGGAGGTAACCTTTATTCTCCCCCTGAAGGACAAGTAGACATGCACACTCACAGAGAGTGAGCATACAGCTGCCTGGATGCATTTAGAAATCTCCCATGAAGCGGCAATCAGCAATTTGAGGACTGCTTAACAAAGCTCTTATAGAATCACAGAATATCTTGAGTTGAAAGGGACCCCTAAGGATGCTCAAGTCCCAGTCCCTGCTCCTCGCAGGATCACCTAACACTAAATCATCCAATAAACGCTCCTTGAAATGACAGGCTTGGTGCTGTGGGGAGCCTGTTCTAGTGATCAACCATGCTTTCAGTGAAGGACTTTCTCCAAATATTCAATCTGGTTCCAGATGCCTCTGCAACAGTGACATGCTTGAGAGACATAAAGATGGAAATCCAGATAAGCCTGATCAGTGTGAGACACAGGTGCATTTCTCCGCAAAGCCCTGGGTGCTC
This sequence comes from Pomatostomus ruficeps, assembly GCA_013400735.1. NCBI lineage: Eukaryota > Metazoa > Chordata > Aves > Passeriformes > Timaliidae > Pomatostomus > Pomatostomus ruficeps. Next base: position 169,696 of record VYZT01032675.1, on the reverse strand, counting down.
TGAGCTCAGGCGACACAGGGCTGCTGCAGCTCACTGGTCCTGGAACACAGCCTAACATGGACAGCTGCCCCTTCCAGCATCTCTCCATAGCCTTCACAGAGTCAGCTGGAAAGTGAGAGAAAACATCCACTGACACAGGATCAAGGATCACCTGAAATATCTGGCCCCATGAGTATACACAGAGGGTTTATTCATTCCAAAGGCATGAAGTGTAATTCAGTCCCTGATACACAAGGCTTAAGGTGCCACAAAGAAAGTCAGAAAGCCACTGATAAATCCGGCTGAGTATGAATTTTGCAGAGGTATTTGAGATGTACAACACGTGTCCTCTAAAGAACACCATATCTGAAAGGAGGGGATCAGCCACCAAGGCCTGTAATGCTTCCTCACATCTCATAGAATTTTCCATAAGAAAAGAAGCCTTCACAAAGACATGCAGAAACACGCTGGCTGCTACTGAAGTGACATATTGGTCACGGAAAGGGCAGTGTACAAGAAAAATCAGGTACCAGTTAGGAGCTAGGTTAGTCACATCACACTTTGCAGAACACCACTGTGATAAATGCCACCCACTGAAAGGCAACAGAGAGAAATCATTGCTAGATTGACCATGATCAAACAAATTAGTTCCTCCACACTTTGCAAGTTGTCCAGGAGTGAAATCCATGAGAGACTGACTGGTGGGAGGAATGAGCCATTTAAGCAGGAAAACATCTTTGCTGAAGCCTTGCTATGATTGGCAAGAAACTCCCTCACCTCCAAGACAAGAAACAAGAAGCTCTGACAAAGATGAAGAAATCCTGATCCAAATTTAGGCAAATAGAACATCAACCTCTCACTTCTACTGTTAGCAGAACCTCTGAAATCACAGGGAAAGGTCTTTTTGGCAACAGTAGTAATGGAACAAACCTGTTAATGACCTTGGGCGTAATTTCCAAAAAAGGCTGATGCTCCATAATTGTGTGATCACACCAGGTCTATATTGTATGTGGGGGTTCAGAAAAACAACCAGTAACTTTTTAGTAGGAGAAAAACTTTTATTTAGAACTACTAAGAACACAGACAGTACTTCTGGTTTAGAAAGTCCCTGAGTCAGAGACGCGTGGGAGATAATTGGGAGAATACTTCGGGAAAATATCAAGTGTTATCGTTTTTTCTAGGCATTTGGGTAGCTCTTATCACTGCCAGAAACAGGATCCTAAGCTAAAGGCACATTGGTTTAACCACCTAACAGATCTGCTCTGATATACATATTTAATTTTTAATTCCAGGTGTCCTCTGGGATGTTGGTCTCTTACTCCAATTTGCAACCCAGGCATGAAGTAGCTCAAACCACAAAGATAATTCCAGTGCCTGGGAGATGAACAAACAAATTTCACATTGAATGCATCAGTTTCCTTGGGTACTTATTTTCATTTTTGTTTATTACTTTAGTACACAGGGTGATGCTGCTCTTCAGTCATATGCCATGTCATATACCATGACATCAAAACGTGTTTTGACGCAGTACTTTGCAGATGGTCTGCATCTACTCTGAATTCCAGGAGGGTTAAAAAGAAACAAAAAGAAGACAAAACAAAAGAGGGAGAAAAAAAAAAAAGGCAAAAAAAAAGCACTCCCCATTCCTTTGGAGATCACAGACCCTGAGGTCTTGAGCCTCTTGAAGACTTCAGATGACTCTATAGTCTCTGGCAGACTGAATGCTCTTAATCTTCAGACCTAACATAGTGGCTTCACAGCAGACACATATATTTAAGCCACATCAACACTGTGTACATGGTCACAGATGATGCACTGGCCATGCCAAAGGCAGCCTAGGAGGCAAGCTAAGAAGAAAGACAGCCTGCTTTGACTCTCAACAACCAAAAAGCAGTTTGGAGACGAGAAAAGGAAAAAAAAAACCATTGAGGAGCACAATTTTAAAAAAACAAATGTTCAGACATTCTGGCTTCAATGCCTGAAATACAACTAAAGTTTGTTTTAATAACTCTGTAACTACCAATAAGGATGACAAATGAGGAGGAAAATATAGAAATTATGATCTCTTGGGAACCACATATTTTATGTTTCTCTAGTGACACAGTGATAGAAAGCTGAACACACTGCAAGGAGAGGATCTATGGCACTTGATGTATGGAAATACATCAAATGTCAACATCAGTAAGACCACATGCAGTTTCATCTCACTCCAGCAAATTTTGCTAAAATGCTACTGTTCAAGTGTTCCAAAAGGGCACCTGTAGCCTTAAATGGAAAGTTCTCAAAGGGAACAAACTCTCTTTAGAGCCAGAAAGTAGAACTCCAGCCACAAAGTAATCTCTTCAAGACCTATAGAGTGAGACAAACAAACTGAATTCTGCATGGTTTGAGCATGTTAGCTGGGATAGCCAGTGCACCTCCACGCAGATCAGACCAGCAGAAGCAATGATAACACCATCACATCAACAAGAGCAAAACAAAGCCAAGTTTAGTCTATGACAGTAGGCACTCCTGAATTTTTCAATTTTCCATTCTTCCTGAAAATATAAAAATCATGCAATGTTGCAAGAATGCATCTCACCCACAGGGCTGAAGGGTGTGATGTGCCCATCTGAATGTAACTGAATGCAACAATCACACGACACAAGGCAGAAAGAAGTTCATAAAGGCCACAGTACCAATGCAGAAAACAGTGAACTAGAACAACACAGACCACATCTTAGAAACACAAAAGAAAACTGGAGCTTAGGAAAATGCCAAGAAGTGAATGGCTCTGCTCTACTGAGCATTCCAGAAAAAAACCCAACTCATATGCAAGCATGAAAGAGAATGGAGTGAAAATTATTACTATTGTGAGAATGACAAGTCTATAGTAACAAGGCCCATACACACGCCTACAGGTATAAATGTGAACTACCATGAAAAGCAGGATTGACAAAATATAACTCCCCGGCCACAAGATTTACCTCACAAGTCACATGGATAAAAGAGACCAAGCAAGCATGACAAGAGGCAAAAGGAAGACTATTTCACCACCTTCCTTTTAAATCAATTAAAAAATTACACTTGTGCAAGTAGAGCTTTCTAAATAAAACCATGACAAACTCGTAAGAAGATGCAGGGGATGAAGATGAGCTTGCATGAAGCCACATTAAAATTTGAAAAACTGCTAACAAATATATGTTTTGTGCAAGAACAGTGAGAACAACTTGTATTCGTTCTTGCCAGCTAAACAGTCACAATTCTTTATCTTAATGATATCTGAATGATATGGGGAAAGGAGAGATGCTTTTAAGAAAAACAAATTACCATTACTTTTCCTCAAAGAACTATTAAACAAACCATATACACGAACTGCAGTTTAGAAGCAAATTTGTACTGTACCTGACATATTTAGCTGACATTTCTAAAAAACATGGCTGAGAAGTTAAGTTATACTTTCTCTTAACTGGGAAATTCTTTAGAAATATGCACTATGCAAAATAGAAGTGTTACACTCAAGTCAAATTTCTACTGATCCTAGCTAAAAGCTTTTATAAAACAAAATTTCCCACTGAAAGTACAAAGAATTGTGGGCAATCAAGATTGGGAATAGAACTCACTGCACAAAGAATGAAAGTCACTTTCTGCCTTTGGTTCAGATGAATAGGTCAGATACATATTATGGAACTATAAATGAAACAAAAAAAATTCCATTTTGCCTTGTTTAATAAAGCAAACTAGCAACACTCTTCCAAATTTGTCTCACTCAGTTATTTTTTCAAAGGCATTATTTCATCCCAACATCATTTAACTTCTAATTGTCAAATATGGTTCCAAAACTGCAGTTAGTAGAGACCCTCCTGGGACATCACATACTATTTGCAGTGGAAGAATAGCCAACCACTTTCTGGTTCAAGCCACAAAGTTTTACTTTCATTCTCAAGCATAAAAAGTATAAAATGTCAAATTACAGGCATAAATCACAACAAAATCATTCTTTTGCTTCGCACCCCATTATTGTTCTTCCTCCTATCTCATGTATAATTTGCAGGTGCAGGCATAACAAACTCAGCAAGCAGGTAGATACCAAGCAGATCCTTGTAATCCAAAGCCAACACTGAAAACCAGGTCTGGATTACAAGGTTTTCACAGCCTGTACAAAAACATCTGGTTGCTATGCTGATCTATACATGTTATTCTTCCTGGGTTGGTAACTTCTGAAGCCATTCAAGAAGATTTTTCTCAGAAACACACCAAGTCTCTCGTAGGCATGATGGCTTCTTGCCACATTTATATTAGTTTTTAAAAGGCTGCTGAATTTGGCTGTGCTTTAAACACTCCACATTCTTTATAAGAACATATGTAAGCTACTTAAAGAGACTATGCATGTCATTATTGTTTCTCACAAGAAAACAAAAACAATACAAAGAATTCTTTTTTGAAGAAGACAAGTTTACATTTTATATATTCCTTTCCAATGCTGTAACAAGTTCAGACAGTTGGTTAGGAAAAAAAATTTGGCCACTTGCCATGTCTCTAATTTATAGTATTAATTCTTCAGTAATAAAACAAACTATCAAAAATTAAGAAAATAAGCAACAACTAGAAAACCTAAGACTTATGTGGTTTTAGAAGAATTTTACATAGTAAATGAAAGCCCGTTAAGGGCTACCCATGCTTTCATCATCATTTACAAGTTTCATGGCATTCAAGCTGCTAAAATCCTTTTATCCCATCATCTTAACTAGTCACTGAAACTGAAAGAGGGAGAGCGATTGTTTATATCCTCTTCTGTAAGCCTTTCAGCCTTCCTGAAGACATGGTGTTACATGTGAAACTCCGTCCTCATTTCCCGGGCTTCACCATCCTCCCCTCATGTATGTGTTCCACCTGCCTCAGCAAACTGAAAATTTGTTGCCCCTTGAAGGTCACTCTTCCCTGAGAGGAAGGAGCAGTTTGGAAGGAAAGATCAATGCTTTTGCTTTATTGTCAGTTCACTACTCAAACTCAGTTGTAACACTACCATGAATCTTAACCTTGGGTCAACAAATACCAGATATCTTGCATCAGATTACAAATGCTAAAGAATAAAATGTTTCTGCATTTAAGGTAAAGAACTGCTTTGATGATAGCTGCAAGACAAAGAAAACCAATAGAAGGTAGGATGTATAGAAAGCAAAATTTCAGAAGTTACAGTAGGAATCTATGTGAGTTTGCTTTAAATATTATTAGTGTCCCCTCCTATAGACAGGAAGGTTGCCTGAATGTAACTCAGAAAACCACTATTTTTTCTTCCAGCAGATGTTGACAGGAAAAAGGTTTGGGTTTTTGTTGTGGGTTTGGTTATTTTTTTGTCTCTCTTTTTCAGCTGTCCAGATCTCCTCTTTGCCCAAACAGGAAACTTCATGGGGAAGTTGCAGCACTGCATACAGAAAAAAGCCTGCAAATGGTCTACAAGGCCTTGCACAGAGTACCCTCAAACCATCAGCTTGGCTGATCAGAGACTTGCTGTTATGTGGCCTGCACCTCAGCCCCACTTTTACATCATGTGAAGAACAGAATATTGTGGATTTGTGGCAGAGCCTGATGCTCACCTCTGTTAGAACTGAAGCACAGAAAGCATCCAACTGAAGCTCTGTAGCAAACAGGCAAACTCCAACATTCCCTCCCTTCAGGCCTCTGCCTGGTATGGTTTTCTTGATTTACAGAAGTGGGATTCCCAATCACCTTGCGGAAACCCACATCCTTAGTGAGTGCCTATCCCAACACAGGCACTGGCTGTTGAACACGACTCTGCCCCAAAATTGTCAAAATCTGAGAAAGCACAAAGCTTCTTCTGCCCTGCAGAATAAGTCAGCCAAAGTGAGACCCTGTGCACTGCACAAACACCAGAAAGTGCGTGCTGAAAGGAGGTGCTCTCTTCTGGGCAGTGATTCATCCCAGTGACCTAGAGGCAGCCAAACCACAATGGTTACTTACAGAAAGGGTCAGGGAGGTAACAGACAGAAATTTTTTTAAAAAATAAAGCTGAAAACTAGGGTGTTTTGAAAATATGGACATTGATACAACCTAAAAGTAAGCAACAGCAAAATAAAAGCATAAAATTCTGCAATATGAAATATCTAATGGGGGTGACAGCCAGAACTTCTGGAAACATTTTTCCTTAAACCTCAAATGTAAGGAAGACTTTAAACGGATCTCATTTGAAATTGCTCCCCATTGCTTTAGCAGTGAAACTGCTAGTTTGCATGTCTCTGGGATATCTGAAATGACGTGACAACTCTCCCAGCAATTAAGTTATTTCAATCCTCCCCATTAATCTTCAGGATTCTTTAGTAACTGAAATGAGTTTGTTATTCAAGAAGTTCTTTCCTCTAATTCTGCACCGAAGTCAGAAGCAGTCCTGGAAACAATGTGGCTTAGAAATATTACTGGGCAAAACAGAGGGGAAACAAAAGAATCAAGAAGATTCTCAGATTAGTGAGACAGCCTTAACTTGAACCAAAAGAGATGAAAGNTTTGCTGTGCTGACACTTCACATTCCTGACAAGAAGCAAAAAGAAGGTTATCTAGTTACATTACTAAAATTTCAACCATTCCAACCACTGTTCTCCAAACCAAATACCAATTTCATTTTGGTGACACGAAACATTATGGCCATTCTAAGAATACAACTATCAAAAATAAATTTTGCTCTAGATGAAAAAGTATCCCCAAAATATCATCACAGCTATTTTAATGATTATTTTATGATCATTATACTTTGGAATAAGGATTGAGAATTGGAAGTGAAATTTAAGCTGTGAAGTTGAAGTGTATTCCTTAATTTATGGCATGTTCAGCATTTTTCAGAAATTTTAGCAAATGCTTACAGGGTAAATGAAACAGTAGTTTGTCCTAAGGACCTTCTTGTACATCTTTTGTTATGATGGAAAAAGCATATCCCAGAAATAGTTCATCTTCTGCCAAAACTAAATCATCTTAAAGACACTCACTAGAATTTTTTAAACGTGCTTAAGAATAGAGCAAGGTATTTTCCCATAGCCTTTTCCTCATAAAATGCTAACGAATTCTGACTCATTTTATGAAAGAAAGAAGAAGAATAAAAGAAAGGAATTCAGCCAGGGGCAGATATTTAGCATGGAATATTTCAGCCTAGAAGCTGGTCTAACAAAATGGTGAGCAGCCAAACACAAGGTGTTGTAATGACACATATGAAACTAGGACAAAAAGAATATTAGCAATGTTGCAGGTCTGTTACTAGACAGTACATTAAAAACCTTCATTTTATTAAAAAGGCAAGCCTATTCAACCTCTATTTCTGTTCCATATTTGAGAAGCAGCAAGAGGATGTCCTCACACCACGTAAGAATGATGAAGTAACCTCCCATGGTTTTAAGTGAGCATGCCTGTATAACTTTCAACATAGCATTTCTGAAAAGAGCTGGCTAAAGACATCTCTGGTTCCCTGGTGTCACTTTCTAGTAAGTATTCAGATACTGGTGAAATTCCAAAAGACTGAAAGGATGATGATATTGTACTACTATTGAGGAAGGGCAAAGTGGCTTACAACAACTGGAGACTGGCTAGTCTGACATCAGATCTAGGCAAAGTGACTGGAAAAATAAGTAAGGAATTAAGGTCAGAAATACAACCTGCTATTCTACATGGGTGGCATTTTGAACACACAGCATGCAAATGGCCAAGGGATGTAAGCACTCTAAAGCTCCAGTGAGAAACTGAGACTGAGCTTTAGCCAACAGTTTGGGTGTAACTTTAAATCATACAACCTTCTTATGAAAAATCGACCATTTTCACTATAAGTAATGCACCCTTTGAGTGGAATGCAAAAAAATTTTAAAGTTCTGAGAGCTAACTTTGTGAACGGTAGTTAGAACTTTTTACCAGTGGAGAATTATAACTGAGTAACAACAATTCCAGCAGGACTTGAAGGTAAACACTCATGCTATTAAATGGTTTCATCAATGACATAAAGAAATTGTGTGAATACCACAAACTCAAGCAAATCTGTGACTAAAAGAGGACAGGTTGCAGCTACACAGTGATCTGAACTGTATCATTAGCTGGACTACTAAAGTAAAATCAACCAGGATACAGCAAAAATACTTCCCTGTGTTTAGGCAGAAGAAACAGAAAGAGTAGCTGGAAAGTGGGAAACAGCATCTCAGAAAAAAATAGCTGTAGA
>VYZT01032675.1:98684-161494 GCA_013400735.1 Pomatostomus ruficeps | reverse complement strand
AATTACAAAATCATATTGGACAATTCATTCAACATGAAGTCCCAACACCGTGCTGTGACCAAAGCCAAACCAGACTCAAACACTTACCACAGGCCTCAAATATCCAGGAGGCTGAGAAGTGAACTAGACCTGGCCAATGATTTTAATGAGACTAAAACTGGAAGAACACATACAGAGCTGCTATCCTTGTTCTTAAGACCCTTCTAAAAAGTTCTAGAGGGTAGAGTAAAAAGCCATGAAAGTCACTTGAACACTGATAAAAATGCTTCAGACACCCATAAAGAGCTCAGTCTGTTCAGTTCATGAAAATTGTGTGGCAGCAGAGGTTTTGCTATGCAAGTGCCAGAAAGGGAAAATGTCACATACTAAAGAGCTCTTTAAGGGAGAAACAAGAAACAAAAGAGAGGAACTGAAGTCAGACAAATTCAGATTTGGAAGAAAAAACATGCTTAAAAATTTGAGAGTAGAAATTTACAGTAATCTATAATTACTTGAGACAAAGTCTCAAGGTAAATTATAGATTCACTGTTTTTCTGGATGTTTTCAAATTAGGACTAGAGGACTTTCTGAAAAATAAAAGCAAGTTAATATATGCTCAAAAACAAGCAGCCAGCTTAGTACAGAACGTTTGACATTTTGTAGACTACAGTCACACACAGAGAAATTAATTAAAAAACTTAACTACTTCTTTATAGTTAAACTCTATGAATCCATTACCTCTCAAGAAACACTACTGAAAGGTGCTGCTATCAGTCACCAGTAACTAATTTGCATGATTCCCACTGTTTACTGATGTGCCCACTGTAGTTATGCTTTACAGTCATTTCATAGTTGTTCTCTATTTCTTCTCACTTGGTGTCATTCACAATTTCAGCACTTATCCATGAATTTTTATCCATGTTTGTTTGGTGGCAAGAAGTGATCACAAAGCAAAAAGAACAAGCAAAGAGGAAAGATTAATTATAACAAAAGGGAAAAAAACCATAAAAAAAATCTGAACACCCATAAACTAAACCTTGAATTGTTCTACAACTTGCTGAAAACACCATTTTTCAATGTGATACTGAAAATCAGGGAGTTGTGAAGAATTTAATTATAGAATATATTTAGAATATATTCTTTACCTTATACATTCAAATGATGACTGAGTTGTTAGAAACCCTCATATTTACCAGAAAGGCAGTTATTAGCTCAGAAGACAATCAAGATAGCATTAACCCCAAGTCAGGAAAGACCAGCAAATAATACAAACCTCACTTTTACCCCACATGGACCGCAGAAATATACATGTAGGTATAATACTTTCACAGTAGTATTGTGTAATGCTTCTTACCTGAGGGGATTTTATCATCTGAAATACACTGATGCCTCCAAAAGCTAATGGCAGATCTTTCTCTGTTCTGGAGCCGACATAACCTCTCAGTTAGCCCGCCCCTGCAGAGAATAAAGAAATGCTCAGTTTTGCCAGGAATTTGGTTTTGCCAAGTGACAAGCCACAGGACTGATGTGTATGTATATATATGCATGCATGATTTGACCCTTAGTGACAGAATCATACAATAAAATTGCATTTTGTAGATTAATTCTCCTAATTTTGATTTTTCCAATAGAGTTATTCCCAACAAAACATACACCTAGGGTCAATACACACAATAAAACATTTTCAGTATCTGGGTGTCCAAATTCTTCATGTTTTCAGTCCTGTCTCCAGCACGAGGAGTATAAAAAAAGGTTCCCAACTTTTCCTTGCACTTATGAACAGATCCTATTAGACACCAGAGATGGTTGCAAATTCAAAACAAACCAGTCTAACCACTAGTTATAACAGGTTGGATTTTCTTCTCTCTCACAGATTTGTTTGTCTGTTGGCAAGGAGTGATCACAAAAATATTCCTTTACCCATACTTGACCCTATGATTCATTTCACAAGCTGGGTCAAGTGTGCAGTTTCAGTGGTCTGAACACTCTCCAAGATGAAATTAATTTAGCATTCCCAAGGTGAGGAGCAGAGGAGTGGCATCTAGCACAAATACACTTAAGGTAACACTAAAGCAATTTCTGCCCTTAGATTCAAAGCCAGAAGACATAATTTCTCACTTTTAAGAACAAGAAGATGTATGTGTTGGAAACTGTCTTTGGGCTACTACAAAGAGCCTTGGACTACTGTGGGAGTGTTTGAGCATTCTTCTTTGGCTTCAAAGAAGTTATTTGCATAAAGACCTACTTAATTCTTTTGTTGTAGTGCAAAGTTTCTCCACAAGTACTATCGAATTTATTAATAAAGATTTCTACTAATGTAAAATGTGTCCTTGAGTTAAATTAGTTTAGGAAGCAACAGAGATAGCATACAACTACCTTATGACTGTTTGTGCACATGAAGAAAATGTTTTGGCTTAGGGAAAAAAGACAAATAGCTTGGTAAAGATCACACTGTAAATGTGAAACTGGGAAGGCACACACCTATGGAAACTGAGAAGGAGCTACAAAGGCTAAGCAGGACTTCAGATGAGTTATAAAAAAATCTCGCTTTGGTTACCGATTATTAAGCAATTTCAACTGCAGACAAGTCAACACATTATATAAAAAGTAATTAGCAGTGTCAGCTGAATTTTTAATGAACAACTATATCCTTTGAAAAATTGTAATTATCGCAAGAATTATCAGATGAATGGCTAAACATCTAAGTAGCAGATCACAGAATGAACTCTGAGCCCCATTTAAGCCAAAATGACCCACAGACGTTTTGCAGTTTACATGGCTGCATCTCTATGGCTGGTGTCAGGCAGAGAGGGGAGAAACTCAGAGGAAAAACAAAACCCCCAAAGCCTCAAAATAAAGAACCCAGACTTAACAAGATACGAACCAACATTAACAAGCTATGAACCCTGCTATACTAGGGAGGAAAATGAACAAAAATGTTTAGAAAATACTAGGCTCCAGTGAAGTTCCAGGTAAGCTTAACAACCTCGTTTAATCCTGGTTTCAACAAGGACTTTAAGACAGAGAGGCAACTAATACAGAAGTGCAATGGAAGCTTTGGTTCCAAGAGCAGCACAGTCAAGCCCAAAACTTCATACAGGATAACCTTCTCTGCTGATAACACTGTGTTCATCCACATTTCCCCCAAAACTTGAGCACTGAAGCATTACCACATCACAGCACTTGTGGGCAAGACAGTTCTACAAAGTCCAACAAACTGTCCACCCAGTTTCTCTTGGTGGTCTATATGAGCCATGCTTGAATTGATGATGATGATGCCAGCTCAGCTAGGCTTAAAAATGCAGCAGTAAAAGGCATTTTCAGATTGCTTGTTTAAAAGTCTTGCATGCGTGAGTCTGTAGCTGAACTCTGTGGTCAGACTGTAGCAATACACCATACACTTAGTAGCTCAAAAACTGGTTTTGCTGAAAGAAAACTGTTCAATAGGTGTGTTCTCCTACTTCATTCCCTCCACAGACACTAGTCAGAGAAATGTAATTTTTTTTGTTCAAACAATTCTAGAAAGCCTTAAAGTACCTGCAGAAGAGAGTGGCTATTATTGGCTTACAGCCCAATTTCCCCCTTTTTCCCTGAACAGGGCTATGGTTGTGTCCAGTCAATCAGTTCCTATTCTTCTGCAAGCCCACTACTGTTACGCCTATGGCAGGAACACCCCTGCATGAGGGAAAGACAGCAAGTTTCTGGTTCTGTGGCTACTGCACACAACAGCAAGACACCATTCCTGTTTCAGGCCTGATATGGCTACCAGGAGGATCTCACTGATGCTCACAATTTTTTAGTAATTTGCTAACCACGTCTGTATTGGGATACCAGTTATCACAAAGGTCCTTTCCTTAGTAGCCCTCTGTGCTAAGAAAGTACGCTGATATTTATTAATCATCATCCTTCCATTCACATTCCAAATGCGGTTAAAAACAGTTTAATCAGAAAACATCATAAAGCAATTTGCATCTGCTTGGTTGCAGAACATAAAATAAAAGAATGCATTTATGAGGAGTTCTCAGCTGGTTTGTCGGAAATGTTTTTATGCTGCCTATTTCATATCTCGTGAAATTAGAAAACGCAGTTCAAGGACATGCCATGCACAAAAGGAATTTGTATGGCCAGAGGAACAATTGGTACTTTGTAGTTTGTTTCTTTTAAAAAGGTAGAAACAAAGGAGTTTAAACACCAGCACAGCCCAGGAGGATCAGCCCCCTTTTTAGCTCAAACACGTAAAACAAAGAAAACGGTGCCTTCTGTTACGCAAGCTAACAGATTTGCCGACAACAGCATTTGAAAACTACTCATTCCTTCCAATATAGTACAGGTACTCACACTGTAAAACACTTGCGGATGTACTGTGAGATACTGGGAACTATACAGAGTCGCTCCTGGCTGTGCATTAGAGGTAAGCTAACATCTGGAGGGTGTGTGTATAAAAGTGACAAATATATTTTGATTACTAATGTATCAATTCTGTAATCAAGGGAAGGACAAACTGCACTGAAATAACAAAAACTAGTTTAGGATGCATACTTTACTGACCAACAATTCAAAATTGCCCCAAAATGTTTTACTATGAGCAAATTGAACACATTTGGGAAATTGTTAAGGCAAAGGCTGTTCAGCAAAGTCAAGCTGCTCAGATACAGTCTCCACTGCCCACGACTTTTTTATTTTCAATCACGAAACTTTCACTACAACTATTTGTTCCTTAAATTCCTTGAAGGCAGACAGATTTAAGAGCAGCAATTCATGTCCTATTTCCACACTAAATCTGAGCTTGTTGAAAAACTGTATTTAAAACAACATATTGCCATTACTATCCATGTCCAACAATATCCACATGAAAGACTGCTTTCACGACCATAAGAAAGCTCAATATCCTGTACACAAGCTCAGTTTCTGGTAGTTGCCCTTCCCACAAACTTTAATGGCAAGACTGAAGAGTTTTGTGACAGGTCTCACCAAAAAGTAATACTGGGACTGATCTGTGACTTCCAAGCTGCTGGTCCCTATCTCCCAACTCCAATTAAGCTAATAGAAAGTAAGAACAAAAGAGCATTAGTGAGTATGCTGTGTTTTGAAAAGTAATTTTCAATCTTTCTGAAGTATTGGAGATCTCTTTGTGTTTATTTATTAAGGTTTTTATTCAGCAGGGCACTTACCAAAAATAACCCCCTATTCATCCAAGTTTACTCCTTTACAGACTTAATTTGACAGCAACACTCTTCTTTGAGTTGTCTCCTCACACACAGTATATGAGGACTCTACATAATTCAAAACAAATATATATTCCCATCTCAAGACTGGGCAAATTCCCCCTTGTCTCATTTCAAAGCAAGGAGAGATCTGCTCTCCTACTCTCACATGAACTGGTGCAGTAACTGACACTCAGCTGTTCCTTTCCACTCCATGGGGTACTTGTTAAAGAAATAAAAAAGGCACTGCTGACTCATATTCAACTTGCCATTGACCAGGACTGCCGGGTCCCTTTCCATGGCGCTGCTTTCCAGCATCTCATTCCCCAGTCTGTACACACAACCACGACTGCCCCATCCCAAGTGAAAGGTTTGGCTCTTACCCTTGTTAAACTTCATGCAGTTGGTGATTCTCCAGTCCTCTGATTTGTTAAGGTCTCTCTGCAGGACTTCTCTGCCCTTGAGAGAGTTGACAGCTCTTCCTAATTCAGTGTAATTGGCAAACTCACTTAGTATCCTTCGAGTCCGGCACCCAAGTGGTTAATGAAGATGTTGAAGAGAACTGGGCCGAGGATGGAGCCCTGTGGAACCCCACTAGTGGCTGGATGCCAGCCTGATGTCACCCCATTCCCTATGACCGTTTGTGCCTCACCTGTGAGCCAGTTGCTCACTCATCACATAACACAGGTATCCAGCTGTGTGCTGGACATTTGGTCTGGAAGGTACTGTGAGAGGCAGTATCAAAAGCTTTGCTGAAGTTCAACGAGATCAGATCTATTGGCTTTCCTAGACCAGCCAGGTGGGTTACCCTGCTGTAGAAGGAAATCGGTTTGACAAGCAGGGCTTTTCCCTCGTGAAGTTGTGCTGGCTGTGACCAATGACAAACATGGTGCTTTTATTTTCCCCTATTACCACCAAACATTTGGACCAGTGAAACCATCCACACTCTCTAAAAGAGAAAATACATTTTAACTTTCTCGAAGTGCAAAATAATTTTACAGTGTACACTGCTAGTGATGAGAAATGGTACATCTGTACAGCAGTCATGATATTATTCATTTATATTTTCCTAATCCAACAAGAAATTCACTAGCAAAGGAAACGTAATCCAATAGTTAAAATTAGCATAAGAACATGACCATCTAAAGGTCTAGTCTGTTGCTGTTATAACCTCATGCCACTTGTGGATGCATGTAGAGAAAGAACAGTCCCAATTTTACAGTAAAAGTCTGCTTCATTCATACCAACTCCCTCTTCCCTTGGCAATTTCCTTTATTTTTAGGACCTCAGTTGGCCTCATGTGACAACTGGGTTTCATTTTACTACACATAGTACCAGGACATTCTGTAATTTTCTGCTCTTTTGATAACACGAGTTAATTTTAGCTGATCAGATTTGTAAGAGGTCTGCATACAAGTAGATGTAAGATAATTTAAAATGAAATCTTGGGAAATCCTGTTTCTCTTGAACTATAAATAGCCACTCAAGTATTAAAACAAACAAACAAACAAACAAACAAAAAGCTAAAGCTTATTCTTCACAACTAAAAGCTCTTGTAACATGATAGATTTAGACAAAGAGTTAACATTTTATAACTTAAGATATTTATTTCCTACAATGAACCTCAGACTTGTTTTTGTGCTGGAAATAAAATCTTAATGGAAAAAGCAAACAATCCAGAAAACCTTTAAGAAAGGTTTACCTGTAGACAAGAGAACCTGAGTACATGCACTTTGAATTTTCTTCTCTATAAATACTGAATTAACCCAGTTATTTGTTTAATCTATGTAACAAATGTTGAGAATTGCAATACTCCATATTTCTCCATTCTTTCACAAAGAAACTTTGAAAGACTTGGAACTAATCCAGTTTAGACATTTCACCCCGTAGCATTTACATGAATTCCAAATGTAACAAGAACAGCTTCTTGAAAACTATTATTTGCAATATATACTCTCTCCCCTCAGGTTTGCAAATCATTTGTGTAATTTTCCCATGAAGTGCTGACTCAAGCTGAGAAACTGAAGCTTCGGGATGTAATAAAAGGGCAGGACCATGTAAACCCAACACCTCTTGAGCTGATCACCAAGGCAATTCATCTCAGTACCAAGTACCACTAGCAGCACTTAATTACCAACTCACTCAGTAGGTGCAGTACAAGGACATGGATCTGGCAGCACACCTGGGAAAATGATACACTCCCACTGCATCCATCAACAGCCTTGTTTAAACAGAGGAGGGCAACTCCACATGCATATAATGCTAGTGCTTAAGGGGAGGATGTCCCGAGCAGTGGCACTGAGGGCTGTGAATGAGGGATGATCTGCTTTGCTTCCAGCACGACAAACTGGCACCTCCTACAGCACAGCTTCTCAGAACCTGCCCGGCACCACCAACATCCCTGAAGGGCAAACCCCATCATACAGACTATCTGCTCTCCCCCAGGGACCAGTGTAGAAAGAAGAATAATCCTTACTTAGAACACTCCTGGAAAGAAAAACCAGGGGATACATGAAGAGCTATGAGAATCTGGCAGTAAACATGGTGGGGGAGGCTTGGCTTCTTTGTCACATCTTTCCTGTCTCAAGATGCCAATTGTTTTCCAAAACTTCACTTAACTCCTCACAGAGGAGGATTGCAACATGGCCCTTCAAATCTGACACATCATCAGAAATATTGTATATTGTGCATGTTGATTTGGAGACATAGATGGGCTTCTCATTTTATTTGCACTCAAAGGTGTTGAATTTACAGTCAAACTTCCAACACTAGGATCATAAAAATTTATTTTAATCATCCATAATTAGCTTACTTCTGAAGATTTCTGTTGCTTTGGTTGCATCTCAATTTTTGTAGGGTATGACAATTGCATCTGTAATAGGCTCAAACAAACAATACTCCTTCCTCCCATCCAGACAACTACCCATTTCCATTTTAGCACCAGGAAGTTTCTAGGAGTAGAGGACAGTAGAAAGGAACTTACCTGAATATTTCCAGAGACTGTTATGGCTCTTTTCTTTATTTGGTTTGGTTTTGCTTGGGATTTCAGAGGTTAGGGGGGGATATATTAGGGGATTTTCTTTGAAGTTGCACAGAAAAATGTACCCACTGATGTAACAGAGCTGCAATCAGGTAATGCAAATATAAATGCACATTGCAGCATGACTGTAAGATTTCTACAGAAAATATGAGCTAAAATGTCTTGAAAATATTATCTCTGCTTTTTAAGATAGATTTATGCATGTCAAACAGCAAAGAGATATGAAAATAGAAATATTTTCTACATTCCTAAAAGGGGAAAAAAAAATGGGAGGAGACCTACTATACCTACATCAGGACTCTTTAATGAAATAAGCCCATGCAATACAGTCTGGATTTGGAGTTGAACCTATTGCACAGGAATTCACATCAGAACATAGCAGCTCTACCACGTGCACCATCTCTGCTCAGCCCATGCTTCCCCAGGCACTGGCCTGAAAAAGAAGAGCCCAGCTAAGCAGAAACTCATGGCTCTCTCCCACCTACTGAGCAGTTCCAAATGGTCTATCTGAGTGGGAGCTCACCGGCCAGATCCAGCTTGCAGGGTGATTCCCCTGCCCACTGCTTTTTCTGCTGTGGCCTTGATCTGCAGCAGAGGTAGGAAGGAAGGAGAAATGACCGGCCAACAACCACTTTGTAACTTTTAGATATTTAACCACAAAGATGGGATTGTCACTTCATCAATCAAGAAGCTGACAAACCTTTCCCCAGACTGGCCTTCAATCCACAGCACTGAAAACCTGCGCTGTCCTATTGAGGATGCAAACTCTTATATCCACTGGTATCACACCAATGAAAATGTTCTCTGTCAGCAGCAAAAGGAAGGATGGGAGAGACACATGGAATTAATGCCCTAAACAGGAAGGGTGAAAAGATGACAATTACCTGGATGAGCAAAATAACAGATAAACAACACTCATAACTAAGGAATTTCCTGCCTGTTTCCCTGTTCCCAAAGGAACCCAAAGTGGAACCACAAGATGGAAGGTAAAAAACCCTGTAAGCTCTGTTCCTCTGGCCACTCCAGACAGATTACATTCTATATAATTGTGGATGGCTTGGTCTTCTTGTTTCGTTTGTTTCTAAAGCAATCTATTATCTTACACATTTGTGCCAGAGTATCTTTGCTGTGAAACATTTTTTGCACTAAGACTGTTGATAGTAAAGGTCATCAAATGAAGCTGGAATTTGGAACAAGTCAAGCCCACTAAGGGTAACAAACAGCTCCTGAACTGCTTAAAGCTGGAAGAGCACCTGGGCAAAACACCACTGTTCACTTGTCCTGTTTTTATTACATTCGCACATACTTGCTTTTGGCCGCAAAAAGGCATTTTTGGGGGTTACAGCTTTGGTCTGACCTAGTACGGCTGTGCACGTATGTTTCTAAAGTAACAAGAAATAAAGCTCGATTGCACAAGCAAAGCACTTTTAAGTATAGAGATCTTCAGTAATTAGGACTTCCAAACCTGTTTCCTCAGACAGCATTTTGAAATAGCCAAGAATATTTCAGAGAAAAATAAGGTATGCCTGTTAAGTAAAGAGTTCCTTTTTAAGTAGTTGATTGATTACTGTACATAGATTCAGTTGTAAAAGAAGTAAGAGAATCACATTGTTAAAACAACAATAGGGATGTATAGCAGTACCATTTGTAATTGTAGTCTTCACAGTTAGGGGTGTATCTTCACATATGCCATTTAAGTTCACACAACTTTCTTTAATTCAATATAGGAAGTGACCATTTCTGCGCTGTCATTAGCTACAACATGAGGCCTCAACTGCTCAATCTCAGGCTACTTTCTTTCAGCAGTTACATATCTTTCTAATGTATTTAATTTAGTAACAGGCGTTTAAATTTCAGCTTGAGAATATGTCCTCCCATTCCCTAAATACCACTCTGTCCTACACTCTTCACAACTATTGCTCATCCACTCCATTCCTATAGTATTTTGAATAATTCTGCCCTGACAAATCTTTAGAGGACCAAAAAAAAAAAAACAAAAACAAAAAACCAACCACAAAACAACCAAAAAAAAACCCCACCCAAAACCTGAGGTACAGCATTTTTGCAGACTTTCTGGGGAGGCACAAAGCAATGAAATCATTAGAAGCTGAAACAGAAGTGTGTCCGCTCACACATCTATAAGGCATTATTAGAAGTGCAAAAACCAATTAATTTGTACACGGGAGGTCAAGATTGAGAGCTTTTGCCACAGATTTTAAATCTTTAGCTCTGTCTAGCCTTTTTTGCTTGTTTACAGATAAATGACATTCTTTAAGCTTTTTGTATTTGCACCTCTAAAATGTTTACCCTTGAAAAACATTCCAACACTTTGGCAAGTATTGTTTTACTTACAATTTAAGAAAAAAACAACAACAAAAAAATTCCTTAAGGTGGACAGTTCATTTACCTCAGAAGCTTCCTCTTCTTGGCAGACTCAGCAGGGGCTCGGGAGGCCTTTCCCACCTGCTTCCCAGGGGTGCGGAGAAGGGCCTGTGCTGACCTCAGCCACTCACTGGCTGGTCGTGCTGTAACATCCCCCATGTCCCCTCCTGACCTCGGCTGTAATCCCCTACTGCATCCTGGAGCAGTGGTCGCCAGGCTCGTCTCTCCTTCTCCCACGCTGTCATTATCAGATGAATACTCAGATATTTCTGTCGAAATTATCTAAACAAATAAAAATATAAAGCCATTTGAACAGAATGCTAATGAGATAGTACAGCTTCATGTAGGCAGTTTTATGTTCCCCAGCAATCCATAACTAGAATGCCAATTTATTAACATAACTTGGACAACTTCACTGTAAATGAACATTAATTTTTTGTCAATCAACATCAACTACTGAATATAAGGATTGTCTCTTGAGGGACAACTGAGATGAGTAACATTTACGTTTTTTAAATAGCTGGGTCTGGAGAATTAAGATAATGCTTTTATATAAAGCATGTTCTGAGGACAGCAGAGAGAGGCTAATGAGTGACAGGGATCATGACTGGTAGCTGAAAGAAAGAGAGCTTTTATATTGGGATTCAAGCAAATAGGAAGGTCAGCTTCCATAGTCTGAAGGGAAGGAACACATGCCTCTACTGAGAGCTTGTCGCTGGCAACAAGCATGTAACCTTTTGTTAAAACATGATTTTGATCACTAAAGCAGGCCTTCATCCATGTCCAGCAGGCCTACAGCTTCCCAGGAAGAGTTAAAAAAAAAAAAAGCATAAGCTGTTGGGCTCTCTCCAGGTAGCTCCAAGGAAGATGGATCACTGGTCAGCAGTCAGGGCTGAGAGCCAGCAGGGCTGGAGTTCAGCCCCATAGAACCTTGTTGGAGCTTTTCTCCCAGAAACTCACAGGACACACTGAACTCACCCCACTGAGGGAGGGAGGAGAAGGCTGAAAAAATATCTCTGCAGGGACATGGAAAGCTAAGAAGTGGTCTGGGATGGAAAATTCACCTGCTTTGGCTGAGCTTATTTTACTCTCCCCTAGGGCTCCTGTAAGAAGCAGGGTAAGGCTGCTGGGTTGGCTCCCTAAGGTGAGTTCTGCACAGCTGTTACATGGATTATGTTCTCTTGACTCAGTGTTTCTTAAAGTACCGAGTATTAAGCAAAAATACTTGGAAAGTGGCATTTTACCTAGTACAGAACAAAATGATCTAAACCACTGAAATATGCAGAGGACTAAGAAGCATGAGCTGGGCTCAGTCATCAGGAGCTAGTTGAAAAAAAACCAAAACAACCAAACCAACACTGTCTGCAAGTTCTGGTGGGGTGAGCAGTGACAGTCTTGTCACTGGGACCACCAGCACTAGCCCAGCTCAAGTAAGCTGGCATAAAACTGTAGACAAGGCAAGTTAAGTAACTCAGACTGAGCCTTGAGAGAACCAAAACCCCAAATGCAAAACATTAACTTTGCATTATCAACGGGAAACTGGAAAACCCCAAAGACTGACGTTGCTCCAGATCATGCTGCCTCAGTCACAGAATAGGTCCTGAAAATAATTAGCCTGATCATCTGATCAAACGCAGTAAGTAGTGCTTCACACAGGTTGTTTGACAACTGGCTCAGATAAAGACTTGAAAGGTAAAAGAGGAAAGGGAGGGAAATCACAGCATTCACTAAATTTGCTTAAGCTGTTCTAGGTTATTAATTAGTGTAATCATCTGAAAACAGCATTTCTCAACTGTGCACAAAAATAAGTGCAGCTCTTGCCAGTTCTCAAATACATTTTTCACATAAATGCCGAGACACTGTGCTCATGTTCCAAGAGCTTACCTAAGTATTCTGGAAATTGGAAGGACCTTTTAAAGTTATCCAAAGAAGTAGAATAGCTAAAAGAATGTAATTAATATCAGTCTGCTTTAAACACAACACAGTCAACATCTGTCCCTTGGCAACAATACTTCTCTGAAAACAAACTCCTTCCATATTGGAAATGAGCCAGAAATAAAAGATTTCAAAGACTCTGAAAACAGTAAGCAAGCACTTCATTCTTAAAACACCATTCCGATGCACTCTCTTGCTTTAGGAATGCTTTAATTTTGCTCAAATAGCTATGATATCCACTGCACCTAAAAGAAGGATGCAAACCTGAAGTTCTCTGAGCAAGTGAAATGCAAATGAGAAAAGCCCGTGGGAAGTGTTTCAAGTTAAGCACGTTTTAATCCCACTGACTGTGGTAAGAGTTAAGAAGCTTTCCTAACTAAAGATTGTCTAACAAATCATTTCTGCTAATATTTATTACTGTATACTTGTTTAGACTGAACTTCCCCAAGGAAACCATATTTTGGGGTTTTTGTTTTGTTTTCTTGTTGGTGGTTTTTTGTTGTTGCTGGTTTCTTAATTGGTAAGTTGGAAATTTTTCTTAAAAGAGGAAACTCTAAAAATGGAGAAGAAAAACAAAGAACAAAAACGTAGCCTTCCAATTCTGTACATTATTTAACTGTAGCCATCCTCAGAATTCTAGTCCAAAGAGAAAAATATTTTCAAAACACACAACAAACATGATTTTTCAAGTATCCAGTGAACAAGCTGGCAAGTCTACCAACTATACAGTGCGGAAAAGCTGGCAAAAACAATCACTTATTGGATTCACTTTAAAACAATAATTGATACATAGTAAAGAAATTGTTTATTTTTTTATCAATAGCTTAAACATCACAAAGAGAGATTTCCAAGAGTTTTGTTGTTATTTTGTTGGGGTTTTTTTTTAATAATATCCCCAGAAATATCATTAGAGTTTCAGAAGAGCACCATTGCTAAGCAAAAAGTACTGTCAAATTAAAATGAGTTGATTTTTCCACATGGTTTATTATTTTGAAATATAGTTATTTTGGTTACAGTGGCTGAAAGTACAATGCTTCCCACTACACACAGGCTCCGTTTCCCCACCTCAATTCCTTCCTCTGGCCCCTGATCCCAATGTAATCATTCCCAATCCTGGGGATTTTCATGACTGTCTCCCATATATCCCAATCCCTCCAGATACTTTGTAGTAGACTGTTCACTAAGATACACCCATATTTCCAGTGATGGCATTTCCAGAATACCATTTTTTATATCATGCTAGCCACTTATCTGTACCCAGGAGCTTACTGAAAAAAAATCAGGGGTTGACCTCTATCACTAAAACAACAAACATAGTTCATTTTGTTTGATTTTAAAAGAAATCTATTTTCTCTGTGACTGGTGTCATCTGAAAAGCTCTACATGCTCCCCTTTTATGGCTGTTTCTTTTAAGGATAAATGACACATATAAATGCACAGACGACTGCCATTTTCTCTCTCAAGATTTGACTACAAGAAAGCAAGGAAGTCATTGAGTACTTTATCAGAGCATCCAGGACCCCATATTTTAAGGTAAAGCATTTTTTAATCAAAATGCATCAAAAAAGAAAGAGCTCGCAAGATTAAATAATTTGTGATGTATTTTTCACAGCACTCAAAGGTACTAATTAACATAGAGAACGGTACAAATGTAAAAATAGAAACCAAAATGAGAAACAGCAAATATCCTCCCAACTAAACAGCTAAGATTGCTAAAGAACCTATGTTTACCTGTGTCAATTTGCATTCACTAAGAATAAAAAAATACCAAAAAACCAACCACAGAAATTGTAAAATTCTAGCCCAAATTGTTCAAAGACAAAACTCTTGGCTTCAGTAGCATGAGGATGGCATTCCATAAGCACACAGATTTTGCACACATGCTGTTATTTCTCTGATCAAGTACTCCCTCCCCTCATCCTCAAGAGATTTGCTTCAGCTACCTCTTACTTCACCTTGAACACTTTGTGAGTTCTCTGGCAGTACCTTGGCAATCTGCACAGTGTTTGCGTCTAAACGGTCTGAAAAAATTACCTTTACACTTCAATAGTAATGGAAGCAATATCTGTATTTGATCAGTTTAATACGCACTTGATATTTCTTATCCATAAAATAGCAGTAAGTTAACACAAGAAATGTTACATTTCCATTTGAAGTTTCCAGCTTCAGCAGAACCTTACAAAGCCTTTTGTACAAAACAAAATCTAACACATCAACCCTATTAAAATTAATAATAAATCTGTATTTAAAAAAAAGGCTTTCAGACAGTGTTTGCTAATTAGAGGCAAGGTGATGAGCAGTTGTGTGGGTTTCTCATCCCCCTTTTCTCATCTCCCAGGATACATCACTCAGTGATTTCTGCAGAAAAACATCAGTATCCACACCTTGTCTTCGTCTTCATTAAACACTTTCATTTGTTCAGCTGTCATACATTCAGATAATACTGTAAATCTTTCCCAGTAGATATGAAGATACTCTGCAGATAAGACGCTCAAAGAAGTTCACAGATATTATGAACAAGTTCATCAGCTGAAACGAAGACATTTCAGCATGCTGCAGTATGTCTTAGAGACAAAAAATGGGTATCAAATTCTATATAGACATTGTTGTAACTTTTT
Organism: Pomatostomus ruficeps; assembly: GCA_013400735.1. NCBI lineage: Eukaryota > Metazoa > Chordata > Aves > Passeriformes > Timaliidae > Pomatostomus > Pomatostomus ruficeps. The sequence goes on along the minus strand of VYZT01032675.1, from coordinate 146,336 downwards.
GGAGATGGAGGTCACTTAGCCTGTTGTTTTTTTCCCTAAATAAAATAAATTTCTTCCCTCCTATTAGTCTACTACAGCCTAGCTCAAATGGCAGAACTAACAGGGTTTCTCAGAGCACCCTTAGGGAACCAGGCTTTCTCAAGGTCACAGAGCCAAGTTATGCCAGAAACAGAAACAGTGTTTCAGACTCTGATCACTGTACATACAGAAAAAAATTAATCTTTTGGCATCTCCTTTCCTACTTGCTCATTCATGTATCTTTGCCTCTGATTCTGGAAGCATTTTCTATTACCCTCTGCCTGTTCTTTCATGGACTATCCTCTTCCCTTTTGTGATTCCCTTAGTTTTGTCAGAACTAATCTGCATTTCCTCTACTTGCCCTCTCATGACAGCTCTCAGGATGGGTGGAAGCTGACCAGAATTAACAAACACACACAGTGAACTCAGGTGTCTATCCTACTGTCTCGTCTTTTATCCAGTCTTCCCTGCATTTGCACTGCAGGTATTTTGCTGTCATGCATGCAAAGGGATTCAAATGCAGCAAACTTCTAGCCCAGGCAGCTGGTTATAGGTTGCAAGATTTTGTATCTTGCACAGTACTCTCAAAAAAATAGAGTGAGCAGAAAAGCCACTGGATTTAGCACAATGAATATTCACAAGCATAAATCACCAGTGCAGTATGTCAAAGGCCCGGGCTATGCTAATGAATGCTCGAAGCTAACTCTGCCAAAAGCTGGCTTGCAGGATTACAGGGAGTAGGGTAAAGGTAAAAGAAAAGAAGTTTTCCCTTAATTAATGAACACAAAATTAATTCAAGCATTGTGCACACAGTTAGTACAGGATATTATTCAGCTCTATGAAGATAATTCAAGATACAAAGGATTTAAAGCTTGCAGTTCTCTTCAAAGCTCTGTGTTTTCTGAAGATTTAACTGAAGTACTGAAGTCTATGCCAAACGTACTTTCCTAGTAGCTCAAGAAATAATTTGGTTCTTGGTAAGCTAGCTACTTTTACTGTAGAGAGATAAAATTCAAATATTCCTTCATACAAGAAACTTTATGTTAAAGTGCAGAGTTAGGCGTGTGCCGCTCTGTGGATGACACCACGTTTTCTTCTCATGGAATAACCACAGGAACAGCACGCAAAAATACAAGATTAGGTAGCAGTGCGTGGGCAGGGATAATCGTATGAAAAAAAGAACAACAATGAAAGACATAAATCACTAATAAGGTATTTTTGGACTTGCAAGCCCAAACTGATACAGCAGATTAACTGAAATTTTGTATCTGGAACAACCACCCAGTGTTATTACAGAGACAGCACATACTTAAAATGGATCTCAGATAATGCCTGGTTGTTTAGCCAAGTACAGCATTCCTCCTCAGCACACACACTCAGACCATCTGATCTGTCCTAAATATTTATCAGTGCTGTTGGTTCAGTGCACTAGGAAATGACATGTCCTGCTCCACACACATTAGCACTCTGTGGCTGCCATTACAGGAAACAGAGACGTGTGCTCTTCAAGCACTGGGACAACCACCTCGAGCACATCCCAGGGATTCTCCAAGAGCAAGCACCACTGTGCTTCTTTCTTGCTGCTTGGCCACCACTAAACTTCAGCAACATCTCTCTTCACACAGACATGCGAATGAATTTTTGCTGTCTCCCAGCTGCCACCACCCCAGGGCTGGAATGCAGTAGTTATTAGCACACAAAATCATTCATGCCAAGTAGCAAAGAAGAATGCGGTATCTACTTGAATATGGAGGAGAAGTGTAGGCAGCAACACTGTAATTATTCAAAGCAGAATTTGGTCACAGACTGCACCCTCATCTCCTCTTAATGGTGTTTTAAGACCTTTAAACAAGTGGTTAGGACTTCTCTTCTATGACTAATCAAAAAGGATTCATTGCATCCAGCAACCCAGAGCTTCCTATCGTAAAGGAAATTGATTCATGATTATCTCTGAAGGAAGCAGTCCAGCTACCAAACTTTACACACCACTGCTTACATTGCTGGGCTTTCCTTTGAAGAGCTCCTGGGGAAGTCTTACCCATTTTTGATACCATTTATTCTGCAAGCCCTGTCAAAAATACAGCTGCATTAGCTACTATCTTAGAAGGTAACCCCAAAAGTAGGATTAAATCCAAAGGAAAAATACCAGTAGCTGTTATCAAAAGAAAAGCAAATGGGACAGTTTCAGAGATACTTTCATGCACTGAAGGAGTTGAAAGGGCTTTCATGGAACTTTGCAGAAATTAATGGAATAGTATGACTGCTGTCAGATCCAAGAGCCAGTTATCTGATGCTGGGCTTCCTGCATCATTTCTGAAACCAAGAAAAGTTGTGGAGGGACAGGAAAACGCCCCCTTACACTTCACAGAGTGAGGAAGTTGAAGCACGGTACAAAAGCCCACAAAATGGTAGCTTATATCACACATGAAATAATAATTAACAAAATAAATAACTTGTATCTCCATTTATCAGCTCCCATATCTTGTTTAGATCATACTGCCTTGAAGTGGAAAATGAGGTGACGATTAGGATAACATCCAGTATGTTTGGCTGTGCATTCTTTTTTGTCAGAGGAGCAGTGCATGTTTTTGTTTGGTTTGAGCTCTCACACACACAATCCTGTACACATACACCACTGGCAGGCAGTATTCTACATGCAGCACTAATCACTGTAGAAAACAAGAAGAGAAAAAATAACATTAATGTAAAATTTTGCACAGATACACACAAAAATCAACATGAAAATTTGATCTTTGAAAGCAAAACTGAGAGAAGAGTGATTAAAATTACAACAGTTTTTTTCTAAGCCAGGTAAAGAATGCACAAGTGGTAAGAAAGATGAAATCCAAGCTGTAACTTCTAATCCTGAGCAGAAACCTCAGCTTTCACAAGGCAAACAGGTTAAGCAGGCTATACCTCTGGAGATACATCCACAAGCTGTTCCAGCCTGCCTCTCCCAGAACAGGTTGTTCTGAGGCATGGATCAGCTGACCGAAACAGGTGAGGCTCTCATCTCAGCCCAAGTGCCTTTTTATACCAAATCAGTCTGGAAAGCAAGAAGCACAGTTTATTTCTGAGTGTACTCTGTAGATGTAGAATTAAACAGTGATCCTAAAGGTAAGACTGAACAAAACTGTGGTCTGCTGTGCACGAGGGCAAGGAAGAATAGTAGGGGACAGTGAGCTCCTAAAGTGCAAAATGGGCACAAAACAGGATTACTCAACATCAGTTAAGGGACACTGATTTGTACTGTATGGAGCATAAGAAAAATCCTGCTGCACCCTTGGCATCTCTAGCATTTGCACTGCAACTGCATCTCTTAAAAGCATCATTTTAGTAGTTTAGTTGACTTCTTTAGCATCAAGAATTCAATCTATCACTTCCTAATATTATCTCATTACCACTGAATCCACCATCAGTCTGTAATCAGAGTAATAGTCAACTTCTAACAGACCAAGTAATGCTGAAAAATGTTAACATAGATAACCTACAAGTGTTTTTCCTGCTTTGTCTAATGTTTTTTTTTTTTTCCATCATACAAGAACATCTTCATTTTCTCTGAGGGAAAATGACTGGCTGTCAAAGACAATTTGGACAATATATGCATACTGTTAGCCAACATTACATTCAAGTGAATTACTGTAACCCTTGCTCTCCATTCCCTTATTAAAAAAAAAAGAGGGGAAGGGGGAGACGCCATTTCACGTGTTGCATCTTGCAAACTATTCAGGGACCGAACCAGGACTCCTCTCATGCAAGTGCATATTATCCCACGCAGTTGAGCTCTCATCTTGATAAGGATCCTCCATATGATAGAGACCCAGGCTTTCAAATATAAATACCTGACTTTGATAGGGCATGCAGATAATTACATCATTTCGCGCAGAAGCCTCAACATTATACGCTGAAGTCTGGGCACACAAGAAAATTGCAGTCAGCTTATAATACCACTTAAACAGGGTTTCATTCTTGACACAGAAATAGTTACTTTCATGCTTCCAAGGAACAGATGTTATCACATGGTTTGATAACCTACTTTCACATTCTTTGTTTATAGTTATTCACTCAGTTTCATTTATTAAAGTTAATGGATCCGGGCCATGAAACCTCAGTTTTATTGTCCCTGGTTTATGTGATGCTAATCATCCTGGTTAAAGATTGGATGTAACAAGAGGACTCAACCGAAAGGCATGATTAAAAGCCAAATTATTATTTATGAACTAAATCCTAAAGCACTTAGACTAAACATCTGCAGGATTCAGTAGGTACTGTTAAAGGAGGAAACACATTTCCATCTTCAAGCAACCGTTTTGTTTTAATACAAGCCTTCAGAAAGAACAAATACTTGCAATGGGAGGTAATACCTTTTACTAGGCAAACAGATATAACTGTGGGAAAACAGAAAAGCATTTAGCCCTAAGCTCTTCTATAGGTCTCCAAAGTTTGGGGATTTTTTCTCCAAATAGATCACTTGGTCTAAGTAAATTAAATCTTTCCTTATAAAATTGCTTCTCTCTTATCTTTAGTTAATACACTTGTGAACTGTATAACCATCTTGCAAGCTTTTTAAAAAGTTGTTTTTAAAAATGAAAATGCTTCTCACAGTAATGTCACTGTATAGATAGATCAGGGAACAGTCAAAGACTTTGAAATCTTTCATATTATGTATTCTCTTTCTAAAAGTAGATGATAACTGCAAGCATGTTATTTTTGAGATTAAAGGAAGCAATTCCAGAATAATCAGCTAAATGAGAGATTGCACACAGATATTCAGTGAAGTACAAATTATTCACACTGATTTCTCCTCTTTGGTTGATCTGCAGTTTCCTGTGAAAACCCTTAGAAAAGCACTTATCATAAAAGGAAAGAAAAGAGAAAATGAGAGAGAATGGAAACTCAAGCGGCACAGTGTTGTATAACACACAAATGTAATACAAGCATCATTTCTGCAATAACGCTCAGCACTTAGTGGAAAAACTTTTGTTAGCAATATCCACAGGGACATACAGAAACATCTTGAGATTGAGACTCCGCACTTCCAGCTGCAGCAGTGCCAGCGTTCACGACTACAGCACTGGCAGCCAGGCTGCTGGGCAGTGCAGCACATTACATTCATTTTCTTCTACTCCCACTCACTCCACATTCTTCTCACTTGACTGTGCTTCCCTTTGCCCCATTTATTGCTTCACGGCTCCTGCGGAAATGCCCCCAAAGCCTAAAATAGTCCCTTCATTTCTTCCCTCCTCTTCATTTCCAACTTCTTCCAATCCTTTCCCTCCTCTCTTGAAGTCCTTCCACAGCCTACCTTTTCTAGATGATTTTGTGGTTTTGCACTGTTAAAACTATTTTAAACAGCAAACATTTCAGGGCAGGAAATGTCTTACCACGTCTGAAATACTGTGTCAGTGATGACAGCATATGCACACACACAAAAGCACCACCTTCACCTAAACTGATTTCTAACATTGATGATAGCACCTATATGCAGGCTAAAGAAACAGAAGACCCATTTAATTGCTTTTCCAAGTAAGCCAAAGAACACCAAACAATGAAACTACTTTGAAAAATACATTAAATGTACTCAGCTAAAGCTAGTTCTGTTTGGATAAAGAACAAAGAAAATGAAGACCAACAGGAAGTTTACATATTTTCTTTCAGATCATGTACCTAAACTTTGGGGGAACAGTAGAAAAATAAGCAACCATCAATTGGGTAAGGCATTGTAATTGAAAATTGTAACGTTGCTGCAACTTTATAGAGAGAGTCAAAAGCGGTAACTACTGCAATACTGTCTTAAGCTTGACACAGTTAGCTGTGCTGATTGTTCACGGTACATGAAAAGTACAGATTTAAAAAGAATCCTTTGAGACCTAGATTGGAATAAGAACAGGTGTGCTGTAATATAGGTGTATTACATTCCATTTAGTGACATGACTGCCATAATATGGGTATAACATACATTTGCAGAACCCAGGGAGACAATCACAGACATTTAAAACTTTTGTTAGAAAATAAGCACACACATAAGCTTATCAGGAACATACACTTGAAATGTCCCAGTAATCAAATACAATCCTTACACAACTAAACTCAATAGACTGTAATTCTCTAAGAACAGGCTAGCTGCTGACATGGAGAACATGTAAAGAAAGGAGCACTGAAATACAAACATCCTTAATTTGTATCAAGCAATTCCTTATAAGGATTATAAAGCTTGCATAAAGTAGTAATATTAAGAAGAATTAAGGTAATTCTTCTCAATTACAGGCAAAGAGAAAAAGAGAGCCTCAGTGCATGTCTGCATACTTTAACATACTTGAAAAAGCAATAGTTTTGCTTTTTCACTGGTTTCCCCAGCAGTCACCAATAGCTTTGGCCTCATGCCTCCACTATGTCAAACCAGATTGAGAGACTGTGATGGTTCAATTTTGTTTCCATTCTTAAAGCATTGTTTCAGAACAGAAGGGGAAAAATAATGGAAAACTGTCATTTTCTTTTCTATTCTGTTAACACATGCCAATGTGTATTTACACGTGGAAAACACAAAATTCGTGTGTGGGGTATGTGTGTCCCCATTTTTTATAAGGGAAGCTCAAAGCTGACAAGATAATGCTAAAATCATAGAAGTTAATTCAACATCTCAGAAGAGCATTTAGAAATGTGTCCTTCAAGATACTGTTAGTCTCCTTATTTTCCTCTTCCCAAAGTTAAAATGCTTATGTGATATTTGTCCTTCAGACTGAACTATGCAGCTAGCAGGATTTTTAAAAAGTGTTGTAAATCTTTTTGTCTTGAACTTGAAAGTGACCTATTAGCATTCTGATCAAAAACTTGCACATTTGAAGCATGAAGGAACTAAAAATACTGTGCAAGTTGCAATTTCACAATATGTTTGGGGCCACAAACCCGAGCCCGAAGTTTGTACTAAAAGTAAAAGGAAGATAAATATATTTCATTAATCAGTAGTTAACTCTCAAAGATCAGCAAGCTCTGGGAGTTGTGCTCAGCACTGAAAATTTGGGATGGGGGAAGCGGAAAAAGCCAAATTGAGAGAGGGACAGTGACAGCAGCTTTGAAGAAGTGCTCAAGCAGTTCTGGGCATCCGGCTGCACCATTTTTAGCAATTATCTGACAAGTTGCTTTATTGCCTAAATGCAGAAGTGCAAATTTTGGCACCCACTGTATCAATTTTGTGCTTGTCTTACTGGCAACTATTTTAATCAGAAGTTCTTTTCTTAGTCTAGAGAGCAATGTAGCATGCACTCATACTACTTCAGTAGCAACAAGTGGTCATCAGGGTCTACGGTAACTAAAACACTGCATCATTTTGTATCTCCCATTCCCACTCACCAAAGAGATACTTGCACATATAGTAAACTAAATTGCTGCTGCCTGGATCATCTGCATTCCCCAGCTCACAACAACAGTAATTTCATTTAGGTCAGAAAAACGGGCAAGACATTGCAGCAGATCTGGTTTGAAAAAAAAAGAAAAAAAGAATCTGTCTTTAAAATCTCAACAATTTCACATGCTTCTAGTGTCATTCTTCAGGGTACAAAATATAGAAGAACTGCAGTGGAGGAAGATCTTGCTTTCAATTTGCCAAAAGCCCGATCAGTTCATCTATATTGCTGCTTTAATGATTTAGACTACAACTCATACAGTATTTTTCTTTCAATGCTAGGATAGTAACTACACAGATCTAGCAATGTATTGTAACTCTTCTCAAATATGGACAGCCAAAGTTAAAGCAAGTTTTTAGACATCAGAGGAATGGTAGGTATCACATTGTGTTCTATAGTTATCAATTCACTAAAAGCAAACTACATGCTAATTATGTTATTAAAATATACAACAAAAAAATTAGTTAAGAAAATTCAGAATAAGACCAAAAACAGCTGTGTCATATAATGGTGCAAGATAATTTAGTCTAGGCATAAAGGGGACTATATTCTCAGGATTCAGATAAGCATTTGAATATTCTTGTAGAAAGGATTCCTTCTCAGTTTTACACTCTTACATCAAAATTATGTGAAAATACAATCACAAGTGCATCAATTAAACCCTTGATATTCAAAATGCTGACTTAGAGTTTTCCACTGGAGCTACTACAATTCAGACCATTAATGTAACTTTAACACACACCACAAGACTTCAGGATAAAAATCCTTTTGACATGTTTATTGACATCTGCTACAGCCAAATTTACACTAAAAACCTTAAACATATTAAATGCATTTTCCCTCCAAACTGCCAAAAGCCAACTGATTCTGTCAGGGACTAATCACTTAGAAGAGAGGAAAAACTGAGTTTCCAGATCCAAAGTTGACCATTTGTGTCAATTTCCAAGAGTAGCGTCAAACAAGAGATTTTATTTTTTTCTCTTCACTTTACTATTAACAAAAGTCCTGCAAAATTGCATCACTACAGCCAAGTAGAAGTAGTATTATTCCTGGAATGCACTTATTGAAAGAACGGAAAGCCTACTCTATGCAAAATAGTAAAACTGTACAATTACATTTAGACTGCCTAATGACACAACCACTTCTTAAGGAAAAAGCACTTAAGAAAATGAAAATTGAATTTAACAAGTCACCCACACTCTCCAACACCGCGGTGAAAAAAAACATGTATATGCACACACCTCACTACATCCTACACACAAGCATTTCCATTTGTTTGTTTTTATTTAAATAAGCCTGTCATCTTCCATTTAGGAAATATCACATACTTTTCTCCCCAGTTTTAGGATTCTCTTTGTGTACCTTTATACACCTAATGTTAACTTGTTGTCTTATTCTGCCTAAACTATAAGTAGTCTGAGCTATAAGTAGTAGAACTATAAAGGGGTTCCTCAATTTGCTCTACTTTTTGCAGAATAGTTCTGTTATCTTCACTAACTTCTTCTATGTAAGGCTGTAATAATTCAAGATAAATTTTACTGAACAGAAAAGGAAACATGACCATATGTTGAAAGCAGATGCATGCACCTACATATCCACCCCTCCTTGCCCCAAAACTGAACTCCGCATCACTTCACAACCCACTACACACAGACACATACTCTGGAAATTGGTCCCAAATGTAGAAAAGTATTTGCAGGACTTTCATGATAGCTATCTTCACATGATGGTAACACCACTGGATTTATGCTCATGGGTTTCCCAGCTCTTATACTACTACCACATATCATGGCCAAGACTCTGAAGACTGGGTACACAAATGTGGCCTCTCTATGGATAAAGCCCTGGCACAAAGAAACACAGAGGACATCTAAAGTAGTTTCACAGACAACATATAAAACCACATTGGTGGAAGCAGAGGAAATCCTTTTCTGTAGATGGCAACCACCACCATAAGACTTTGCTTGTGACTGATGAAATAAAATTAAACCAGATTTCCAGGGAGAGAGTGCAACCCAGAATTGCAATAACAACAAAAAAAACCTCTTGGGAGAAATCTGGGGAATTCCCTGTTTCAGATACAGAAGAGGAAACAATAGCTGTAATAGAAAGCCAAGGATCTACTTTAAAAAGCAGATGATGTTTATGAAGTACTGCCTGAACTGGTGAACCTTCACAATAAAATGTCATCATCTAATGGTGTGGTGCAAGTGCAGGACTGAGTCAGAAAGCCAGACGTTTAAGACTCAATCAAGCATCTCCTGTGGTTTGGGGACGTGTTGTTTGAGACAAATTTTTCACAAGTGATTCTCAACTGTATCTGGCAACTTTGTTCTGAAATCTATTTTGCACATGTGCTAGACACCAACTCCCATGTAAGAACACTGAGCACTGTTAGTGTCCAGGGGTGAGGAAAACAGAACTACAAAGCATCTATATTGAAATTCAGTGTAAACAGACATTCAAATTTAAAGGACTTTTGAAAGTCCTCACTTAATTGGTTAACTCTTCAAAACAGCAGACTGGTAATCAGTTAGATAACTTCAGGGAAATGACAATTAAAAAAAACATTAAAAATGTTCTATGCAGGCAAATACGTAAGTTTATCTTCAGCTATAAAAGCTAAGACTCAGGCTCCAAGAGGAGTTTTGATGGCATTTAGACATCAAAGTCCAATAGGCCAGTTCTTTTGGACATAACTAGATGCATTGCAACTCTGCAGACTTGTGGTTTATGTCACATTTGAGCCTGTTAGTACAAAGTTAGTACTTCTGTACCTATGCCTGTTTAGGGGCTTGATTCAGTAGGTGTGAGTTTATGCTCTGCAGGGATTTCCACTCACAGCGTGCTGTACATGCAGTGCTTGCACTGGAAAGTACATCCACAACAGCAAACACAGCTCTTCTGTAACACTCCAGGCATTTCAGCCTAAGCAACAGAGAAGCCCAAATTCTAGCAAGACGATCTCTATATTAAGAGAATTTAAATCCCTTCCTCTCAGTAAAGCTCCCAACCCACCAAACAAAGCAATAAGGAGATAACTTCTACCTCTCCCTCACAGCTGTGTCACTGCAGAAAAAAACCCCACAAGATTCAAAGGGTCTTGAAGAGCTTCAGTCCCTGCTCCACATCAAACAGGCATTAGATAAAGTGCAGGAACACCAGCGAGCTTAAGTGTTCCCTGGTCAGAAAGAGAGTAGCTGGGAATCCTGGTATTTAGCACTTAAGCTCATCTGTTTATTGTATATAGAACACAGGCATCTAAATCTACGTTTAATGGCTATTTTGCAGGCCAGGACCTAAGATTCCCATAGCTCTGGCATGATGATGGGCTGCACCACAGAATTCAGCCCATTTCTGCATCTGCCTCCAAATATGCTGCAGAATTTTTTGGATATCCACACAACTCCCAAACCACCCAAAACCAATGCTGATCACAGCAAAAATGTGACAATTCAGTCCCCTTGAGCTGCCTAACCAGGTTTCAATTACCACAGTTTGGAATTTTACGGTGACACTGCATAATCAAGCACAATTTAATTGGATTTTCATTTGTTAGTTAGATGAGCTCCTATCCACTTCTGTACTTCCTCAATTCAGACAGTGCAGAAATTCAAGCTGTGAAGACAACACGGGGTTTTGCAATGCCTTCAGGACTTCAAAAAATATTACAAATACATCAAAGTGGTCAGATAACTTAGTACTCAATAGGAAGTTGTTACTTGAAAGGAAATTGCAAATTTCAGTCAAAGAGGAAGATGGAGAGTTAGAATTAACTAACTGTTCCAAAAACTTCGGGAAGCAGGAAGGGCTTGTGAAGGTTGCATGAAGAAATTGCACGCAACCACATAAACAAGCTCAGTTTAGGACTATATAAGTATCTTAAGAATATGTCTCCAATTAAAAAAACAAAAGAACAAAAAACACTCAGAAGTTTCTAGCATTCAAATATCTAGTTTTCACTGGAGATCGGGGATTATTTCATATTCAGCCAGCAACAAAGCAACTGGTATTCTTTGGCCAGTTAACCCTTTCAGCTTAAACCACGCTTATACCCAGTGTCCACATTGTGGGCATCTGGCCACAAGCACAGACGGGGCAATGTGCTGAATGAGTCTAATCTGTCCTACATTGCCATTCTTACATCTTTCCTCTGCAGCTTGCAATGCGCCTCTGCAGCTAGGGAGAGGGGCATCCTTGTATGGTCATTTAATAAATGAGATTATACTGGCACTGAGAAGAGACTATGTTCTCTCCCTGCCCAGCAAATGACACTTTGCCTTTTTTGCCCCAAAACACCCACATCAAACTGTAACTCTACATATATACAGTACTGGCAAAACCCTTCCATTTACCTTGTTACTGTACCTGAATTTAACTGGGAATGTGTCCAGTTCACAGTTTTGCTGTAATAGCATGATAGTATGGGCTTGGCACCATTACATCATACACATTATCTTGGCAGCCAGGCAGCAGCAGCTCCACCAACTGAGCTCAAGGCCAAGCCATCAGCAGTTGTGCTGAATGAGTTGTCTGCACATTTTTACGAAGGGTTTTCCACTTCTTATGTTTGCTTTCATTTGTTGCCTTTATCTTAGTATTGTACCAATGTCCCTACGCAATATTCGTGTATACCCAGTAAGCTGTGAGAAAACATGCAGTAACAGGCAACAAACTCTAGCCTTGTCATGATCCCTTTTGCAAACATGATGGTCAGAATTTTTTACTCATGGTGAAGTAAAATAGACCATGCATAATTAAGATTGAGAACTCTGCCAGATGCGTGTGCGTGTCTTGCTCACTTCTGAACTCTGGGCCTTTCCATGTGAGATCAGTTGCTACAGTACAACCCTGAACTCTTTTCAACCTTCTTAAATAGTATTCTCAGCCATTTTCAAGCCTTCTCCCAACAATATTTAACATTTTAGCCTGAAACCAGTTTATGTTAGTTTTCAGAGATGACAACAAAAATAAACCATGTGTGCCACCTTGTACAATCCATGCATCTGGCTGCATTTGACAGAACTGCCTTTCTGGTGGTGTCCCTTCATTATGTGGCATCTGCCTCTCCCTTTCCTTCTCCATTCTTCCTCTTTACAAAAAACCCCCCCAAAACAAACAAAACCATATCAGGCAAAACATGAAACGTAACAGAAGCAAATATTGGAAGCAACCATATTTCAACTAGGGCAAAAGAATTCTTTTAAAATTAGCTGCTACTATAATTAAGGTCTGCAAGAAATAGCGCTTATTAGGCTTTATTAAAAGCACAGAATTAACACCAGAGGTGGAGTGTGTGAACTGAAAAACTGATATATTAGTTGTGGCAGTACATTTTTTAATTTTAAGGATGAATCCCAATATGCCAGAAATTAGAGACTCGCATTTAGCTTGCACAAAGTGGAACACCCAGCAGCCCTGCTGTGTCTTTGAAGTGAGGACAAGGACACCTCGCTCATTGTTCAGAGAGAGGCTTTCTGGAGGCCATGCCTCTGAACTGTGCATTGAACCACCTACTTTCCACACCCATCAGTAGCTTCAGCAACCCAGAGAGACTAAAAACTTCTCCCCACGTAATCAGAGCCGCATTCACCTTCAAACACAACAGGAGAAATCCATTGAATGCTGGCAAAATGATCAGAGGCAGTAAGAAGAGACATCCAATAGCATCCTCACAGATTCAGAATCAGAAAAAAGAATTCACAGTAGCATGTGTCTCTTTCCTGTCCTCACCACCACCCCCAAAAGTAAATCACAAGGCCATGTACACTCCTGCACAGTGGCTTTAATATGCTGAGTGATTAAAGGTGACAATGATGACTATGGGCCATACTATGCATCTTTGGAGGGTTTTCAGTTCAACACTGAGGGGCCAAATGGGGCTACTGTATATCTAAAATAGTTTAGTCTGATTAAAGGTGTAATTATATAGTTAGTCATAATAGCTGCCATACTCTAAAAGAAACCCACCTCTCCTTCAGGGGAAGGGAAGGAAATTGTGTTTGAATGAATAAAGTAGCATACTCTCAGTTAAATTCAAATACAGCATGTGGACTAGATAAATACAGTGACACACAGCCACAAACACTTAGTAATCCAAGATAGAACAAGGAGATGAATCTCAACCTGTAATCTTCGCAAAGGGAAACTAAATCTTATGATTAAGAGTTCTGTCATATCTGTGCAGGTATCAGTGGAGGCTGCGTGTTTTCTTCTCAGCTGTCATAAGAAATTTATACTGGTTTTAAGGCCTAAATATGAGCAAAGACATTGTAAACACAGGGTCTGACACAGAGCTTAAGAGATTTACGTGTTTATACGGTTAGCACGTAACTTCCATGGATATCCACATAGGAGATTTGCTCTATTATTGTTACTTTCAGCAAACCATCATTGCAGGTGTGCAGGAATAACGACTTCTGTCTAGAAGGGGTTTCCTTGGCCTAGGTCACCTTTCACAGAGAAGGAGGTGATCTCAAATAGACTCTACTATTCTAGTATAACACAGGGTGGGGGAAAGTAGTTTCTGTTTACAGTTATAGCTTTTAAACTAATGCTTCTGGTTACACAGGACAGAGGGTGGGAAAGAAATGCACAATAGACAAGCTTTAGTTTTTCACCTTTTTTTTTTTTTAACTGACATTCCAAGTCCACATTTAACACCACTGAAGCCATTTAGAGAACCTTGCCCAGCAACCACTTACTCAAGACCCTCCATGAGATTCAGTTTCCCAAGGAGACAGACACAACCCAGACCTAGTTCACTTGGACATAAAGGAGGGAAGGCATGGTCTACACAACACTCTGATCCAGCAGTCCCAGCCCCCAAACCAAACAACAGAACCAGGCTGGATAAAACACGTCCCATTTCAAGGGAAAAATACAGGGGAAGGGTGAGAGATACAGGAGAAGAAAATTATCATCCTTGCCAATAAAGTTTTCAGCTAACCACATGTATACTTATACACTCTCTGAAAAATCCTCCTCTGGAATAAAATACTTAGAGCATTTGGTGTGCGCTGAACAAATCTATTGAGTTTCACTGTTTAACCTTCCTCCTCTCCCCCACTTCTATTTTTTCAGCACTGGTGTTAGAATTTTGAAATATTCTATATTTCAACAACTGAACATATATTCCCCACACTAATCATTTGATGAGAGAAAAGGTTGACCAGGACCCAACTGAGGCATCACATTCCACATAATTTGTTAAATAACACAAAGATAAATCATCTTTATATGTGCACAGTTTTTAATCAGCATCCTTTGCCCAACATAGCTCAGCGGTCAAGTTCCAAGAACAATTTTGAGTCCTGTCATCTCATTTTTTTTTCCAAGCATTCTCTCAAATGATCCTGTAGTTATATCACTGCACCTCCCTTGAGCTAGATTTCCATATCTTTTACATGCTATCTGCTATTCTTCAAGTTTTTACACTCTTGATAAGAGAGCAGAAAAGATAATTGAAAATATACGAGAAAACATTATCTTGTATCAACAGAACAATACAAGAAAAATACCCAAGAGACTAAGAAACACTTAAAGCTATAAAATTACAAAACACCACATACAATAGCTCTCTGGGAAAGAGGGACGAGAAAATATTCTTTTCCAGATTTCACACCATTTTCTTCCCCCACACACACCCAAACTGGGTGAGGTAGGAAGCAAGAGAGTTTCTTGTTTCTTTTAATTTTGCTCTGAAATGTACTTAAAGTAATTGCAAGTGAGTGACACCTAGTGATGAACACAAATCTGATCATCCTCCACTCTCCCACACAGAAAAGATAAGCCAGCAAGCACCAACAGGTAACTCAGGAGTGGGTGTTGAATCATGGGAACCTGACACTACTATGTTTCTCTCCCTTAAAAGCCAAATACCGAGTGAGCCAAGACCTAGAAACTTGGTGCACAGTTAAAAAGAATAAAAATAAAATTGCTAATCTGTCCAAACGAGGGATGGTGAAAACAGATCTAAATTGTGACCTGCAAATTCACTTCTCTATTCTCTTTAAAACCAATCAGCTCTCTCTGGAAACACCAAGTTTTCCCAGAGATCTCATTCTTAATTAAAAATATATATCCCAGAAGCAAACAGGAAGAATGGGTTTCTCATTAAATACTAAAATATCAACAGCTATCTTAGAGACCAGTTAGTGATGTCTCTGGTGTTACAAATGCTGTCCTGTTGTAAGGATGTTAGAAGCTTGTCAAAGACTCTTATTTTGCCAGTAGTTCCAAAATTATTGCTCACAGAGCAGTTACTGGAAGTGAAGGGGAGGGGATCTAGTGTGATTTCTGGTAGAGTTACAGGAAGGAAAAGTATGCTGCTATGCAAAGTAGCAACAACACAGTTCCCCTGAAAGGGAAGCTGGAATAGAGACTGAGAAATGTGGTCTGATTTTTTAACACCATGACATGGGATAATCTTCTATATGGGAAGCTCACCCTGACCAAGAGATTTCTCTGCTTAATGCATTTGTAAGAGCAGTCCAAAGTTCCAGAGCTAAGAGAGCAAAACACAAAATCCTGTAGGAAAGGGAAGTGATTAATTCAGCACAGCCATTGCCGCTTTTACACACTTCGTGCCATTTCATCTATTTCTGTCATGAACAGGATTGTCACTGGAAACTCAGGAGCAGCTCCTGCTTTAAAGACACAAAGTCTTTACATCATGATTAAAAGCTATCCAAGGACAGGAGTAAAACACAAAAAGAAATAGTAAAAATCAGTGGGCAGTGACACACGCTACAACTTGTAGACCTTGTTCTGCTCAGTAAACCCATGACCATCTCCTTTTCTCTCCTCACAGATTCATGTGAGGTCAAACTGGTATTTTTTTTTTTTTTTGGTTAATACTTCTGCAAACATTAGGGAAAACCCAAAAGCCTGTAAAATTTAAAGCCCTGAATTTCCAAGCTCTCCAGAAAACTAACGCAAGAGAGCCATCTACCATGCAAAGGCAGGACTGTCAGGGCTGGGGCAGCAAGTGCCGCCACTGAAACTTATTTGAATGAACTTGACCCAGGTTGGCGGGCAGCCAGCATCCCACGTCACCCCGTGACTTAACAGAACACAGTGTTCTTGGCACCCACACAAGTATGTGTTGAAATCCATGCTGGAGAGGGAAAGGAAAAAAAAAAAAGTCAGTGCATGTTTCAAATTAATAAAGGAAAATGGTAATGAAAAGGTAATAAAATGCAAAGGCAGCATTAGATGTTTTTAAATGTATCTGCTGCTTCTTCCCCCTTATTTATTAGTTTACTTATTATTGGTGTTCCCTCATGTACAGAGGCTCGGCATACAGGTAGTTCTCCCCGGGACGAGCCCTTCCCTGTCCAAATCCCGTCCCACGCGCTCTCCCTCTCACCTCTATCTGTGCCCTACCTGGAAAATTCCAGTGCAGCACTGAGCCAGGCAGCGAGGGCAGACAGCAGCTGCGTTGCCAGGGCTGCCCCTGACTCACCCCCTTGCCCAGCCCTCACCCAGAGACAGCACAGCAGGCACCCCAAGCCTACAGGGGATGATCGGTGACACATTTATGCCACTCACCAATGGATTGTGCTAACACCTTGTCACGAGATGACAAAGATGACAAGCAGACAAGTAGAAGGAGGACAGGCAAAATAAACTTAAGGAACCATGAACTCTCTGTGCTTCCTTCACACACCATATTGCTATTACTTCCCTTTTCTGCATTTCCTCCCTCCCAGACTACCCTTCTTTCTCTCCAAAGCCAGGCCTCAAGTCCTTTTTCTTCTTCTCACCTGTCACCTCTTATCTCACTGATGCCCTGTTCTCCTCTTCAGTGACTGATCCTGACATTTGACAACCACAGGTGCAGGACCAAAACCAGCTCACACACACCTGCTGAGGGGACACTATGCAGCCACCCCTTCAGGGCCTGGACCTGCCACCACCAGCAAACGTACCAGGATCCTGATGGCACAAGCCTCCAGGAATGCTTTACAGCCAGGCCATCATGCTTGACAACAGGAACATGGATCCAGTTTCATCCTCATTACCTTCTGCACACACATCCTCAGCCTAGCACTCAGTCCATTAGAGAAACATATAGGAGATGGCAAGACAAAATTTCTACCCTACCTGGACAGCCCGCTGCTGCTTCCACCATTTCAGTGCAAACCTGAAAAGCTGCATCAGTTAATATCTCATCCAGTGCTCCACCACCCTTCATCCATCAGCTGAGAGATAACAACATTTTTGTCTAGTTATAGATTCTCTAAAAAGACAAGCATCTAGCAGACAATCCACATCTCTGGCCAGTGCTTCCAACATCATGAGACTGTGTTGCATGTGAGAGTTGCACTGATTATTTTTCACCTTGCCTACTACACATTTACAACTATAGAAATAAACTATCTGCTAACCAAAGAGACAGTAAAACTCGCATTGGAAGCAATTAGGCACTTTCTGGAGTCCCTCTTCAATATCACAGAAAGCTGTTTCAAAACTCCTTTTCTTCCACTCAGAACTCTGCTTATACCTTTCAAATTAAAATAGTATTAGCTTCAATACCATAACAGTAGGGAAAAGAATTCTGCTTTAATTCCCCAAGGGTGAAAAAAATTGAGAAAGAACTCAAGTGTTTCTGTTTTGTGCATACAATTTCCTGATGCTCAAAGTGCTGTTTTTTGAGTAACTTTTATTTTATCCTAAAATAAAAAGAATCTAGAGAGAGAGAAAAAGTACAATTCTTACACCATTTTCTTTGCCTTTCTGTGGGATATATCAAGAGCACATTCACATGTGAAAAAACCCACAAAGCAGAGACTGGAACTACTTGAAGAATGAGTAATTTAGAAGCTCCCTATAAACAATCTACCATCTTTTGACACAACCATGTATAAGTGAAAAAGAAAAAACAGTGGACTCAATTTCTAATCTCATCTTTCTATGATCAGACTTCAGATCCAAGAAGGAACAAGTAGCAGAGAAAGTGAATTCAGAGTTTGGCAAGATACGGGAAGAAAAGCATTCAAGTAAGAAATACAAAGATTGCTGATGACAAAAATTACAGGGAATTCATAAGACATGCCAATTTCCAGTGACATGCCTTGACTTGATAGTTATCTTTAAGTATCCCTATGGAAGGAGCAATTCATATTTATCTAACAAAGATGTGCTGGCATTCACACCATACACTTCCCATGTCAAAGCAGCTGCCTGACCATTGTCCTCCAAACACAGCCAGAAACACTACTCCTGCAGCAGAGATGGGGGCAAGATTTTCACAGAAGAGGGAAGCTCTTTGGTAGTCTCCTGTTTACAAAGGAGTTGACTGGGTTGTCAAGGAGGAAAAAGCCCCGCAGCAATCCTCATGCTACATGCTTTGAACACACACAATTAAATTTGTCACAAAATTACAGATGAGTCTTCCGTGAAACTTTGAACACCTGCCCCAGTACCCTCCTAAGTGGGTTTGGCACGGAGCACCAAGATACTGTTAAGTCTGAAAGTTTGCTCGAGAACCAGATCCACAGGTTAGAGAAGTTTTCTTGAGCCACTCCCAGCTGGCTAGTGGGCAAACCACAGAGAGACTGCCAGAGCCTCCAAGGAGGGCAAAGTTGAGGGCAGGATGTGACACACTTACCGCAATCACGCAGGCTTCTTGTCTTCCTAACACCTAGTGTGGTTTACAGCCTCTAAGCAAATTAACAGGACTGTTTGCTCAAGAAGGGCAAGATTAATTTTTTAGTGCATTATTAAAGTGTGTATTCAATAAAGTAGTTAGTTCTTACACCCTTCAAATCTGTGAACAGGATATGGAAAAAAATAGTTGGGATCTCTTACAATTGAAAGATAAAGCAACAAGTCCTCATGTTTTGTAGCTGACTACAAAACCCAGCAAGGCCTGTGCTCCATTGCCCCTCTCTCTCCTAAACCACCTCATCTCTCTGGAACATGAAGTCCTGTAATATTTTCATTTGCAGTTTAGGGAATCTCAAGTGATTGGATGCAATTAGCTGCACCATGACCAAAATCAGAGTAACACATTCCCTGACTTTAGTATATACTCTTTGAATGAAAACTTTCAATTGAAGCATGTTATGTTTTTATTCAACATATAAAAGAAAACTCCGCCTTTCCACAAGTAAGTTTAATTGTAAAATCCCATTTTCAAAGCACAGCTGAATCCTAACCCATCTCAAACCATGTTCAACTATGTACATATGAAAGCAACCACAACAGCACACAACTACAGCTAGTTACATACCTGACAGATAGGAAAAGAATGTGGGTAAGAGGGATACTTTTATTTTCTTAAATACAACACTGTCATTTTAAATGAAAGAAGACTGTATCAGATGGGCCATCCTCCTTAAAAACAAGTGTAAGCAAGACTCAGATACTGAAAATGCACAGAAATATTGTGTGGTTCCATTAACATGCCAAGTTACTAATTTGAGAGTTGGGTCACTTGCTAATAAAGTGAAGAGCACTTACTGTCTGTAATGTTGCAGAACCTGACAATCTAACACGTTTGCCTACTTTCTCCTCACTCATTTTTAAACATACTTAAAATACCCATTTGGAGGGTCAGAGAAAAGAATCTAGGACATATCCATAACAAGAGTGAGTTGTTAAGTGCAGAAGCAAGACAAAAACATGACTTCAAGAGCAGCAGGAAGTGCGGTAGCACATGACAGATACAAGCAAATCCATAGGTGAGTAAACCCAGGATAATGCCACAATTAGGTTAGTGTTGCATTTCAGCTTCTGCAATATTTAAAGTCGATGCATTGTATTTCTATTGCTGTTTTACAACACCCAATCTGTTAGTCCTCACAACACTTTAGTCTGGAAATTACTTATTACCAGATGAAATGCACAGAAAATGAGTGAAAGAAAAAAATGTCAAGCTACTTACAGGGCAACACAACAGGACTGACGTGATCTGTGGTTACAATAAATGCAGACAGAGGCAAACAAATTGTGCCCACCTGACTACGCATACAAAACTGAAGACCTTTCAGTTTATTAAATAGAAGTTATTACTGTTTGCAGAAAAGGAGGTAATGTTCCTTGCCAGCTACATATGGCAACCTATTTCTAAATGCTTGTTTTTATTTTTATCAATTACAGCTTAGGGTTGATGTGTGTGCGTGTTTTCTTTTTCAAAAGCTAGTGCAGGTTGAGGTATTTTTCTAAAAACAAACATACACACCTGTAGTAGTGACCACACTTTAACCACAGAAACAATGTGATACAACCCATCAGGCTTCTGGATTCTACAGTTTCACAATGTTAAAACAGATTTGTACTCACGTCTTACTAAAACAAAATATCAACTTAGTGTCTTTGGTCTTAATTTCATCCTTACTTCTTGCTAATTTCTTTATACCCATAATTATCACCTTCTTGACTTTAATCTTATGCTTCTGCTTCATTATGGACTAGTTTGCCTTAGTGTGTCCTCCGTGTGGTCTTTCAGAGTTTAAGCAAGTATTGATTTTCCTCAGTACAGTTTCCTCTCTTTCCAACACTAGATAGTTATGCTCATAAAACCAAACAAAAGAATTCCTTTCTAACTTTTCCCAGCATTGTTTGTTTAGATTTCTGCGCAAGCAATTAGTCTAGTTTCACGCAGCAAAAATTAAAACACTATTCTTGCGAGAAACTGCAGAGACTGGGACTAATGCCTGCCAGAGAGAATGAGCCACCAGGTACAAAGTTTCAGTTTCGCTAAACAGAAATAACCGATTAGATTTGCTGTTCATTTTAGATGCAAGCAGCAAACCAGGGCTTCCTTTTGCTTTAATCCCATCAACACTGGCATAATGCCACATAAGATAACATGTTAACAAGGCTCTGGAAGCCGAGGACTTAAACACACAATAAAGCAGCTATTAAAAAATTGTGGAGATGAAGGAAACCAAGTGAGAACAGCAAGAACAAGTCAGGCTTATTGAACTCAGCATCCTGTCTGGGACAGTGGCCCACGTGAGATGCATAAAGCAAAGAAGCACAAAGCAAGTGAATGCTTCTTCCCTGATATGCTCCTGAGGAGTGATGTGACTTCCAACTCCAGAACTTCCTGAGGGTACACCATTTGACTTCCTAGGTAATTAGATTTTTCTCCAGAAAAAAAAGTCCAATCACTTTTAAACCAAACTCTGCAGAATTCTGGTAATATTGTAGAATTTCTTACATACAAAAAGAAGTGATGACGTCTGTTCAGTTAATTTGTGGCTGATAATGAGCCTAAGCAATGAAGTACATTTTTAAAAAGTCACAGTGCTGATCAAAAAACGACATTGAAAGATATTTTTCTTGCATTAAACACTACCATACTACCAACACTTAGGGATCTCCTTCAGAACTGGAATGAATTTCATTCATTCATTCCAGTTCATTCCAGATCAGGAAAACACAAGCAACATTATCATCTTTCTTCTTTTTAAAAGCAGAGCATAGTGCTGCTAACAAGCAGATGGAGAATTTTTACAATTACTGGCTGCAAGTCTCATAAAAATTAAATCCATTTGTTGTTCTTCCATTTAAAATGCATGGTAACAAAGCAACAGAAATTAGCATTCAGTGGTCTCTTAAATCATTCCTCCCTGCTCAAAATGTGAAAATAAACCACCACACATTATATGACCAGCAGTCTTACTTTTTCAGCTCTGTGACGACGACAAGGATCATGACTGTGTCAAAGGCGAATGATTATTGTCTGCACTATTACTTCTGACTATTCAGAGCATCTGGAGCATGCAAGGCAGAGAGAAAACTTCCACCACCACTTTCCAAAATCCTTACAAATTAATTGATGGCAATTAACAGCTGAATATTATTTGAAAACCCTGAAATTCACATGCAGAGGATGTAAAAGGTTTTCCTTCTTCACAACCAAATTTTTGAAGTCACAATCCGCAAGCAACTTCTGCATTAAATGTGCAGAAATGCCAACCTGAGAATGCTCAAAGTAGCTGCAAAGTTATACACACAACAAGAAATTATGTTGTGTACATAGTGCAACTCCTCCCTCTCAAATCTTACTGTAACTCTTGCCTTCAAAGAGTGACTTGTACCACAGAAGTGTGGCATAGAAGTTATGTTGCCTTCCAATCCTATATGAAATCATGTTCTAGTTTTCCTTTCTGTTATATTTGTTATTTACTTTCCACTATTTCCCAAATTATGATTTCTTCAACTTATCTCCCAACAAAATGAACTATGAGAACTTAAATATTTATACCCAGCATCCACAAGGATGACCCACCAAGGACATATGTGCAATATTTTTCACTTAGACTTATTAAAGTGATGAATCAACTCAGCATCTTCATTATTAACAAGAGTGATACATTCAGGTTTTTTTCTTATTTTCTTTTTTTTAACATTGAAGAAACCAAAACAGAGATTTTGCCACAGATTTCTCCTCTGAGTTCATTAGGTTTGAGAAGCCATCAATATTTATGGGAACCATTTATCTAAAATTGTAAAGCCATGCAAAAAGAAAAAAAAAGAATTCTCTGCCCTGTTCTGATGCCCACTTAACTACTTTTTTCCTCTACAACTGCTGTGGTTAGAGCTAAGTTTTTAACAATTAAATGCTTTTACAGATGAGAAAAGCATCACAGAATCTTTAAATTGTAAATAATGTAAGCCACAAGTCAAAAATAAAGTAAGGAACAAACCTAACCCTACTGTTTGCATAGGAAAATTAGACTCAAGTGCATAAAAAGGTTTCAAGGTAGAGGGGAATAATCACCCTCCTGGCATTTGTTTCAGACTTGTTTCATGTAAAAACATTGGTTTTGTTGTTGTTTAAACTGACAGTCTTATCTGTTGTCCGGCTCATTGCTTTTTAGCCATGAGAGTGGCAATTATGTCACATATTTTATTTCCTCATCCTAAATTTGTACCCTTCAAAAAAATCTACTTAACCTGATTTTTTTAATCCAACATTCTACCCATAAACTATTTAAGAGAAAATATACCTCCTTCTCCTCTCCAATTACTACAGACTGAGGCTGATAACAGTTTCTTAGTCCAAAGAGCTGCTTTGGCCCTTCCTTTCCAAACCAGTAAGCAAACACCATGCAAAAACTCTTCTATCCTTCCAACACACCACAAATACCTCACATTATAAGGACAATTCTGTTGAGTTGCATAAAGGAGGAATAAGTAAGTCAAAGCTTCTGTAAAGTGTCCCGGTGTACAGCTATATAACCTGGTTTTACAAGCAGCTATGTAAAACTGTTACATTACTCTCCATAATATTAATTCTTTTCTCTGTACAAATCTGTAAAAAACGGGCCAAAAGACAACATGATTAACTGCAACTGTCACAAATAAAAGGTCTTTTTTCTAATTCTGCCTTTAAACAGGTAATGCATTATTAGACTGGGGTATTTATTTATCCTTTCTATACAAGTAGTTATATTGTGCTGCCATTCTAGAAGATACTGAAGTGCTTCATATCCTAGACAAATCACATTATTACTGGAACATACCAGATTCACAACTTGGCAACATCAAGTTTGGTTTTTTTACTTTCATGATGCTTCAATGTACTTCAACAAATGTTTATGTTTAAAAAAAACCAACATCGTGCTTTTCCGATTAGTCATAACAATTAAAGATTTAAATTAAAAAAAAATACATAAACAAAAAAGCCCAGACTTACCTTTGCACTTCTCCCTCACCCAATCAAGCAAATTAAAGAAACTTAGTCTCTGAAGCTCACTCCAGGGAAGCTAAGTTCTTCTCTAGACAAGTCTGGCTAGAGCCATCACCCTCTACAAAATCTATGCTGCCTCAAAAGCTTCTCTCCTTCCCTATGTCTGTACAGAAAGCTTTATTAAAAACATGAGGTAAGCACAAACTAGACTACATGAAAGAACACCCTGCAGAAGCCACACAGAGCAGCAGGTGGTAGACAACTACAGCTACGAAGGGTATCCACTGCACTGACCAAGTGGAGACTCATTTGCAACATTGTCTTTTGGTATGTGACTTCTCAATTGCTCTGCACAGGAAGCACCAAGGGTGGTGATGGTAAAAAGGACAAAATTCATACACGCTGAAAAGCCCACAGCACACAAACATGGGAATAGCTGTAGGGCAGTCTACCAAGGATCATTCTACCCCCTTACTTTTGTCTCCAAATATGATTAATGTCAGATGTTTAGGGAAGAGTTTAAAACAGGGCAAGCATGCAGCAGTGTTGCCACAGAAGAGTCTTCCTGATTCCATTTTGTGGCTACAACTAGAGGCAAGATCTTTGTATTTAATTCTTAACAGATTTGTCTTGTCTTCCTTGAGTTTATCCAGTTAGTCTTGAACCCATGCCATCTTTCAGCATCTGTATAATCCTGTGACAAGGAATTCTGCAGCTCATATGGTGGGATGAATCAACTCTGTTCTAACGTTGAATTAACCTGCTAGTTTCACTTGATGCCTCCTAGCACTATACAGTACCCAGTCATTTTGTTTACTTCTTATCTGTTTATGAGGCATAGGTTTCTTTCATGCCCTCTCCACAGCAATCTTTTTGAGGTTGAAGACTTCTATTCTGTAGAACTTTTTGCTCATACCAACTTGCTCTGAAGCTTTTCGAGTTCCACTGCGCCTTTTTCCTTGTGAATGGAAAGACCAAAACTATTATCCACAAGTACAGTTTGTGTGCAAACTTAAGGGACTCTTTAAGCTGTGGTGTTTTCAGCAGCCTTTCAGAGTATTTTAAACCCAGAACAAACCTCAAGCCTTCTCATACATTGAATATTTAGACCAGGATGAAGCTGTTCTGCCCATTGTGTTTCCCTTCACAAGCAGACAGTTCTAGTCTGGTTTTCTCACTCAGCTTTAATGTTCCCTTTCCCATGCATAGGAAGGTGTCAAGGTGTCTGCAAAACACCAACAAGTTTGCTGCAATCAGTGTTTCTAAAGAATTGCAACCAAATGAGAGTACTTAGTGGCACAGGACTAAAATGTTGTGTCAGGCAAGACATAACCAGTAAACTGACACCAAGCAATGGCCAGGTGAAGGTGAATGGGGACAACTGAATGAAATAGTGACTGTGCTGGGAAGAGGAGACAGAGTGGGAGGAGAACAACTGGGACTGAGTCAAAAAGAATGCCACTGTGCTGGGACTGAGCAGTGAACAACAGCCATGTGCAACAGCTTCTCCATGTGTCCAGGAAGTTGGAATAACAAAGCTCAGCTGAAGTTGTGAGTAGTGGGAAAGAGATCATATGAAGTAACAATTTCATAGCATTTCCAGAGAGATTGAGGACAAAGATAAAACCATCAGGTAGTCAAGGCTGTTCCCCTCATCTGAAGGTAAATAGTGTTGTCCTAAAGGGGATAAAAAGGGATGGAGCAGGATTGTCTGCAGCTATACACAAGAGTGTGCTAACAGATTCCTATAGAGCAGGCAAAATCCTCTTTAACATATTACAGCTATGGAGTTAGAGACCATCTCCACAGAAAGGGTTAATCAGTCACCAGGGGTGCTAGTCTGGAACATGAGTGTCCTGATAACAAAAGAATTGTAAAACTGAATTGTCATCTACAGATGATTCAGACGTTTGTATAGAAACTGTTTATCACAGAACATCACACAGACCCTGACAAACTGGATATGAGAGGCATTACAATTTCACGCCATCCCAGTCCCTTCTTATTGTCCCAAGAAAGTCAACCCCTCACCCAATAGCATTTCATACCTCCAAATATCTCAAGTTTCATTATAGACATTCTCAGTTTTTTTCCATTTGTTCTGCCCCCATTTATTCCTCTCTTATCTATCCAACGCACTTCCACATTGCAATGGGAGCCAGGAACAAAAGTCATGTTCCCCATACCTTACCATCAAACTGCATTCTTTACAAGCTAAAGATACAGTGCCACAACTTTAAAAACCCCAACAAATCAAGCACAAAACAAAACCCCACATAACTGCCTTCTTCCATATATATATATATATATATATATATATATGGAGAGAGCGTCATGCATTAAAGAGAGATATACAGGAGCTTCATCCATTAAAGAGAAACACACTGGGGAAACCTCAGGGTTTTTAATAACCCTGAGGGTAGTTTAGAATACTTTCTAAACTTTGGTCTTCCTGTGTTTTCTAAGATATTCTAAATTTACTTCTAGATCTTCACAGTTCAGTAGATTCTACAAAAAGCTGCTACACACTAACCCTGACTACAAAAGAAACTTTTCTGTTTTGGTGAAAATTGACAAGAAACTCATTAGAAGATGAAGCCTAAATACAGGGATAGCTGGATGATTTTGGTACATCTCATGCTTTACTTGCCCTGCCAGGAGTTGGATGACCTTGGACATTTAGGTGTCTTATTTTCACCTAAAAGCCATTTTATAGGCAGTATTACACATACATTATTTTTGAGATAGACACATGCATGCCTTTCTTATACTGCTGCCACAAACCTCAATACCACAGTAAGGTTCACTTGTGAAACGATGGAAGTTGCAACTACACCAGGAATCTTAAAATGATGTGCAATGCTTTCTTTTTTTTTTCCCCACAACTGGATGCGACAAATATCTTTGGTAGTAAAAGAGAATTTTACTTTCCCCAATATATTCGGTCCCTCTCCTGACACTATGAACTGACAAATGGGTAACAGGACCAGCCACTAAAAGATCATAAAATTATTTTTAAAGTAAAGTGACAACCCACAAGAAAGACTGAACCAATTTTAGAGAATTCAAGCCGTTAGCCAATCTACTGTTCAGGTCTCCTTCCAGAACTACAGTATTTAGAAAGCACATTTATGAGAAATAATATTAAGACTGGTCCTATGTATCCCACTAAAGTTCTCCTCCACCATTTCCTTCAAAAAGAATTTCCAACAAATTCAAATCAATCTCTCCTCCAATTTATCCTTAAGACTCCTGAGAGAGTTTGGAAGACAATGTCAGACAAATAAAAACTCAGCAGCTTTCTCACTGCACTCACAACTCTTTGCAGAGCGCAAAACTATTAGTAAATTATGCATAATAGCAAACAACAGAAAGCCTCATCAGAGGTGAGGAAACCAAGAAGCCTTTAACTTCTTATTAAATGTTGTTAATTCCTCTGGCTTTATCCTTTCTCTCCTTTCAAAGGAGAGCGCTGCACTCCCAGCAGTGCATGCTCTGCTCATCCTTGTAGCCTCTTGTGCTGCAGCACCAGGCAAGCTATGAACAGGAGACCAACGAGCCCCTCCTGCTTTGCTTCATCTCTGCAGATGGAGGTCAAGGCCCTGACAGGGCAAACATACACCGCCTTGCTTCTCCCTGTTACTCCTGAAGATCCTCTGTGGGGCTGTAGAGCTGTGCTCCATCCAGAGAGGTGCCAGACCTGAGGAAATGCAGATGCCTCACGTGGCATGCAGCTGCAGGAAAGCTAACACAGGCCTCTTGAATCTTGTTTAAAAAACAGGCAAACTTGGGGCATATGTGGGAAGACCACAAAGAGAGGGGCATTCAATACATGGATGCCAAGATAGCAGTGCTGTCAGCTGTGCTTAAAGTTGTTGCTCTCCAGAGCTGTGTAAGAAAGAAAAGGGGGCTCAGCTGAAGCCTTAAGTTAAACAAAGCAGAGGGGTCGGATTACCATTCACAAACAGCCTGGTGCTTCAAACAACATAAAAACACACTCTGGGAATGACAGCTCAAGGCAGGAAGGTCTAAAGTCTGTTTATGTCACTGTCACAAGTGCTGTGATCCATCAGATTTCATACATCCAGAATATGGTACAGAGAAGTCTCTGCTAACCAGTTAGTAAGTCATTCAGGAATTTCACAAACTAGGCACAAAGAAGAACAGCTATCTCAGTGACACACTGTGGATCACCTACAAAATCACCCGTAAGTATGAAAACTGTGATCAAAGATGCTTCCTTCAAAATGGGCATCACGAACTTCAGGCATTTTTACACCACCAAAAATATACATAACATGCATCAAGACACTCATATGACTGTGTCCTTCTTGAGAAGGATAATAAGCCAATTCATCTGACATTTGAATCCCTGTGTCCCAGAATTATAAAGAAAAATATTCCCAAGATATCTTAAACCATTAAAGCAAAGAACATCTGACCCAGTTAGGTATTAGCTGAACTAGTGTCATCAGCCCTGTTTTAAACTTAATGGGGTCATTGTTCAACTACAGACTGAAGAAAAAAGCTAGTTATAATACAAATAGCTACAGCACACCCAGAAACATCCTGTTTCCTATTCTGATAATCTGACCAAATAATGGAAACAGAAAGTTGAGAGGGGAATATTGTCTGTGACTAAGGAAAAAAGCTTCAAGGCTTGATTCCTGTATCAGAGGATGTAGAGACATCCCCGCAGCCAGGATGCTGCAGAAAGCAGCTGGTACACAAGTTCAGTTTTGTCTGGTCATTCAGGTATAAATCCTTCCACCTTGCAGGTAGGAATGCCAAGGGTGTCTGTTTCTGTACCACTACTGACTTGCAATCTACTGATCTGTAGGTCTTGCCTAAAAGGCTCAGCTGAAGAGCCCCGCTAGAAGAGACCAGTTCTACCCAGAAAAGTAAGGTTCCTGTTTTTGGAAAGACAAGGAGGAGAGAGACAGGGAAGGGAGAAGAATGCTGCCCAGACTGGTTATGCTGTCTTCATCCTTCAAGTTTTCCAGGATCCAACTAGATAAAGCCTGAAGCAACCTTGTCTGATCTGGCAACTGAGACTGTCTTGTGCAGGTTGAACTGGAGAAATCTTGAAGTTGTTTCCAATCTGAATTATTCCATAAAGTACACATTTAGAAAAAATAGTAAGCTTGTGGGTATTTGGTATATATTCTAATACACTTCCTTCAGTAATGAACTGACAAAATTAAGTGCTTGCAATAACATGGTACTATCATCATCCTTTATCTGTGTTAAGTCATCAGTCTGAAAGGATGACACAAATTCCATTTGACATAATAATGATTCCCTGCCTTGAGATAACCTGTTTTAAATTCTGTTACACAACAATAGTTCTAGACTCAATTCTAATTACCAAGCCAATGTTAGTTATAATTACCATTATAATGGATCAAGAAAGCCAGGATACAAAAGCAAGTCCAGAAATAACAGCAAATCTTGGACCACTCATCTTTTAAGAGACTTCTTCAGAATTTCATTAATTATGTTGAATCTCCCTCAATGTCATGCCACAGAAGGACAGAATTTGATTTGGGTTTTGTTTTTTTTTTTTAGAGCCAAGTTAAGACAGTAATAAATCCATGAACTAAGCAACTGAATGAACCTTAATTTGAAAGATCAGAAGGCCTCAGGTAAAAGGCACAGACCTATATATACCCATGCCAGAAGGTCTTCTAAGATAATATGTTCTTCACATAGGGAAAACCCAAAAATAAACCTTTTGCACAATATTAAAATAATTTTTGCACAATATTCAGTATCACTTCAGATCGCCCACTGTCAGGGCACACAGACTGCAGCACAACAGAGAGCTGAGAACGTGGTAGGGATTTATTAAAGACTTTTGAAACACATAACGTACGGCAAATCTATTTTCCAGTTGTCTGTCTTCATTCAGCATAATAGTTTGGGGATATTACCACTCCCGATGTATTCCAGTCCCTACCAGGTACCTATGAGAGAGCTGGAGAAGGACTTCTTACAAGGTCTTGTAGCAATAGGACAAAGGGGAATAGCTTCAAACTGAAGCAGGGCACCTCTAGATTAGATATTAGGGAGAAAATCTTTACTGTGAGGGTGGTGAGACACTGGAGCAAGTTGCCTAGAGAAGTTGTTCCCACCTCTGGAAGAGTTCAAGGCCAGGTTGGATGGAGCTTAGAGTAACCTAGTCTAGTGAAAGGTGTCCCTGCCCATGGCAGGGAATTGGAACTGGGTGATCTTTATTTTTCCATCCAACCGAAAACATTTTATGGTTCTAAGATTTAAAGGGAATAACCTTTATTAATTTAATTTTTGATTAATTTTCACCCAAATCAAAAGATCAGCAGACAAGTATCTACTGCAATTATTAGTGTGCTGTGCAATAAAGAGGATCTGCTGTAACCAGTTACGCTTTATTCATGTTACATAGCAAATACATAAAACTAATCCCGTACACCATTCTGGGATAAACCTCACTTACTCCACACGTAAACCAAGCAAATCTGGCTACCCATCAGAAACTGATAAAGTGGATTTATCATAGAGGACACAAAGAAAAGACCATACTCTTGTAAGGTACCAAAAGTATATACCCCATACCAATGCTGGCCTACTTTATGGGATAAGTGTTTTGAGAAAGGATTCAAGTGGGGAAGATAATGCCACTCAATGCACAGGGCCAGAGAAAGCTCCCAGTTTCAGAGGTAGTATGCAAGGAGACAGGAATTTACCTATAGGAGCACATGCTTTCATTTAATTCCTACCATTTAAATATTTATAAGTTAAAAATAATTCACAGATAAGCAGCTCTTACAAAATATGGAACTTCAACTCACTGGACAAGAAGTCTCTACACAAATTTGGCAAAAAGTAGTCACTACCAGTGCATAAAAACACAGAGTTTTTCAATCTTGAAGTGATTACATGGTGCTCTTTTGGAAAACATGTATGCTGAAAAACTAACATTAATGGTTAATCTTTATTTTAGTACCATGTTCTCCAAGAAAAAAGTTCCTCTAGGTATCCACCATGGGCAACTGAAAGTCAAGGAACTCTAAGAAATAGAACCAGCTGGGATCAGGCCATGTCAGGTCTTTGTCCTGCATTATCTTCAGCAAAAATTCTGCCACTTATAGGTCAAATGAAAGCTAACATAACATAACTCTCTCATCCCCTAAAAACAGCCAAAGGAAAGTAAAGTGTGGCCCTGTCATATCTTGCACATGCTTTCTTCAAAAATTCTGAACTGAAGGCAAATATTAGCTGCTCACCACAAGGCCAGCTTCAACTTGCCTTCCTCATTATTCTTTATCAAGCAGCTTTACACATCAGAAGTGGAGAGTTGATAGGAAAGACACAGCACAGGGACTTGGAACATAAACTGAATCACCACTGCAGCTTTACAGTCTACAGATAAGCAAGAGTCTTATCTTCCAACCAAAACAACGTGTGAAGCTTTTCTATGCAGTTAATTATCACTGCATAGAAGTAATTTTTAAATTAGATATATTAGTATATAAGGGAG
This sequence comes from Pomatostomus ruficeps, assembly GCA_013400735.1. Lineage (NCBI taxonomy): Eukaryota > Metazoa > Chordata > Aves > Passeriformes > Timaliidae > Pomatostomus > Pomatostomus ruficeps. Next base: position 114,745 of record VYZT01032675.1, on the reverse strand, counting down.
GGGGGGAAGCCAGAGTTATTAATCTGCTAAGATTTCCCAGTAGAAACCTAATACACTCCTACCAAGAGTAAATACTACCATAAAGATATTTTGGCAGTAATCCTAAACCTCCAGAACCTCTTGGTATTTGGCATATTTTGAAGTGGGGTAAAATAAATTTCATGGTCTTCTGATTATCCACACACTCCATTAGAATCTAGATATTTAGTAAATACCACAAAAATGATAATATATCAACATTTGGCTTTTTTTCTCCTTCCCTCACCATGAACTAGGCCACAAAATTAACAGTCCTTTTTAAAGAATACTCATACAGCAAAAGATCTCCTATAGTGAATAGTGCTTTTCTACTCTCTCTTGGAAAACTCTCAGCTTGCCTGCAGCTTTTTTCTAGCAGTTTTTTTCCTTGGAAAACAGCATATCCCAAGTAAAGCAAAACAAAGGCTGCAACCGGCAGAGCAATCACTGGCAATTTACCCTCCTGCATACACTGAATTCCCAGAAGGAAGTTTTCTGGTGAGGGTGACCAGCCAGCAAAATTCCCACAGGGTGACAAGTCCACCTGGAAGGGGGGTACGGGGAGTCTGTAAAGACAACCTCAGATTCCCAATGTACCCACATCTTTTGTACTAGCATAACTATTCTAGTTAGATGTAAAAGCTTTTTATTACAGTATGGTTGCATCCCAAAAACCCTCTCATGAGCATCATTTACTAAGATGAATGCGTCTCATAACATTTATCCAACTTTCCATGTACAGTGGGATAAGTCACACCAGTGTAACAAAACCAGGACAACTTTTACCACTTGCATAAATCTCAATTCTGTTTTCACAGCTTTATGCAGACTGTGCAGTCTCTTCTGATGCAGCAGCCTGGGACTTGGGCTATATAAAGTAAGTTCTTCACAAACCTGAACACACTTGACTTTCTGAACTCTGAGATACAGATGGTAGAGTGGGACTGACACCCACAGAAACCTGATGAGCACCGGGTCACAAGTGTTGCCACGGCTAGACCCGCTGCTTCACAGAATCACAGAATCAATTAGGTCGGAAAAGACCTCTAAGACCATTGAGTCCAACCTATGACCAAACACTGCCAGACCACAGCACTAGGTGCCACATCAAGTTTTCCTTAAACACCTCTGGGGTGGTGACTCCACTGCCCCTCTGGGCAGCCCATTCCAATGTCTGATCACTCTTTCTGTGAATAATTTCTTCCAGATGTCCAGCCTGAGCCTCTCCTGGCACAGCTTGAGGCTAATTTCTTTTGTCCTCTCGCTCTTGCCTGGGAGAAGAGACCGACCCCATCTGGCTACAGCCTCCTTTCACAGGTGGTTGTAGAGTGTGATGAGGTGTCCCCTGAGCCTCCTCTTCCCCAGGATAAACAGTCCCAGCTCCGTCAGCAGCTCCTCATAAGACTTGTGCTCCAGACCCTTCCCCAGCTCCACTGCCCTTCCCTGGACTCGTTCCAGCACCTCAATGTCCTTCTAGTGGTAAGGGGCCACGGACAGAGCCCCGTCCCACCCTCCGGCCACAGCAAGGCAGCAGGACCCTGCGATGGGGATGATTCCTGGGAAGTCGGAGGCTGCTCTCGCTCCTGTGGGAGCAGTACTCCCTATCACACTCCATCTGCACTCGCTCGCGAGTATTTCAATACAGAACCGACACATAAACGAGTTTTGATACGACTTTAATCCACTCCGCTAACAGCCTTCCCCGCCCGCATGGCCCCGGCCGGCCGAGGTTCTCGGGCCTGCGGTGCCCTCTGCCGGGCTGCTCCAGCACGGATCCGCGGCTGCTCCCGGCGCTGACACCCGCACCCCCTCCGGCCGATGTTTCCCGGCTGAAGGAGAGCGCTGCTCCTTCCTCCCGGCTGGGCTCCTCTGGGGGTCACAGCCCGGCCCCTCCGCTCTTCCCGCCCCGGCTGTGTCCTCCCCGCCACATTCCGGGGAGCGCTGCCGGCGCGGGGCTCCCTGATGCGGCACCAGTCCCCAGCACCACAGAGAGGGTAAATCACGGTCAGTAAGGCTGGAAAAGACTTTTGAGATCATCGAGTCCAACCTTTGAACAAACACCACGATGACAACTAGACCACGGCACTAAGCGCCACGTCCAGTCTTTGCTTGAACATCTCCAGGGACAGTGACCCTGGGCAGCCCATTTCAAATGTTACCTTGCCCTAGGGTACACTGTCACATCTCAGGTCTTTTCACACAGGTCATTTCACTGCAAGATACTAAATAACAATGTACAGTTGACACAGAACGCCTTCTTTAGAAATAAACTTATATTTTCTGCAGTAAAAAAAAAAAAGGAGCTACCATATCTTGGCCGGTAAGATTCAGTTCTTACTACTTTTCCTTTCTGGAGCTCTGCAATAGTCATCACTGAAAAGGGAGTCCTGCACGTAGTCCTTTACCTCATCATGCTCTCTTCCCAATACCTGGATTTTTAGATAGTCGTAGTCTCAAAGTACCAAAGAGAAATAGCAAACTGTCTCTCACCCACCACACCACAGGAAATCTGGGCACCAACTTGTTACAGGCAGCCAGGGACTGTATAGAGTCCAGATGATCACATCTCTGGTGAGAAACCCACCCGCTGACTTTTTGCACGCACATTGAAATACAAGAAGTTCAGTTTTAATATAAGAACAAGCTGCTTTACTGCACAAGTGACCAAGCACTGGCACATGTTGCCCAGAGAAGTTGTCCCTATTCTTGGGGATAACTCAAAACCCAACCAGACACAGCCCTGGACAGCCAGCTTCAGCTGCCCTGCTGTGAGCAGAGTGGTCTGACTCTCCAGAGGTGCCTTCCCCACCTCAGTCACCCTGTGATTCAGTGACCACACTACCAAGCTCTGTATGAGGGGCACTGCTCAGTTTTGAGGTTTGGCAGTCAAAGAAAATGCCTTGAAATTATTGTGTACACAATTCCTTCTGAAAAGATAAGGTAAGCAAAATCCTCACATTCATATTTGTTTGCATTTGAATTGGGGAATACATTCCATAATTACGGCAGCAGCTTTTTTTTCTTAAAATTGGAACAGTTTCTCACCTTACAAAGTTCATCATTCTCCTCTTTGACAGGCAGAGAACTTGTATTTGTGCAAGAGTCCGTGTCTGATATCTCTAGGGAGCTGTCCTCTTTTTCTGATCCATTGCACTTATCAGTGGAATCTGCATCCTTCTCCCAGTCAATGAGCTCCAATTCACCTAAAATAGCATATTGGTAAAAAGAGTTTTTCTTAATCACCATCTACTATAAGCATGAAGTCAGAGTAATACTACAGCTATCTTCAGCTTAGGGGAAGAATTGCAACATTATGTTTTACCTATGTTCAACTGATCTTTATGTTTAAGTATTATGTGTCTCATAAAAGCTAAATCCTACTAGCAGACAATGTTCTGTGAACAAGGATAAAAATTACATACATACTGTTCTGTGAACAAGGATAAAAATTACATACATACAAAAAAAAAAAAAAAAAGATTCCAAAGTGCTGTCTGCAAAGAGGCAGTACCTTTAACTGCACAGGTAAGTAGGGTGTTCTTTTTAGTTTAGTTATTATTCATTTTTCCATGATTTAGTTAGGGGGCTTTTTTGCTCAGTTGCATTGGATTTTCCCTCTGTATTTGTTCAGAATTAGCTGTTCTAAGCAAATGCCTTAAACAGTGTTAACTAGCATCTGATATTAGTGGTAACCCTCACGGAGGAATGAAAAAGCTAGTTGAAATGGTCACCTCCTAGAACACTGTGCCTAAATATACAGGTCTCCAAATCAAAGCTCTAAGCACATCAAAGAGAGAATTGTTGAGGACAAATTAATAGAAACAGGAACAAGAAAAGATGGAGCTAAAAAAACCCAACAAATAAAAAAGCCCCAAACAAACCCACAATGCAATGGTAATAAACAGAGAAATGCAGACAGAAATGCAGACCTTTTTTTCCACCATCCTCATGACCATGTGGTATTTAATGCAACTCCTAAAGTCCACTTGCAACTCCAAGGATCTACTGAAGGCCATGAAAACCTGAGCTGCAATAGCAGCCTCACCATGCTTTAGGTCCAAGTGCCACAAGGTACAGAGAGGGATAATTTCAATGTGTTTTGTACAAATGAGCATGTTCAAAGGAGAAGGGATGAAAGCTTTTGGGGGAGTTGCTTTTTTTGTTTTTGTAAATGCCATATGTCTAACACTGGAATAGAAATGTACAGGGGAGAGGCAGCAGAGAAAGGAGGCACCTGCACAATGCTCCAGGCACCTGCAGATATCTATGGAACTGTGGCAGTACCTTCTATACTTGGAAATGCTTCCACAATATAAATCACTAGTTTCTATGTTGAACTTCCAAACTCTGAGGTTACCCAGACAAATAAACACACAGCTGCAGTGTTGCCTCCTTTTACACACACGAATGCATTTCTGTTTCTGACTATGAGGACACTTCATCAGAAATTTTAAACGCAGACATCAGCAACCAGGTAGCACAAAGAGGTTTCTCTTGAAGCTGTGTGACAACTTGCATGAAACTTGTGACAACAGTATAAATTCCTTGATAAACTACAAGGCAATCTGTTTTATCTTGTCACACTGAAGTACTGACACTGCTTCTCAAAGTGAGCTTCACATGAAAGGGAACATCTCTTTTAAAAATATGTTTTCACCTACTGTTGCCACACCTACAGCTGTACCTATATACGCATACACACACAGGCACAGTATGTACAATGCTAAAATTAGTGTATATGATGGTTACTTCAAAAAACATGGAAATTACAGTTCTTTTACTCCCTGCTGCTTTCAAGATATTTTTGGGTTTAGAAGAAAAACATTACAATTATTGGATTTTCTCAGTAACCTTCAAGCAGATACATAACACATCAGGGTTTCTTAAATTACACAGAGAAACAAAATTTTGCCATCGTACAAGATGAAAAAAAAGTCTGTGTATTGCCTCTTAAAAAATAAAAGAGAAAGAAAAAGGTAAAAACCTGCAGGATATACTTGCAGGGGACAAGTGAATGATATTAATGGTAGGTTACAAAAATTCCTGGTCAGCAACAGATTGCAATTTAGAAAATGAACAGTCCTTCCTTTTCATAAAGAAGAAAATTACTAGGAATTACAAAAGATAACCATCAGATGTGTCAATGACAGTGTTATATAGATGGTAAAAATATGGATGAAAGGAGGAATATTTTGCATTTTTGTTTTAAACCTAAGGAACTATTTAACATGGTCACACACAAAACAAAAAGTCCTCAGTCAATCCATTTGCTCAGTTCACAGCAGTGTTTGAATGCTTTGCCAGACATCCAGGATCCAATCTAGCTGTAATATTTCAGATCCAGCTGAAGTATTACAAGTTAACCTAACTTACTTTTTACATTGGAAACACTTCCTAACAAGTTCTAATGCAACTTACACATTATCCTAATTAACACATATAATAAAGCACACAAGCAAAGATTTTGTGTCTTCAGCTGCACTTATGAATCAATTTCTCTCCCCTCTGTCATTTCCTACTCTATGAATTAGAAAGGAAGTTCTAAGAACTAAAGTCATGGCTGTTCACACAGTGCAGTTAACAGGGGAAGCAAGGAATACTGTGCTCCAAAATGAAAATGCATGCCACAGAAAATGATGCTATCTGCAGCTGCAAAGTCTGCCATATCTAGTCAGTAGATGCAGACAACTGTGTTCCTTTACTCCAAAGTTTAAAAACTTTGTACATAATTTATACTAAGAGCTTACTCTATACTCAGATGAAATTTATTAAAAAAAAAACAAAACCCAAACCAAAATCTCCAAAGGACTTAATCAAAATAGGAATGGATCATGTCACTTTGTCAGAATGACCCCAAGAATATTTTAATTACAGCACCTGAAATTGACAGAAGGTTTCTTGTTAAATCATGCATTTCAACTTACCTTCACTACTTCTGTCCTCTAACAATAAATCCTGTGTGCTAGGCAATTCCTCTGTTTTGGAAGAGTCACTTTTTTTGCTCTGCAACCTTGAAATCAATGTTTTATTTTCATCATCTGAAAAATCACTGCCACTAGAGGTCCATATTATGTCCTCAGCTTCCTTAGAGCTTTCAGCAGCAGCAGCTCCTACAAAAAAGTATTGCTAAGTGTTAGACTGTTACAGAAATGCCATTTTGTTGAATTTAAAAGTATTAAAAATTAAACTGCACTACTTTTTAATAAGCAAAATTATAAATTCTGTTCCTAGGCATCAGAGATTAATACTGAAGCATTAACTCACCTGTATTTCTTACACATACATGCATTATTTTCATTAAGTTCTCCACAATAAATGCTAACACTCCATTTTATACAATGAGGCTACCACTGTGTCCTTCAGCAGAGTGAGGACAAGTCATGACTGTCTGACATTTAGTCCCCATACACACAGTCCTAACACTCCTCCACTCCCCCACATGTACCCTTGTAAAAGCTAAGTGGTTTAAAGAAAGAGTGTCCTTAGAATTCTGGGTTTGGGAGCACTCTGCCTTTATGCAACAAATAACAAAGGAATAAAAGTATTCCATCAGTAGGCATTACTCTCCAGTTTTCTCCTGAGAGGATAAAAAATAACTTCTCAGGTGTTGCAAAGAAAAGCTGTTGTGTTTTTGAAGTAAGACATTTTAATTCAAAATATCTCTCTGTATCACTTTTAATAATAAAAGCAAGGAGAAAATTATTCATGCTTAGCATGGAGGATCCAGAACTGGGAATCATAAGAAAGCAGAACTTTCCACTTCCTACCACTACTACAACTTTATAAGTAAATGGGAATTTAGACAATTATTGGAGATTTGGAATTAGGCAGAAGGGCCCAGAAGAGGGAAACACAACCACTTCTCCTGCAACACAGAGAGGTTCTTCTCAGAAATTTGGAAAAGCTAGAACCTCAAAAGGTAAAAAAAGTGCCCAGTAGGTCACCGACATCCATCCAACAGAGGCAGCACAGCTGCTGGAGCAAGCAGAAACACAGACTGAAGAATACCACCCCCTCTTTTCTTTCCTTTCCTCCGGACTCAGAAAAAGGGAAAGAACTGGAAAGCATCAGTACATCCTCCTCCTCTTTATTCTGCCTAGAGTTCTTTTTTTTAATGACAATATTAAACAACTCAGGGGCATACAGAAGACTGTAAAAGCAAGAGGTTCATTTTTTCTATCTACTGCTCATATTTACAAAATATGCATTCTCTCATGTCTGTCTAGAAGACAGAATAATTTCACCCTTAATCTATACAGCTAAGGGCTATTTCTCATTCCCTCCTAATAAAAATGTGAAGGATTTAAATAACCCGTCCTTGTTATAATACACACCATATATAGCATTAGTGGTGCTTCTTTCACTTGTTCAAAAGCAGTAGCTGAGTGCCTGCAGCTTTGCAGAATAAATTTCTGGCACTCTGGGCAAATAGAAGAGCCCAAACACAACAGCAAGAGACTGTGTGTCTTATCAAAATTAGCTTCTAATTACAGTAACAGAAGAAGAAAGCAACCAGAATTTTGAGCCAACTTCTACCGTAATATAGGACAAAAAACATAACAGTATTCTGACAATGTTAACATGAAATAATCATAACATACTAGATGCACTTTCAGCAGATGTTAACAGTGGTCCAAGATGCTTCTTGATCCTGGATTTCTTATTAGAAAGCCTCTGGGACTACATTAAAGAGACAGAGATATTTAATCACAAAGACATTAAAAATAATTTTAACATGTATCAGTATATTCAAGGCTGTTGTTATTCACCCACTAAAGCTCAGGAGAACAATTTCAAATTAATTTTTAAATGTTTTACAAGACTGTAATATAATGAGGTATTAAAGCATGAGAACAGTAACATAAAATCTGAATTTTCATAGATTTGGAAAACACAAACTTTCTGTGACTATGACAGGAATCACACATGACCTTGAGAAGAAAAAGAGCCAGTATTTTCAGCACTAAAATGTCAAAAGTGGGCAGTAATAACATGCTTGATAAAGCATGTGCCCTATTGAAGGTTACAGAAAGAAGTACTTGGTCGCCCTGTCTCTGATTTTGGTATATCCCACAAGATATGCAACACTGTGACTGCTCCAGTACTAGAAGAAGAAACAGAAAAGCAACTTGGGTCAGCACAAACCACTTCTCATTCAGATCTGGCTGAACATGTCTATTCATGAGTAAGCAAGATTTTCTACACTTAATTCACTATTGCAAACAACCTTCCAATCCAGGTCTAGCAAAAAATCTTCCAATGCAAACTACAGCATTTTTGTTCCATATTTTTTAGGAAATGTAGCACTCCATCCCAAATGTCAAATTACTTTTGCATCCTTCAGTGTATTATTTAAATTTTCTAAGTGGTAAGTGCTATCTAGAACACAACACATTAACATATGCTCAGAAAGTTACACTAACAAGTTAAGAAAAAGTCCTTATGTAACTGTGCTTTCAATTTTTTGTCTATTTTGACAGTTGCAACAATAATGCTTGTTGGTTTGGAAACAACACCCAAAAAAAAGGCAACATATTATTCAGCCAAGCATGGAAATTCACTGTCAGTTTGCATCTCTTTGTTACACCACTAAGGCAGCATTTTACCTCCAGCACTGAAGTGCTCTGAAAACCATCCCCACACCTAAGCCAAGCATTAGAAATCGAAGTAGCAGACACTGAGGCCCTGACATTCGATTTTTTCAGACGTAGGGGTATCTCTTCTGGGAATGGTGTGCATTCTGTATTCCAAAGTCTCTTCCGCTAGAGAAAGGAAAAACAAACCCATTAAAAACACTGTGTGGACATAATTAATTCCAAGTTAAATTTACTTACTCTAGATTGCCCCTAGTATTTCTTGATTGTTTACAAACAAATTCAAATTTTTAAAGAGCTTGGGAAAAAAAAGTCTCAAACATTTGCAAGCATCTTTTATGCAGTACTAAATAATAATACCACCACCAATGTCAGGAGTAAATTAAATTTTTGATAAGTACATTTTCTGTTGGTCTGAGTTACATCTCATAGTACCTGATAGCTGCTCGGTGAAGCTGAAAATATTGTTACACAGGAACAGCTCAGTAAAATACACTTTAACTAAATAATGCCTTCAAAGTCATATTTAATCTGATTTAATTTTGTTTACACAGGAGGTCAAACTAGGTATCACTACACAGTTCACCATTAAAAAATAACCAACCAACCAAAAAAAACCACCCCAAACTCTTTCAGCTGTAAGAATTATATTTATTTTCATAACAATTTCCCCACCAAAAATGTTACCTTCCCCTTACATGGGATGCCAGAAGTCATTTGGATTGTTAGGTAAGTCACGAAACAGGATGCTGATTAGCAGCCAGTGCTAATTTCATACAAGAGACTGTAACATCTGAAAATAGCTGAAGATGAGAGAATTGCCTGTTATCATATCCAAAGCTATCTGTCAGATTCAACACCAGTTTACACACAGAAATTGATCTTGAGCACGATAAACATCTTATCCTACTATGCTACTGAAACTTATCTTACAAAATGCTGACTATATCATCTGTCTGAATATGTCTGTCTTCTTCTGATATACTTTCTCCCAAGCAACTACAGTTCCTACCTATAAATAACTCTTACTCCAAATTTAAGTTGATCAGCATACACATTTTCAGCCAGACTGGTCAATCAGGACTGTAACACACATGTCAAACATATGCACAACCAAAAACCAAAAAGTAGAATCACAGAATATCCTGAGTTTGAAGGGACTCATAAACATCACAGAAGTCCAACTCCTGGCTCTGCACAGCCCCCAGAATCACACCATGTGCCTGAGAGCACAATCATTTGGCTTTTTGTCCATTTTGTAAATGGCAATGCATACTTGTTTTCCATAGGGGTTTTTTTCAATGCTCTTGAGAACGAAACAAGCAGTTTCCAAAAGTGTACAATGATGTACAATGAGCAGCATCTTACTTCACCCCTCCAGTCACACAGTCCTGCTGTGCACGGTAAGAACACAGAGCAAAACTAATGAGCTTTGCAATTTCCACTGATGGTAACTGACCCTGCTAAGAGCCTCTTCTAAACCTGCCAGGGGTATTTACACCTCAAAGCAACTACTCATTATCACCAAAGTCAAACTGTCCCCATAACTACTCCCACAGACATATGAAAGGTACAGTCTTGAATCTGATGTGCTATTAAATCCAGAATAAACAGCGCTTTAGTAAGGACATGATGTCAGGTAAGGAGACTACAGCAGTTTAACAAAAAGGGTTAACATTACGACACAAAGAAAATGTAAACACTGCTTCCCTCCCAGTGAAGATGCTGGTCCAAGCCTCAATTCCAGAGTGCTTAGACAAGAACCTCTGCATTGGGCTGTCCTCTTGGGAAGTGCTTCTGCTGTTTTTTAACCTTAGTCAGTGCTGGGAGTCTTGCTTATATGCCTTGTCTTGTGGCTTCTAGAAGATCTTGCGAGATACGTTTTGCAGACAAAGACTTACAGTATCACATTGTTGGGGTGGGTGAAGATGACCTCCGGTGGTGGGCTGACACCAGAGTCTGAGAAAACCCAGATACCCTGGGAAAAGCCTCTCACCCACCCCTTGACTTGGGCTAAGGCAGCTGTAACCTGACCCTGCCTACCTGGGCAGACCCCTGACCCCACCCTTCTCCCCATCCTATTGTACTGACCCCACACCTTGTCCCCACCCCCGGTTTGTACCCTTTATAAGTCCAGGCCATGCTGGCCTCACTGTCTTTCATCCCTGGCTGCCCTTCAGCAACAGAAACAAAGCCTTGCTGGAATTTGCCATATGAGAGGGCCCTCCACTCCTTGCCTCTGACCGTGCGTGAGCTATCCGGAACACGTGGGTGAGAATTCAGTGCCCTCCCAGGCACAGGTGGGTGGAAGCGAGCCTGCTTCTGTGTATGGGACACAGCCGGCCTTCTCTATCTCCCCACGGCAGGACAGAGAAGTAGCTTGGACAGCACCCACCCCTTCCCCCACCAACCACCCCGAGACACACCAGCCTGAAATATACATCACATACAGTTCATCTAAGCTTATTTCTTGACCAGGACACTCCAGTTTTGAGGAACACGTGTCTGTGCCAACAGCAGCACTATAGCCTGCAAGTAGGTTTACAGCACACCACTTTTGATGGCCAGTTAAAAGCAGAAACGGTTGCAAATAAGTGAAAAAGAAACGCACATAATTGCATGCACAAAGAGTTGCATGAATCAGGGTTTGTAACATACTTCTGTTGTTAGAAAGCTTAAGAAACATAGAACAAGGGAGTTACTCTCTGTTACGTCTCTCATTCATGTTATTCTTAAAATCGTGACATTTCCTGACAGACAGCAAACCTCAATTTCTCTGTGCTGTGCAATACCAATGGAGGAAAGAAAGAGCGTGAGATAAGAGGCAGGGACTGAACAGCAGAATGTGGCAGCTGAGACACGGCCACTGCTGCATATCGCCAAGATTTGGGAAGGGAACACCATATGGAAATCAGCAGGATAAAGGCTACATGTTAACTCCTTAAGTAAGAAGGGTTAGGGTGCATAGAGAAAGGATATGCTTACACGCAACAAGGTTAAAAAAGCAGAATGAGTAGAGCAAATAGCTGGGTTTATGCTTAGATGGTTACACTTCTAGAGAGCAATGTGAAGCTGTATTGGAAGTGACTTTTAAACAACTGAAATACAGAGTATAGACAGTCACGGTTGTGACAGGCAAAAAGACTGTTCATAATTAATGACTTAACAGCAGAAGAGTTTTATTTAATCCTGTGCTTCCTTAGCCTGAATAAAGGCAGGGCTGCTCAGTTTTTCAGAGCAGCACTACAGAGCTGTCTCAGTGCAGGTGGTTCCATGACAAACCAGACACAACTGGAGTCCCCTCTTCCCCTTTTTTTTCTGAGCACTTGGCACTTACCAGACTGTGCAGACACAGCAATGACGACACGAACTGTCAGAGAATTTCTTTGGGAAGAAGCACTTGTTACCTACAGCTGGTGCAGCACCAGAAGAAAAGGTACAAGGATCAGAGTGACCAGTCCAGCAGCTGCTTGACACCATGTCAGCTTAATTACAACCTGAAGAATCATCAGTACTGCTGACAGTTCTGATCAATTAGCTCTTTGTTTCCTCATGCATCCTGCTCCCCAGGTTCAAGAAAATCTGAGAGTTTCTGCTATCACCACACAGAAATTTTTAGCCACTACAATCACTGAGAAAACCTGGAAACAATCCTCAAAGTACTGAACCAAGAAAATAAAGAAATGCACCCTTTACACAAGATATTCCTAAGCTACTGCAAATTTCTGGCAGACACCACTTGGAAGGAAGCAAAAAAGAAGGACTTCTGATTGTTGATATTGCCAGCAGGGGCCTTGAGTTCCGTGCTTTTAATACAAATATCTTGTCACCATTTCCCACAGCTGAGATCACCTTAAGAAACTGAAAAAAAAAGAGAAACCATAAAGACAATTACCCCATCCCAAACTCCTTGTCAATTTAAATCTCTCCAAAGAAGTATCTGATGTGAATTCAAGAAACTGGACCTACAACTTCAATCCACAGTTACTGAGTGGGCCTGGGAGCAGGTGCAAGGGAGCTGAGAGCAGCCTGCAGGGCTTCTGTCTGGATCTTTGCCTTCAGACGCAGTGGGACAGTGCCAATGTTGGGGACAGCACTGTCACTCTTCCCCTGCAAAGCCACCTTGGCACAGAGTGTGGTGTCCAAGGACTTCTGCCACAGGAATATAACTGCTGGCATGTAGAAATGGCAGGTTTTAAAGGCTCTTTGTTTCTGCTCCAGCCTGCTTCAAACTAACAGAACTAGCAGTGAAACTAACATTCTAAGGAACTTGCTTCTCAGAATATTTATAATGAAGCTAATCTGAAGGTTGTGCTGTTCCCAAAGAAATGCAGCAACAACTGTGAATTCTTTTAATCTTGGGTCACAAGGTTAATAATCTTTTTCTTTTAATCTGAAATAAAAATGGGGCACACAAAGAATAACTTCTGTAATTTATTAAAGGAATGCATGAAGTGTCTAGAAACAAGGTATTGGAATTTTTAAAAAAATCACCGAATCAGGCTCCAAAGAACTAGAGCATGTAGACCTGGCATACATCATAAAATCAAGATTTATTACAAAACAGAGTCAAAGAACCTTGTAAATTGCATGGGGCATCAGAAGCCAAAAATACAGCCTCTGAAATTTAGGGTTAAAAAAGGGAAGGCTAGTATGGCTACCTCATATAGAAATTGCCTTGATCTCTGTTCACAAAAGCATTGCATCTTGTCTCTGGAGCAGTTCCTTCTAAATGAGTGAAAAAAAAAAATGGAGTTACTCCTTTTGGTGTCAGTGTAATTAGGATCAAGCCCTCCTCAAAAAAGGCATGGCAAGCAACCCTTACACCATTACTCCTTTAGTTATTTCCAGTGTGATAAAGGTAAGTCAGCCTACATGGGTGCAGGTGTGAGGAAAGGGAAGGCACACTCTGAAAAAACAGTAAATATGCATAGTGATTACAGAACAGACTACTGCAAATATGGGGCTGGGGTGTTGGATTTTATTTTTAGATAGATGTTCCTGTCTAGAACATCTTCACTCAACCCATCTGTGTGGTTACTTACGCCCAGGACTTGTTACCCAGAAACATCCTATACGAAGTCACCGGGACAATATGCTCAAATGCTACTCCCTACAAGTCCTTTACACTCCAGACAACTCACTTTCTCAGGGATGTTCCAAAAACCACAGCAAGAATCCCCATTGTAACACATGACCCAATATATTATCTATCTATCTCATATGCAAGTGGTATTTCTTTGACACATCACCTTCTCTAACAAAAAAAGCAAAATAAGCTGAAGGTTAAAACTAGTAATAAAAAGTTTCACTACATGAACTCCTCCTGCTACTGGCTCGCAAATCCATGTTGGTGACATCATCTAAACAGCACTCAAAAGTATTCAAGTATCACAGTTGTATTCTTCCTGAACAGAGTAGAATGAAAAAGTATTGAAAATCACAGCTCTAGTTTCCAGAGACTTCATTTTTTTTTAAAATTTTGGCAGGAACAATCACATAAAAGTAAACAAATATCAAACACTGACCAACAGCCATCCTCATCTTTCACCTTTGTTCTCACAGATTTCACATAAAAGTACTCAAACTAGAACACTTTCATTTGTGTTGGCCTTCAAAAGTCCAATTTCAAGATAATATGAAACCAAATTTGACAACAGGCACCTCATTTTCAGCAAAACTCCGCATTCATGATACTGAGTTCCTAAAAGTGTAACTACTGCTCTTAGTGTCTAGATAAAAAGTAAAGTTCTAATTTAATGTGAAAACATCCCTGCATTTTAAACTCTCAAGTGAGGATTTAAATAAAGGTTGCAGACTTACAGTCATGGTTTGTATTTTTTTCCAGCCAAGATTATTTTTTTACTCTTATGAAAATCAGTATGCATATTTTCCAAAGATGATTCACAAGAACACACATGGTACCTAGAAAGGTCTTCATCAAGTTGTAATCATTCATTAAAAAATCTATACTGTACGGTCATAGTCAATGACAGCACTGATAACCTGCCACACCCTACCTCCTCCCACTCTCAGTATGCATGTGGTAAAGAAATATTAAAACCAAATTAAAATCTCAAAATACTTTTCCCATTGCTATTGATGTGTGAGACTAAAATTTTTAAAATGCTCTTTAAAAACCTTTCTTTGTGCTCATGTGCTTCTTACTACACTAAATGGAAGACTATTCTCATTGCCTTATACTGATGTATATAAGGTTACCATTTGAATGTTACGATTTTTTAACCTATACATCCTTTTTCAAGCAAGAGTGTAAATTATTGTATGCTTACATTGAAAAAAAAATCTAATGGAATAAGAATACTATTGAAGAGTACAACACAAAATTAAGTTATCCAAAACGTTTAAGATACAACAGTATCACACCTTTTTGTTACATATCACGTTGGTGTGGGTTTTTTAATCAGCTTAATTAGTATTGAGGAAGTAGGGAGGACTGCTTTATTTTCCCTTGACCAGTACACGTTTTCATTCAAAAGTAACAAGGAACATTACCTTTGTCAGCAAAAGGAACTACTTATCACAAGCTGCCACCACATTGCAACAAGAGTTGGTTAAACCATGTTTCAGTTAAGTGTGCATTTTTTCACTAGTCAAGAACATAAACCTTTCAGAAGAAAACATGCATAGTGTCAGTACTACAACGCAATTTAAGTGAAGTACAGTAGGTTATTTTAAAGCTTGCTGTCGGTATTTTCTTCCACTAAAACTTATTTCAAATGTGTTTATATTTAAAAAGTGGTTGAACATTCACACCGTTTTAGACAAAATGCTTTAGAAACCAGATCTGTCATTTGCCAACTCTATTTGTCAGCTCACTATATCAAACAACACTTGTAGTCCCTCTTTCAGCAGTACCTCAGAATCAGCATAAACACGGCTAATCAGAGCCAGTGCATCCTAATTGCCACTCTGCGGGGAACATCCAATGCACCAAGCAAACCACCAAAGGAAAGAGATCGAAATACAGCATGGGGCGCTTCTCCCCCCTCCACTCCCGGACAGGCAAGCGAAGCTGCTCCAAGCAGTATCAGTCCTGGTCAATTCCCACAATCCTCTTTCCCTCTAAAGTTTTACTTTCCCTGCACTTTTCCCCCGACTGCTATGTAGCAAGGCAGAGCTCCCCTCTACCCTCGGAGCAGCAGTGCCACGATGGATTTCACTGTCGGTGTTGCGCAACGGCGCACACCAGGAACGCGGGGAAGGGCCCGTGTTCCCGCCCCGCGTTCCAGCGTGGCGAGTCCCCAACACGAGTACCGCCTTGGAGCCGGCTATGAAAGGGCAGCGAGGGGACAGCGCGGCGGCGGCGGCTGCTGCTGCTCCGCCGCCGCCGCCACCCCCACCACCCAGCCCCGCGCCCCTCGCAGTGGGGCCGGGACGCGCGGCTGGCCGGCGGCCGGGGTGCACGGCAAGGCCCCCGCAAAGAGC
>VYZT01032675.1:0-98650 GCA_013400735.1 Pomatostomus ruficeps | reverse complement strand
GCCAGGGAACCCCCGGCCCGTGCCCGCCCTTTGCAGCTTTGGCGCCGCCAGAGCCGCGGCTCCTGATTGGGCAGGGCGCGGTGACGTAGGGGAGCAGGGCGGGGTTCCCGGGAAGGGGGCGAGGGGCGCGCGGAGCGCGCGCGGGGGCGGGGCCGGCAGCCCTGATGGGGCGGGAACCGCTCGGTGTTAGGGCGTCGGTGCTCGGGCGCTGATCCGTCTGCTCGGGAGCCGCTCCGTGCTGCGGCGTCGGTGCTCGGGAGCTGTCGGGGATGTCCCGGCAGGTAACGCTACTGCTGGCGCGGGGTCCCTCCTGCTTTCCCCCCCGAGCTGCCCCGAGGGCACAGGCGGAGCCGGGGGTGCCGCGAACGGGGCCGTCTGTTCTCTGCCCAGAACAGGGGCTGAGTTGGCATCGCTGTTTTTTGAGGGCATGGTGTGGAGAGCGACGTATGAGCTCTCTCCTTGCCTGAGGAGAAGTTTTTCAACCTGGGTTTCACCTCTGCATCCTTCACGATAGATAAGGTCACTCGTGCATCCTTCGTGATACCCAGAAGTCAATCTCAAAAGAATGGTTAACACCACAATGAAACAAAGCGCAAGGATGGAAACACTGAATAGAAACCTAAGCAAGTCATGTCTAAACACAAGATATTTGATGTAAATACGTTTGCTGTTACGCCATTAAAATAAGATTTTTTAACTTCCTAAACAAAAAGTAAGCCGATAAATTTACTGGCAAAAAGGGTCAGTGCCAAGACATAGATTTGGAGTTGAAACTGCTTTCCATGGACTTTCTCTTCCGTAAAATGATGAGATGCAGCTAACGGAAAAAAGGCCGATCACCTTTGCAAATGTTTTACTGGTGCAAGTGGGAGCACTGGCAGAAAAGGGACAGATAGGTTATTTTTATACTACTTATTATGTGTTCTTGAGAAATCTCCTTGGCTGTCAGTGCTGCTGTTAAACACAGATAATAATAAACAATCTTTGTAAAATGAGGTAGTTGTATCTCGTAGCTTAGTTAGAATTTATGAAGTACTTACATTTTGATAGAAGGTACTGCATGACTGCATTTTTATTGTTGAACCCTAATTACATATCTGTCTGTAGTTCAGAGTTTGTATTTTTTCCAAAGCACCCTATGGCAAATGCCTGTCTGGCTTTCTCTTAATAAAACTGCCACTAATTAAACTGGATTTTGCAAACAGAAGAACCAGAAACACCATCATCTAAACACCATACTGCCTTTGATTGTTATGTTCAAAACAGAATTAAAAGTACTGTGTTCTCATCCTTCCAAAAATTTGCAGTATTTCTTCTGAAATTACCAGACTGACAAATTAATTCTATTATCTATCCTCAAGGTGGTTTTCTTTGAATAAGTGTGTTATTGCACTCCTCAGCTAAATAATCTTATGTTGGAGCAAAACCACAGAGAAATGGACCACAGAAGTCTGGTCTCGTGAGTGTATTTTTTTTCTGTACATAAACTCCTTCCAAGGATTCCAAGGTGCTCACACCTGGGAGGAACTTACTTCTATAGAATCCCAAGAAAGTGATCCAATCAATAGATTTCTTTTAGTTGTTTTCATGTTTTTCACAAACAAGTACTGAAATAACATGGAAGTAGAGGAAGCATGTGAGAAAACCACCATATATATTAGGAATTAAAATAGACCTGTGACATTTTAAAAATAATGTTTCTGTTTCATTATCCAAAATAATGTGAAGAAAGAATAGTAAAAGGCAAGCTTCTTGACAAAACTTAAATTTCATAATACCAGTACATTATTCTTCAAGTCCATAAAAATTTCTGTGCATCATATTTTGGAAGTAATAATTAACACAATTGGTTATATAACTTTCGAAGAACTGGTTTTTCAACTACATATACAGGCTTATCTGTGTTTTCACAGGCTTAAATAATAGTTTGAGTCCACTGTTTTATCTGATATATTGATTGACTGTATTTGCACTCAAGATCAAATCTACTGCTGTTCAGGGAATGTTAAGAAATTGTGTACTTTTTGTATTTTCATTGCATGAAAATTCTGTGAAAAATATACTATTTCTGTTAGCAATAAAAATTGATTTTTTTAGTGAAATCCAGATTAAAGAGCATTTATTTGTTGGTGATGCTGTTGATTGCACCAATATTCCTTAATCCACGTGTAGAAAGAACTCTTTCAAAGAAACAAAATGTACTTTATACAGATGAGTCAAAAGATAAGGAAGCTTAAATTACTGAAGTTTGGAGGACTTGTTTCTATTGATTGAATGTGCCCATCCTTCATTCTGATATGGATTTATGGATTCATTTCCTCTTACAGAGCATTAAGTTAGAGCTTTAAAGGATTTCCAGTGTACAAAGTCTGGTACGGACAATGTCAAATTCAAACATAGAGAAAGGTTTTTGGTTTGAGTAATTTCTTCAGGAAAGTTTTAAAAGTCACAAGCATCCTAGACACTGAACTGGGATGAAGTAGATGAGGAAAAAGTCATCAAATATTTCAGAGTCTGTCTTTCAGGGTCAGATAGATTTTTATGAGTTTGTCAGGCAAGAGGTGATCCAAGGGCCTAGGCTAGATACGAGACAGATCCCAGTCTAGATCCAAAATAACATTTTATTCTGCAGACTGTGTTGCAGTTTGCTCATTCCAGGATTTCTAAGGGTTTTTTTTTAGGAAACAACATGAAACACTTCAACCTTTTAAACCCTCAAGCTACAATGTCAGTTCCACATTAATTTAAATTGTACCATTGCACAGTACAGTGCATAACTATGCTGAAGCAAGCTGTAAATTGTGGAAGAAATGGGGAAAAAAAACCCTACAAAACCCCTCAGGGGATGCCAGATTGCAGTGAATCAAAGAGTCAAGTTCTTACATTCACACAAATTAAAAATTAATAGCTGATCATTTAAGAATCAAAAGCAAAAATAGGTTTTAAATGAATTAACATACCCAGGAAGCATCTCCTTACCAGCCCTTGCCTGTGGGCCATGAAGACATGAGGGGCTCCAGCCCCTGGAATGTCCCAGCTGCCGACTGGCACAGAGTGGCTGCACACTGAGCCTAAGCCAGGTCACCTCAGCATCCCAGCTCCAAGTGCTCCCCAAGGCATCTTGCATGGCTGATTTTTTTGTCTTCTCCTGCTATTTCTCTGTGTCAGTGCTATAAAAGGAATATGAGTGCATAGCTTTCTGACAGACGTAACATTTGGGAAACATATTTGCCTACTTTTTATAAGATGTCTCTGTAATTTAATGAGCTAAGTGCAAATAAAGTAATATTTTCCAAGCTGAAATTGAACATCTATCATCAAAGTACTCTCTTTTGGCTCTAGCTGGTGAGAAAAAATGCAGGCACATGTTCAGAGCTGGAAAGAAGTGGCATATTTTAAACTTCAATCATTAGACCACTTTACTCCCTCTAAAGTTTTTCCTTTTAATTGAATTCAACAGGATTTTGAAATTACTGAGGTGCTAATAACACTGCACTTCATAAATTTTAGTAACTTCGGATATTGATTTCCTCTTTTAGGTCTAGTATTAATATTACTTTAGCCTGATCATGGCTATGGTGTACCCTTGTGTTGAAGACTTTACAAACACTGTTCCTGAAAAATGCCTTGCCTAAGGGAGAACAACATGTTGAAAAGTGGATAAGGTAATACATTAGTCCCTTCTCCTATTGCTTTGGCAGCTGATCATTTTGGGTTTGCTCTCTACATGATTTCTCTCTGCTTTTTTTTAACTTCATCAAGTAGGAAGGAGTACTTGAAGGTAGGAAGGTAGGTACTCAGGCTACCACTCATTACTCTTCCAGAAAAGATACAAGGGAATGTACTTCAGTGTTAAGGCTGCTTTCATTGCCCTTTCCACAGTCCTGCATGTAGGACAGACAGCCTGGATCACAGCTCAAACAATTGTCCAGAAAAGAACTCTAAACCACCTCAGATTGAAAATTAGAACCATAGAATAATCTCTAAACATATACATGGTTATGCATGGCGACAGTGAGAACATAAGGTATAGCAGTAAAGCACATGGCTTGAGGTTGGATTGCATCTGGGCTTGGCTAGACTGTGTGTGTGGTCTGAAGGGCCAACCATTCATATGAACTTAAATGATGCCTAAATCAAGGAAGTTCCTTAAATCAACAGCTAGTTTATTTAATTTCCCCAGTATTCTCAAACCCCATGTTACTTATGTCATTGCTTGCTCTGTGATGTTACGTACTCATTCACCAGTCTGTTTCCTGCTCTTTAGCATAACTTATGCTCCCTCCTTTGATGTGCTCATTAGCAGATACAGAACATGATGAGGTACAAGTTCAAGCAACTGCATTTTTACATGTAAGCAGTCTTTGACATTCCCTGTTTAGTAGAGTATTTATGAAAGAGGACTTTTTTGTGTGTTTCATTTATCACCAACATAGTTTTAAGAGAATAGAAAATAAGACTTGTATTCTCTGTCTACTATATCTATATATATATATATCTTCTGTATCTATATATTTTTGACATAAATCTAGAAGCCCACAAAGAGGAAAAATACTTTTTTTGCCTACCTTCTACCTTTCAGAAAAACAAACACCTTTTTACTACTGTCCCTCATGCTTCTAATAGTTGTTCAGACAAATTTCTGTTTTCATGTTTGAGGCTTCTAAGGTCAGAGATAAGAAGTGAAAGTGATAATTCTAAAATGCTTTGGCCTGTTTTAGTAACTTACTTGCATTAAAAAACTTCATTGGGTACAGTACAGGTCATGAATCTTTTCTTATGTACCCTTGTAAATAAACCCAATAGTATAACGCAACTTAAAAACACAATAATAACAATAAAGGGGATCCCAAATCAAAATCCAGGGTACGAACACTAATTAAACTTAGAGTTGGCTCATGAAAAGTATAAGCTCCTAACACTTTAGGTTTCTTAACTGGTACCAAGCTTTTAACTCAGTTACCTGAAGCTAAGTGTTAAAGTTCTGGGTTGTTTTCAAAAGTAGTTTAGCTGCTGCTGCTGGAAGCAGAATGCAGGTGTAAGCACATCTCAATTGCTTAATGTGTAATTAATAATACAGAACAAGAACCATTGTATACAGTTTGCACTTAACGATCATAACTTGTATATAATTCCCATCAAACCGGCACAGTTTGTAAAATAACACTGACTCCCACAATACATAAGATGCCCCGTGGGGTGCAAGTAATGGATTTTAATTGATTTGCTTTCTGGATAGATTCCATTTGGTCGAAAAAATCTCAGATCCTGATGTATATGAGTTCAACTCTCTCTCCCAGTAGTGTACAGCAAAGGTAACACAAGGTATCATGTCATATGCTTAAATACATTTGCAGCTGAAGAATTACTCCTGATGTTTCCCGGCTTGTTAGGTTTTTTTGTTTGTTTGTATTTTCCTATACCAGTGCCTCACTTCCCTAGAAATCAGGAGGCACAGGGTGCTCTGCTGACTGATATGGTGTGGCAGGCTCCGTTGTAGGTGTAATAAAGAGACGCAAGACTTAGATTGCTACTGGAATGCAAATATAAACCCTAATCCTCAGTGTCACCTGTGTCTGAAACGCGTTACTTAACATTGTTTTGTGTAGTGTTACTTGTCATGTTTTGTTATTTGTTACTCAGCATTGTTTTGTATAGCGCCTTCGCGGGCACATCTTCTCGCATGCTGTGAACGCGGCATCTTTAATAGACGTGTAGCCAGAAAAACCCTTTGGAGGTGACTCTGCGACGTGCCTTGGGTCGCGGCTCGCTGTGCCGTACCGAGTACTGGGAGGTCACTGCGGGTGTGTAACACACACGGTTGGCAGGCGGACCCCGGGATCGTCCCGGGGACGCGGGGAAACGCCCGCTCCCACGGAAGCCGCCCGGGACCCGGCCCCGCGGGCACCCCCGGCGCCGATGCCCGGAGCCGGGGGCAGGTCCAGCCCGCGGGGCGCGGCCGGGGGGCCGCCCTCCGCCCGCCCCCGGCCCCGCCACCTCCCTCATGCGTCTTCCCATCCCTCCTATCGGTCGGTGCCTCGCTGCCGGCGCGGCGCAGGGCGGCGATGTGGCNCCTGCTCTTTAGCATAACTTATGCTCCCTCCTTTGATGTGCTCATTAGCAGATACAGAACATGATGAGGTACAAGTTCAAGCAACTGCATTTTTACATGTAAGCAGTCTTTGACATTCCCTGTTTAGTAGAGTATTTATGAAAGAGGACTTTTTTGTGTGTTTCATTTATCACCAACATAGTTTTAAGAGAATAGAAAATAAGACTTGTATTCTCTGTCTACTATATCTATATATATATATATATCTTCTGTATCTATATATTTTTGACATAAATCTAGAAGCCCACAAAGAGGAAAAATACTTTTTTTGCCTACCTTCTACCTTTCAGAAAAACAAACACCTTTTTACTACTGTCCCTCATGCTTCTAATAGTTGTTCAGACAAATTTCTGTTTTCATGTTTGAGGCTTCTAAGGTCAGAGATAAGAAGTGAAAGTGATAATTCTAAAATGCTTTGGCCTGTTTTAGTAACTTACTTGCATTAAAAAACTTCATTGGGTACAGTACAGGTCATGAATCTTTTCTTATGTACCCTTGTAAATAAACCCAATAGTATAACGCAACTTAAAAACACAATAATAACAATAAAGGGGATCCCAAATCAAAATCCAGGGTACGAACACTAATTAAACTTAGAGTTGGCTCATGAAAAGTATAAGCTCCTAACACTTTAGGTTTCTTAACTGGTACCAAGCTTTTAACTCAGTTACCTGAAGCTAAGTGTTAAAGTTCTGGGTTGTTTTCAAAAGTAGTTTAGCTGCTGCTGCTGGAAGCAGAATGCAGGTGTAAGCACATCTCAATTGCTTAATGTGTAATTAATAATACAGAACAAGAACCATTGTATACAGTTTGCACTTAACGATCATAACTTGTATATAATTCCCATCAAACCGGCACAGTTTGTAAAATAACACTGACTCCCACAATACATAAGATGCCCCGTGGGGTGCAAGTAATGGATTTTAATTGATTTGCTTTCTGGATAGATTCCATTTGGTCGAAAAAATCTCAGATCCTGATGTATATGAGTTCAACTCTCTCTCCCAGTAGTGTACAGCAAAGGTAACACAAGGTATCATGTCATATGCTTAAATACATTTGCAGCTGAAGAATTACTCCTGATGTTTCCCGGCTTGTTAGGTTTTTTTGTTTGTTTGTATTTTCCTATACCAGTGCCTCACTTCCCTAGAAATCAGGAGGCACAGGGTGCTCTGCTGACTGATATGGTGTGGCAGGCTCCGTTGTAGGTGTAATAAAGAGACGCAAGACTTAGATTGCTACTGGAATGCAAATATAAACCCTAATCCTCAGTGTCACCTGTGTCTGAAACGCGTTACTTAACATTGTTTTGTGTAGTGTTACTTGTCATGTTTTGTTATTTGTTACTCAGCATTGTTTTGTATAGCGCCTTCGCGGGCACATCTTCTCGCATGCTGTGAACGCGGCATCTTTAATAGACGTGTAGCCAGAAAAACCCTTTGGAGGTGACTCTGCGACGTGCCTTGGGTCGCGGCTCGCTGTGCCGTACCGAGTACTGGGAGGTCACTGCGGGTGTGTAACACACACGGTTGGCAGGCGGACCCCGGGATCGTCCCGGGGACGCGGGGAAACGCCCGCTCCCACGGAAGCCGCCCGGGACCCGGCCCCGCGGGCACCCCCGGCGCCGATGCCCGGAGCNGTGGCGGTATGTGAGCGGCCGGCAGCTGCACGGCTTCCGACACTACAAGGTAAGGGCCAGCCCCGGGGCTGGACGGCGGACGGTCCTCCCCGCGTCGCGTCTCTGGGCTTCGGAGCGCTCCGCTCCGCCGCGGCTGGATCGCTGCCCAGCCCCGCTGTGCGTGCGGCCGCGGCCGGCCGGGCCATCCCTCGGCCGCCGGAGGGTCCGCAGGGCTCCACCTGTGCCCGCAGGCGGGATGTCCCGCACCTCCACCTGTGCCCGCCTGCACCCGGCAGGGGCTCGGCTCTGACCGAGTGCGTGCCCTCGGCAGGCTCTGGGTGTTCGCGGAGAGGCAGGTCTCGGTAGAGACACAGGGAACTGGGTTTTGAGTGAGTATCAACGCCTATAAAAGCTCTGCCCGTTTTAGAGCAGCGTGGTTTCGGAGGCATCCGATGTTTCTGTAAGAAAGCATGCATTGATGCTGCTTGTCTGGCTCGCTGTAAAGCCTTCGGACACAGGAATGCTCTGGCATTGAGAAATAAATGAGAATGCCAGAGGGAAAAAGAAAAACTTACTTTAAATAATTTGAACTTAACCTCGTGTTTGCAAATAACCGGCATGCAGAATTCAAATAAATGGGTGAAGCATTAGATATTTGGATTTACCAGTGTCACAGATTTAGGAGTTACAGGGGATGTAGTACAGGGGATCGTTCAGGTTTCCTCTGATTGAGGTGCAGGTGTCTGAGGTGGGCCATGCCACCCTGTTCACACACCCTCACCTCATTCCCCATGAAAAACATGGGGGGCATGCCAACTTCTACCAGCACAACAACGCCCAACCTTTTATTTTATGTTCAGTTTCCCAAAGCAGCCCCTACACCATGCTCCCCAAGATTCTTGCCTTCTTGCTCTTTCATGAGCCTTCCCAGGCTGGGCTCCAACTAGGGCACTCAGCTTTTCCTGGTTCCTATCAAGCCCTTCCCTTCCCTGGGCCAGCAGTTCTGCCTGTTCACCTCAGCAGGAATGAAGGTGGAGGAACTGTGGCTTCGAGAGCATTCTCCAGGTTGATTACTAGGAACTTGTTTTGCACAGCAGCTTATTAAAATGTACCAACCTGTTTGTGTGTCTCCAGTGTGAGTGGGATAAATCATTCTGCAAGCTGCTTCTGGCCACCAAGCATGAGTTGCACAGGTCTGTGCTTGAATGGTCAAGCCACAGTCTTGCCTGAGAACAGGAGGAGAAAAAATAAAAAGCTATTTTTAGCATAAACAGACGTTGTTATTTAAGTAACTTTCCTAAATTATTTGTGTTCATAGTACAAATACAAGGAACGCTTGTATTGCATTCTTTCTTATCACTTGAATGAAAATAGCTTTGAACAAGTGCGGATGAGGAAGAATCAAAACAACATTCTTTTAAAAACTTGTAATCATTGTGCCATACTTATGATTTACAGGGCAAATGATTACCAAAAAACAGAATCACATATCAAATAATTTTACTTTAATATATTGGTTTCTCAAGAGCCTTGCAAAGAAACTATGCAGGGTAATTTTCTTAACTATAAGAGTCAACCAATACACTTGAGAAGTATCTGTTCTACTGTCTTCTGAAAGAAATGCTGGTAAGTGCAGGCTTTAGAAAGATGAAACCAAATAGTTTTCTGTTACCTAAGGTGACTTGGGACTGGGATATCTTGGAAATAAATAAATCCACATGGTACAGGTTACACACAGAGAAATACAGCTACATGAGGTTGGTGCTGCTGAGCTGGTCAGATATCTACATCATTTTTCTGGTGCTCCAGGTTGCAGGAGGACCTGGCAGGTGATGGCAGCCCTGCCTATTCCTAAATGCAGCTCACAGTGGATTAAAGTACTCCAAAAAAACACAAAAGGGGTGCAGCAAGGAGACACTAATCACTACCACAACCTCTTCTCCCTCACCCTCCCATACCTAGAGCTGCTGCCACAACCACAGCTTTCTTCTCACCACCTCCCAGGCCTGAGACATGCTCTTCAACCTCCTGTTGCCCTCTGGCTGCCATCTCCTCCCCTTCAGCCTAGGGCCTTACTGCATCCTGCTCCTCCCGCTTCCCAGCCCCTCTGAGGAGATTGCTGCTTCCTTTGCTGCCTACTCAACAGGTGCTAAACTCTGATCACTGTGCTCAGCATGCAGGGGTTGCCTCTTCTTACAACCTCCTGGCTATTTCTGTGCTGGGTTTCCTGATGAACCCAGCTCTGGGGTACTGTGCAGGAATACGTGAGCTGCCCCTGTCAAGAACTAGGTAACCTCTGAAAGGATCTGTGAGCATATGTTCAATATTGAGCTAAAACAATGTATTGCTTCCAGACTTGAAGCATGCACAGAAAATTTTAGGTTTAGAGGCATCCATCTCTCTGTTGTACATCACACTGCAGCATTGTACTTGCAGTAGTATCAGTGGCTTAACATACTCCATACTTTGCACAATTTATCTGCTGAGCATAACGCAGCTTAAAAAAATAATTTGTATAACCAACTGCTTTTGTAATGGTAAATTTGGCCTGAAAAAAAAAAAGATGTTCGATTTTCAAAATTTTCACACAGCTGAATTAATTTCTCTGTCATGAATGCTCCAATTGTATGTCTCAGGCACTGTCTGTCTTCTGTTTGCAGTTGGAGGAGGGCCTTGGCAACAAAACCAGCACAGTTCTTTGCAAAGGGAATGGCAGACTTCTAATGAATGCAAAGACTTCAGCACCCTTTAGCATGTTAGGTCCATGTATATTTGGGTTTTGAAGCAAGTTTTCCCCAATTACCAAGCTTTGGCTTACATCACAGAGTGACCTCAGAGCACAAAAATGCATTCCCGTAGGATGAACCTAAACCAGATGTACGGGGGAACAAACACTCAAGTACACCCAGTACATTCAGTCTGTGGTATTATAATGGAACCAGTTTGGTGTAATACCTTCTGAAATCTGTATAGCACAGACACTGGATTCTCAGGGCTAGCTATTTCACTTTACAAATCTATTCCCATCATTCTGTGTGTTAATGAGGTTTTAGATGTTCGGTTTTCCTTTTTCTGCTTAAAAATGCACCAAGAACAGGTAGAGATGTGATGATGAGACAGTTCAGACACAACCCTGAGTATTACTGCTGTGATATTTCTGCCGTCTTCTTGCTTGTGGGGCGGATGCTGATTTCAGAGCAGTTGCATGCTCAGGTGATTTTCTGCAACTGTATCACAGAAAATTCTCATCCTTGGTTTGTGTGCTATTCCCTAGGGCATGGAGCAACAGAGCCAAAAAGCTACAACAGGCTGGAATTGTAGAGTTTAGATCATGTTGTTCTTACTTTTATATTTTATCAGCATTTTTCAGTTCTAGATGTGCACCCATGGAATTACACTGCTACCTTTTTTTCTGCCTGCTTGGGTTTCTGTTGGAAACAAGCTGTTCTGCACCAACCAGGTGATGAGTACAGATAAAAGCAGAATTTGGTTCTTTATTTTTATCCTTCTCACCAGAATACAGTAATGTCAGTGGTGAGCTCATGTTGCCATTGCCTCTTCTCATCACTTCATTCTTAGGATTTCCCTTGAGTCTTTCCCTTTTCTTAGGATATTCACCTTGAGTCACCTTTTTTTTACTGTACCTGTTCACGGAGATTTTTCAAGCCAGAAAACTTTGATGCTTTATCCTCTTTCAGGATAAAAGAGATCTAAGAATGGACTATAAAGGCTTGACTCAAAGAATGGGCCTTGGAAAAGATGATTTAAAAAATCAGATATCACATTAAAAATTAACATCTAAGGTTCCACATTTTCATCTTGTTTTGTCCACACTGTTTCTATCCTCTAAGCCATTTTTTAAGCAAGTAACTCTATGTGAATAAGGGGTGTGGTGAGGAGGGGAGAGTAAATGAGGTATTAAGTGGTTTCATTTCAGTGAGGTGTCTGGTACTGTCCCATGTTCTCACAAGTAAAGTAGGTAGAGGTAAGTAAGATGAAATCATTGTAAAATGGAAATATTTTTAGAAGTTTTAAATGCTTATTTTAAGAAAATGGAAGCATCTTTAAAGAGAATGGAAACATTTAAAGTTTTCTGTCAAAGCAGGAGGTTCTATCAAATGGGATTCTACCTACAGAGCTGTTCCAACTCCATTGCTGTTCAATACTTTCATTAATTAAAAGAAAGGGAGAAAATTGTAAATACTAAAGCATTTTGAAAAAGAGACTTATGATTTAAAATATACTTGAAAATGGGATATAATGGCCAGAAATCAATATGAAGAAATTCAGTAAACAAGGTACAGTGCTTAGGGGAAAGAAAATCAACATTTAGAACATAAAGTAAGAGAGAACAGACTGCAGGAAAGATACATGGGACCAGAGTGTTGACAGCATTGTGGCTGTTATAATAACAAGAAAAGAGTTCTTAAGTTGAAAGTGTCATAAATATGGGTTATGTTTACTCCTGCAGCTGATGTACTGATCAGCTATTGGCTGGAATAATGTGTCCCGCCTGCTTTGGCCCACAGTTTACACTCCTCAGAATGACATTATGAATACTAAAAGGCTTAGAAAGATGAACTGTGTGAAACAGTCTGAGTACAGTGGGAGTAAGAGCCTAGCAGCAGTTGGTCTTCGTGAATGCCCTTTTAAAGAAAGACAATACATGAGTTTTAGCTGCACAAAGAGAAATTTAAGGTGTCTACTATGTCAGTCTTGTGTTGATAAGGCCTGCTGGAACAGGTGCTAAAAGGGATTGGGCAATAATTTTATCAGTTTTAGGAAATGGCTTGATTCCTCTGAGGCAAGATTAACCATCTAGTGTTGAGTATTAATAAACAGTTGCTGACACCTTTTTAGGAATGTTTTGGGTAATGTATTCTCTTTTAGTGTGCTGACATGGTTGTTTCTTGCAAGCAATGGGATCATCACCTCATGGAAACTTGATCTGCATCCTTAATGTATACTGAACATGATCCTGCATTAGGTGAATGCGCTGGACTAGAAGAGCTCTCAAATTACATCCCAGCCCTCATTTTGGAGGGTTAGAGAAACAAGATCAGATGCATGATGATCACATTTCAAGGTCTGACTCTTTCTCCTATACTGACTTATACCAGAAGAGCAAATATAGTGAATTAGTGTCTGGAAGTTCAGGATCCACCCAGATATAAGACTGGATTTCTGTGAAGTCTGTCCTTTTCCAAGGCTACAAGTGTAACCGTGAGATTTAGAAAAATCATGGGTTCTACTCACCTTAATTGAACAGTAGTTTTGCTTTCTACTGTGTTAACAGAAGGAGTTTACATGATTTTGAAAATTTAGGATAGGAGACTTTCATTTGCATGCTTACCTGGAACTTCTTAGGAGACAGTTAATAATGCTCGTGCAATAATGCTCATTGCACATGGACAATTTTTGTTATATGTTTATTATATAGTGTTTTTCCACATGATATTTTTGGTTTTTTTCACTAATATTTAATTCCAAATATTACCTGAAAGCAGTTATCAGTTCTGTCTGCTGAAGTTAGATTTTTCAAACCACTGCAATTCAATAAAGTCCTTGAACGTTTGAGGCAGTGAAAACTAATGTCATCCGGCTTCAATAAAACCGTGAGTCAACAGCCCACTGTTCTACAAATAAAATCTTGCAGTCTTCTTCATGTTACTTTGATGGATTGGAAGACTGGGGTTGTAATTAGATGTTATTGAATAGTATGTGAAATAAACCAAATAATTCATTACTCTTACATTATCTGTCACTGCATTCATGTGTCTCATGTGTCAAAGAGTTGTGGGCCAACTGAGTATGTAATTCTGAAAGACAATCTTCATGCACACATTACCTCTTTTTCCTCATCTTGTTGTACTTGTAGCTGACATAATGTAGCATTTCAAGAGTTCTGTAATCATTATCTTCCTTCTATGTATCATATGCTAATGAACTAACAGCTTAATGAAATCACATCACAGAGGTGCTGTATTTGATATTACTTGCCACAGGACCTTTTTCACAATGATGGTGTAATTGTACATGGTTTTGAGTGCAATATTATGCCCATGCATTTACAAAGGTTCAGTAGATCACTTTTGGGACAAATACGGTCAATATAAAGAGTTGTATGCCTTATTGAATCTCACAGAAGTGCAAATACCAACCACATAGTTTCATTTTATTGCTTTATCAAGATATGTTAGTGTCCTGGAATGCTTTTTGGATTTTTGTGTGTAGAATATGTATGTATACATATGTATTTTTGTTTATTCATCTGTGTTTTAATACAAGACTATTTGCAAAGATTAACTGTGATTTGGATGTGGGTTGTTTGTTATAAATCTAAGGGAACCCTTATTCTAAGGGTTGTTTAACAGAGGAAGGAATCTTTCTGTGAAGTATCCCCTCTCTTGTGCATCAGGATATTAGATGACACAAGGGTTCAGTGTATGTGCTACAGAACCCCTGTTTAGCATCTCTTATGAAAACTACAACACACTTTAAATATGTCTTCCCTTTTGGGCCTGGAGTGGTTTCTTTGGATTTCACAGGCATTTAGCTACACACTCTGGCAGAGCTCCAGCTGGATGAGTACTTGGTCTATGGTTTGATCTTTAAAGGGCTGCTGGCACATACATGTTTTTACATGCACAGAAATAGGTGTAGCACAAAAATCCTGCTGTTGTTTTCCTTTTACCAAGTGTAGGAGACCAATCTGCTCAAGAAAATCCCATAGAAATCAACTTTCTTGCTATGTTAGAGCTTCTTTAAATAGCGATACTTAAGGATCAGTTGTGCAGTTCCTTCAGGGTGTGCAGGTTTTGATTTTAGCAGGATTTATATTTTTACCAATCTGGGCCAGCCTCTACCTTTGTCCCTTTACAGCAGCACACATGCAGCTGTCTTGTATTATCCCTTGCTCAATATTTAATCATGTTTCTATGTTCTTTTAAATTATTTTGGCTTTGTTATTAAGTGCTTGAATGTGTTCCACTAAACAAAGCCTTCTGCTGAAGATAAATTAAGCAGCATCCTTAATGTAGCTACTATTAGTTGAAAAATGGTTGCTGACTCCCAGTCCCACTGGTTGTCCCCCTCTCTCTGGTCTGGATTAAGCAATTGCTTTTGAGCTCCTGGCTGAGCCTGTGATGAGAAGGAGACCTGCTGAGGTCCCTCTGACCTGAATGATCCTGTGATCCAAACCCAGGGTTCTGTGAGCTTAAGGCAGTGACACTGCTCTGCAAGCAAGTGGATGTGCCACTAGCACCATGAGTCCCTAAGAGTGGCCTGTCCTGACCCACAGCTCTGTGTGCCTATGGCCTCATGGACATGGGTCCATACATACTTCATTTAGGGAAAGGATGTGGCTTGTGACTCAATGCATGTGTCAGGATTCCTGAAAATGAGGAGGTGAATGATAAGTATACCTTTGCAACAAAACATCCCCAGGACAGCAGTTTGTGTAATAACAACTTCCTGGCAACTTAGTAATACCAGCCAGGATTGTTGAATTGCACAAACCATGACATTTGAGTATTTACTAGGAATAGTATCAGGTGGAACGAAAATCTAACTATATCTCCTAGCTGTAGGGTGCGCAGGCTAATGAAACCCTAATGAAGGGGGAAAAGTGAGAGGGGAGAGAAGAGCTCAGGAGCCCAACTTGGACAGCCTCTTCCTTCACAGCGCAGCTGCATCCAGCCCTAGTACGGGCTTATAACTTCTGGACTTAGATATTGGTGACCTAATAAAAAATATATATATGGTTGGGGGGAAATGCAGGATAGTCCAAACTATTTAAGCAGTAGGAGATAGAAAACCCAAGCCATTATTTATGAATAATTACTACATGATGATATAATGTAAAGCAGTTCTATTATTAGAAATAACAAGACTGTGATTTGGAATATATCAGCACTTAAACTGCTGAACATATTTGGCATCCACAGTGTTGTGGGGCTCTGTTGTTTATAGCATGCTTCTCTTTCTTTCCTATGTGAAGCTTTTGGTAAAATCCAAGACTGTGTCCCTTAACATCTACAAACCTGTAAAAACATATATAGAGTAGAATTAAACTCCACATGTTTAATGTATTCTAGGAATTGGAAAGATTGATGGAAAATTATTACCAGATGTGCCAGTATTTCAGTATTTTCTTTAATTTTTATGTGGTTCGCAAAGTGGTATCACAGAAGCCAATTTCATGTTGCATAAGACATTGCCCAGAAGGGTGGTTTCCCACTGAGCTCTCTTAAATAGTGGCTGCCTCATGCCCTGGATTGGGAGGGTCATCTTGCAGCTTTCAAAACCACAAAACCCACTCATCTTTTGCAAAAGAGAGTCCATTGTCATGCCCCCCATCCCCTCATCTATCATTTACAAAACACAGGTGAATGTTTTTCCATGGGTGTTTCTTTTGGTCTGGCTAAAACAAATTGTTGTTGAGGGAAGAGCAAATTTCCATTCTTCTGCACATCTGCTGAGTGTTCCTTCCCCACGCAGAGGACCACAGTTCAGCCACAGACATAGGAATCAACAGGATGAAGTGTGGTGGGTTTTGAAAGGTCTTTAGGTGACAAAAGCTGGCTGTAATTCTACCTTTCTTTTTTCCCATAAGGTCTTTTCTGATTTTTGATGCTTGACTTTGGAAACTGTCAAGCAAACAAAAAGCTGGCTGTGTCTCATGTTTGTGTCTATTATGTAGAAGTATGTTGGAAAACTACATAATCTCTTACATTTTCCATTAAAGAAAATTATATAATACCTATATAGTCTCTTACATTTTCTCTATAAGAAAACAATTTCAAAGAAATGAAACTGATTTTCCTTTATTTTCTTCTAAGAGAAAGCAATAGTTCTGAACTGCCTGTGAACATTTTGGGTAGAAAGCCTCATTTTACTAGCATTTTCTGATTTTATCCATGACTTTGACTTGGGGGTGAGGGAAGAAAAGAGAATGACGAAGTAGAAGCAAGGGTAAAACTCACTTATTTTGACCTTTGCACATTCTTAACCAGGTATGGCTGAATTCATTGAATTTGCTGGTCAGCAAATTGTCCCATATCTCACAGAGTCTTTGAATACCAGCTGGGGTAAGGAAATGGGCAGGAGATGCAGTGAAACTTTGGGCAGGCTCCTGATCACCCGGAACCTCAAAGGTGCGAATGAATACTTCGAATTTTCTTCATTTTCAGATGTTTCCATAGTTCTCATGTGAGTTAAGTAGTAGCTGACTGGTCTATTGGCATAGGTACTGTATGGCTTGGTATTATTGTTAATTTTTGGCATAAATGTAAGCAAAGTCCACAGGTTTTGGTAATTCACATGCAAACTGGACTATCAAATGATCAAACAGTTGTAATAATCAATGTTTTAAAGATAGATACAGGATGTGGCCCTGCAAATACATATAGAATAGTGAAAACTTTAGTTTTACCTGCAAATTCATTTTTTTCTGAAGTAATGTGTTTAAGAATTCTAATATATATTCTGGTGGAATATCTGTTCATGACAAAATTGCATCGTATTTTAAGTAATATGGGTGGCAGTAGCAAAGACAAATGACAGACTGAAACGAACACTTTGAGTATTTTTAGAAAAATAAAAATCAGTGATGTACACTTCATTAAACTGTACATTTTATTGCCTTTGGAAATTTAGGCAGCCTGGTCTGACCAGTTGCTGCTAGGTGATTTTTTGGGTAATTGTGAGTGTGTATTTAGAGTGTATAGCTGTGTTATAATAATTTTATGAGATGCTATGTTCATTATCTGTGATTTAAACTTGAACACACAGAATTGCTATGTGACTGCCTTTGTTTTGTCCAGAAGGTAATTAAAACACATCCTTTGTATTCAGATAGAAAAAGGAAATGTATGGAAGAGTTCCTAAGCATTTCATATGTAGGTCCCTGAGTTTAAGACAAGTGTCTAGGTTTCTTTTATATTTAATGACTCAAAACAGGTACTTCCAGAGTGCAGTCTCTTCCAAAGAGTAGTTGGCTAAGAGAGGTCAGTAAATTAACTATATCTGTGGAGAGACAATGAACTGTTAGCTGAAATTATGTGAAAGGAAAGACTTTGTCATCAGCTCTTTTGCAAACTGTGGTCTGACACATCCCTATCTTATTCCCATTGTCTGCATATGATGTTTGGACAGTGCTATATATAGATATACCTGAATCTTTTTGAGTCATATGTGTCATGATAACAACGTAAAGCCATATATGCACTTTCAAAGTCCAAGAATTTCTGAAATAATTATGTGTACCACCCCAATGATGGATAACTTCTTCCAATGCCTACTTGCCAGGGCTCAAGTACATGGTTTTGAGTGGTATTATCAGTTAAGATTGTTCTTCCTCAGATTATTCTGTGTTCTGCAGTCTCAAGACAGGATAAACTTGTCCTCTGAGGAAAAACCAGACAACAGCAATTCAGGGTGGCTTTGGATTTCTGAAATATTTTGTTTGCAGAAGATACAGATATGTACTCACTGGAATTTATAAAACACATATATTTACAAGTCTGTCCAATAGAGAAATTTTACTGTGGTAATGAGCTGTGCTATTTTAGAGCAAGTTTTTATAATAACACTGCCTTACATGAATTAGCATAGTGCAAATGCAACTGTATTACTATGACAAAAGCTGTGTATCTCTGCAAGATATTATTCCACCTACGAACACATTCCATATTTGCTATCTGTCCTACATACTAGCAGTGAATTGGTACTCAGACTATGCATTACTGGTAGTGCAAATAAAGGTCTTAGAACCAAAATATGGTAGAAATGCAGAATCCTGTAGGGTTGGAAAATTAATAAGAATTTAAAAGTAAAATGCGACTGCAGAGCTGTTTGCCGTTTCACAAGCCTAAACCTTTGTGTTAGTACATGGAGTTGCTAACAAGGTAATTGTAAACCAGGCCAGTGCTTTTAAATTAAATTAAACCTGTATGAATGGTCATCAGAATAAAATGAGTTTACACAAGTCTCACTGAAAGCACTTACATGCTGAAGGATATGTAGTGCTGGAAAAATAGGCATTGTTCAGTGCTTTGTTTAACATGCTTGCTTTTTCCTCACAGTACAGTGCTGTGGATACAAATCCTTTATCTGTGTATATTATGCAACCCATCTGGAATAAAATTATTAAGGTAAGAATTTTATTTAATACAATCTTAACATGTTAATGTAAGAATTTGTTTTAAATACAGCATGTATTTTCATTTAAAAATACATATTGATTAATAAAGATGAAATTAAGACTTCTGATAAAAGAAATGTTGCAGCATATATAGCTATGTTTAAGGTGAACATGTTATTTGGAGATTTTTTTTTAGAAAGAAAGGGCTTGTTTCTTTTTTTCTGATTGCCGTAGATAAGGCATCCATTTAGTTTTTACATCTTTCATTATTACATCTTTCATTAAACAGCTTTGCAGACATGAATGGTTTTACTAAGTACAGATTATTTTTGTGCAGCATATGCTGCCTAACAACAGCATGGCTTTCTCTCTGTGCTGTGCATATGATTTTAAGCAAGTGCTGTCTCATTTTCTCCCAAGGGGACTTGCTTGAGGGAGCCAGGCATTCCTCTAAGAAGCTGAAAATGAGAGTGGTTACCATGATCACCATAACGATTAGAAGGTGCCTTCTCTTGAATGCATTACAATCTGCAGTTTTTAAAAATAAACCACTCACAATTAGTTATGCTGTTGTTGGCAAAAAAAAAAAAAAAAAGCTGTATCTCAAATAAATATGAACTTTATTGGTCTCCAAGGAAGCAATGACTTCTGTGTCTGCCTTGTTAGAGGTAGTGTTTAGATTGGAGCAGACTTCAAAATAAACCTTTGTGCAAACAAAAAAGGATGTAGGTGGTCAGCGTGCTGTTGGATCTGCCATCTTTGGGTTCTATAATTCAGGTGTTGCTTATTCTTGATATGGGAGGAAAATCATAATCTCTAATTCATAACCTCAAAGTAATTTAATGAAAAGTGTTTATATGACCCCACTGAAGAATTAAAAAACAACCTGAACATGGGATGAGAAAAAAGCAATTCAAAGATGTGACACTGAATTCAGTAATTCAATTCAGAGACTTTGGTTTTATTCCCATCATAATATTGAGGAGAACAATGAGGCAGGAAAGCCCTGCCAGTACTCTGGCATGGGAGCTGAGTAGAGGCTTTCCTGTGCACTTGCCCCTTGGTTTAGGAGGTGGGTGGGTATTCATCTGCTATCAGATTGAAGGGGGAGTATTGTCAATGCAAAACTTCCTTTGGAGATAAGTTCTAATGGTTGCAGCATTTTACCAAAAGAAAAACAACATTATTGAATTTCCCTATGTAGCTTAGGGTGATAGGTCCTATAAAAAATGTGACCTCTTTAGATTTTTAAAAATCTCATGGAGTTTTAGGCGAGCGTGGTTTAGTTCGCTTCTTGCTGGAGGAGAACCCAATCTGGAGCAAAGAACTTAAAACCTATTTCAACAGTCTGAATACAGAACCACAGGCTGAAGTGGGTGCTGTCTGTATTGTGCCATTTGGTTTGGTTTGAATCCTGAAGATACAGTAGTGAATGTTCTACTTTGCCTTCTGGTGCGAGAATACCTCTCAGCGATGTATCACAAGGATTTAAAGGGAATTTATATTGCTCTCAGCTTCTGTACAAGTAGTCATTCTAATGTTAAAAGATACTGCCATGTAGAATCAGAGTCTTGCAGAGGAGCTGGCAGTGCACAGCTGCAGAGGGAAGAGATTGCAGTAGAGTCTATGTTGCTCCTAGACATAAAAATGAGAATTGCGAGAGCACCAAGATTATTTGCCACAATATAATTGTTTGTAAAATATCAGTAGGAGTGCAAGTTTCTATAATGGTTTTGTTCCTGAACAGCGCATTGCAAAAAGAAGATTGGAATAATTTTTAAAGAATTTTTAAAGAAATTTTTGCAGCTACTATGTTATGTATGGGCTGGGCAAGTGTGCATCCTAATGACTAGGAGAAGCTCCTTCACTCAGTTGAGACAACTTGATACATCCATTTTCAGATATGAATCAATTATCTTTTAATTTCCAACCTGGTGAAAATAAAAATTCTACATGGATTATTTTTACCAGATTCTAGAGGAGTTAAAAAAAAACAACCTTAAATTCACTGAGCCAAGGAAAAAAAAAATCTTTGAGAACAATGGCTTGGGATTTGGGTCTTGCCTTTCATATGCCAATTTAATCCTAATGGCAACACAAGTTTCTCTGTATTTCATAATGTGGAATTAATTGGAAGATGTGTTTCCTGCGTTATAAGACATTACCATCCATTTTAAAATGTATTTCCTATGTTACAAGAAATTAAGAAGAGCCTGTCATTAAAGATCTGTGAATTTGTGAGCTGAAAACATATTGTCATACCCCAGCTCATTTATCTGTGGTGGGGATGCTGGACAATGAGAGGAAAAGGAGGAAATCCCACTGGAATACACAGGTGTATGCCAAGTTCACTGAAATCAATTAAACTCCCCTCTGTTACTATTATGAGCTTTGACTTTACCACTAGAATTGGGCAAGAGTAGAATTTTAGTGGTCTCAAGTGACTTAGTGAAGTTTGATCAGAGCTTTATATAAATGTGTGCTTTACCAGTTATTATCCCAATAGTTGCTATATTAAAGCATTTGCTGTTTGTATTAAGGCTTTTAGAATGAATGCCTGGAGAGCCAGAGAAACAGAAATCAGTTAATACTTTGTGGAACTAAGAGTTTTTTAAAAGGTTCAAGCACACAAGGGTTTTGCCAGAGAGCAGATGTGATTCTCCCCATGGCACCTCTAGTTGTATTAATCATGTAGCACATTGATGTATTAGACCTCTACTGTCTGTTAATTAGATAATAAAGATTGCAACTCATCCTTCTATGGCATACTAATAAATTCAGGCGGTATTTTTCCAAGGTGTATAAGAAGTTAATCTTGAACACCCTGTGATTTTCTAATTATGAAATAGGGTGATGGTGGTGTAATGCCAACCAAAAGAATAAGAGGCATTAGATATAACAAAAGGGATTTTTCAACTAGAATGCTTTCCAAATACCCAGACAGATTAGGTTTGGTAGGGATAAAAAGAACGTGCTTAAGGGTTTAACTGCAGGAGAGTCTGTTTTCCTGAGGACAGAACTCCTGTAACTGTTTTTCATGGTTTGTCTGGTAGCCAAAGGGGTTGCCACTATAACAACATCCTTTGAAGGTTTCCTTCTTAAAATACAAAATGTTAGCAAGAAAGTGGGTTAAAATAACTTCTTCATGTTTGCACCATGTAAGCATAAATTATTTCCTGTAATAACTTAATAATGACATTGTGACTGTTTAGAATGATGAGCCTAATTAAAAAGCAGATGTTTGTGGTACCCCACTTGATTTAACAGTCAGCAATTCTTATGAATTGTCCAGGAAAAGGCAGCCAGTTTAAAAGAATACATTGGGTGGCATCTATATATCCATGTAAACATTTCATCCATAGTGTCTTAAAGCACTACTTTGATCTATGATTTAGATTAAAAGAGACAAATCTAGGATTTTTTCAGTGTCTGTGCTTCTTATTTCGGGTGAAGTCATAGATGCCAGATAAATCCCCAGCAGGAGATTCATCTTCTGCGTCCTCAGGTAGCAAAATGGGGAGATGTGCTGCTGTCTCTGCATGCTGAGCGTGCAGTCAGTGCAAGAAAAGGGGACTGTGCAGTAAAGGTTCCTCCTTAGGTGCTCTCCAAAAGGAACTTCAGGGGACATTTGCTATCTCTTTTCTTAGAGGTTTAGATTTGCCCTTTTGAACACTCAGACTGATAGATATGTTACATTATTTAAATGGTAGCTATATGCATTCCGTGGCGTGTTTTAAATACTATGAGAGCTTACAGTGTTTTAAAATTAGTGATAAAATTCTGCTGATAAGGAAAGCAACTATCAGATATAATAATTTTCCCAATGTTATTACAGAAAACATAATGGAGAAGTGTTCAGGAATTTTAATCTGATTTTTGGGAGTGTACACTTAGTCTGTACACCATCGATTGTACAATTTCTCCTGAATATTATAAATTGCTCTGTAGTTGAAAAAGATAATCTAGTCAGGATAGTTAATTGTTGCGGTGTGCTCTGGCCAGTTTTGGTCTATCAAATGGCCAGGCTCTGCTATGTCCCCTACCCCCACTTCAGTATCGGTTCTCCACCCCACGGAGGGCTCTGTATTGTGTAATCCTACACAGAGCCCGCCAAATTCAAACCCTGCAGTGCTCCCCTATTGGATGTTGTACCCTCCCCCCATCCCCTCGTGTCTGTATTTATGTAACTGTAACCCCCGGTGCCAGCGCTTCCCCGGCATGACCCTGGTGCCGAATAAACCATCTGGGAAACCCCCCCGCCTTGTCTCTCCTTCTTCGGCGCGCCTGGAACATCGGTGGGTTGGGTGAAACCTTGCAGGAACTTCGCCAGCCCTCCCGCGCCCCCAGAGCAGCCTGCCAGCCCCTGGAACCGCGGGCGGACGCTCGGTGCCGCCCCGGAATGCACTGCAGCAGTTAATCAGTCCAAGCATTCAGATTTTAAAAGTAAATTTTTCATGTAGTAGTAGGATAGAAGAAATGTAAACATGTATACAAATTAATATGTATTCATCTGTCTGTTCAGCTACCTAGTCCAGAGATATTAACAAAACATCTGTTTCCAAAACTATTGTTAGTATCAGAAATTATTTTACTTGATTTTCTTTAATATTGTCTTGTAATATTTTATAGTGTTGAGGTACTTTATATACATTTTGAGTCCTTAGACACGCCAAATATTTTAATTATAAGCCTCCAGTATTTTTGCTTTTTAAATATATTGATAATGTGTTTGAGTGATGGTAATGGCTGATACTTAGTATTTCTGCAAATATGTTCTGTCTAAAAATCATGTAGAAAGCTGTGTATGCTATTTCAAAAAGTATTCTGGGGAAACTGTGTTACTTGGGAAGAGTGTTGCCAAAAGGGATTCCTGTTGCAGTGTAAGGAGCACCTTAAAACCACGGGGAATGAATACCTGAGAATGGTTACTGGGACAAATAATTAGAGGTTTAGGTGAAGGCAGAGAGTCCTTTTCAGCACCCTGCAAAGTAAAATGAATTAATGGATTGTTTATAATTTATGAGTTAAGAGGGAGACCCTGTCAGAAAGTTACTGTCTAGACAAGCAGGGAGATGTTTCTAACAGGGAGATCTTCTGAATCTAAAAGTGTGATGTGCTCAGGGTCTGATTTTGTTGATGTTTTGAGTAAGAAATTATCCACATACTTCAGAAGAAGAACTTTCCTTGTTGTAGTGTGGGAATAGAATGCTTAAAATGCCTGCCACATGGATGCTGAATTACCACACTGGGGTGCTGCAGTCTTCTTGCAGTTCTTACTGATACAGCTGACCACAAAAGGGTTTTCTTGGTAGCTGGGTAAATAAGGATAATGTACAACATAGGGAATACCACGTTTTAAAATGTCATTCTTACTGCAGTCACAAAAATGAGGCAAAAGGATTGCATTTGAAAATAAATTTCAGAAATTAGAACTGTTTTTAAATTTAAAAATGGGGAAATCAACACAAATCTGAGCATTGCTGATGCCAGAAAGGCTTCTTTCCTGATATAAAATATTTAATTAAAATAAGATGTACAATTTGAAATACAATTTTTCTGAATTTTTTTCCCTTTCTTTTTTAACAGATAGTGCCTTTGTGGATTGCTCCCAACCTGTTAACATTCTCTGGATTTGCCATGATTTTATTTAATTATTTTCTAATATCTTTTTATGACTGGGACTACACTGCCTCAGGTAAATTTCTTCATATTGTAATTTTTCAGAATTAATGAACTGCTTATACTTCTGAATGTTACAGGGAGGTATCAGACACTTGAATCTTCCACTTATTCCCTTAATGAGGCTCCAGTATGTGCAGATAGGAGAATCTACCTCACAGATGGCATTATAAATTTAGATAATTTTATTGAAAAATCTCACTTAATTTTATCCCTAAAATGGGTTTCAGGATATGTTGCTTGAAGTCTCTGATAAGATCTTATTCCAGGATTTAAATACGCAGCCAAAATCCACCTGAATATTCTTCATAGCATTTTCATTGATTTCACATTTCCTGGTACCTAAACTGATGCCTGAATGAGTTAACTTCTCTTTCATTACTCCACACATTCACACCCCCTATTCAAGACTGCTTCTAGACAAAAACATAGTTTCTAGATAAATGTCTCTTCAAATTATGGCTTTCAAAATCTGAGTCCATGGTTTTGCTCCTCATTGTAGACCAAGTCAGAAATTTTTTGGACCTGATTGCTCCTGAGTGTAGGGCATGTTTGGTTTGGGCTTCTCAGACCAGCTGTTGGAGCCCACAGAAAGTAGTAAGACTCTTCCAGGTGATTAATATGTAAAATATATGTAGATAAAAGGCTTTGATTTTCTTTAAACTAGACAATTTAGTGAAGATAACACTTTCATTTCTTGAAACAGCTATGTTTAGCTGCCTTTAATTTTTTATGCCTGTTTTTAGCTTCTGGAGGTACCCTTTGGTGTGGGTTGTTTGTACATTTATCATAGCAGTTCTAGAGGCAGATACTCATTAGCGGTTTTGGTTAAAAAATAATCCTCTATGAGTATTATGTTTTCAGGACCACCTTGTTATACAGTTGTCTGGCCTCATTCTTAAACACTTGGGCAACACATGCAGATGATAGTTACTCAGTCCTGTAGTAAAAGAACATCCAGAACAGATCTTATTAATGGGATGATGTTATCTTGACACATTCTCAGTAGATATACATGGAACTTGAAGATATTTGAAATGTTGATTAAATCTGTTAAATTTGAGACCTGTATGTGTAGTTTGCAGGCTCTTCCTGGATTCCACATGAGAACAGTACTCATAATTTCTCAATTGATTGAAAACTTTCATGCAACCTAAAGAACCTTTTGAGTATCATGTATCAATCCCATTCCTAGGATCAGAAGTAAAAGATCTAATTTCCTGGACAGTTTGTTTTCATTCTACAGTTTGCAGATTTGTAGCCAAGAGTCAGGAATTGTCATCATTTCTTTCAGAATGGCAAGATGAGACACTGAGAGAAAGGTAGTCAGGGCACTGCTTTAGGTGCTGGCATCTCCTGGCATCATTCATGCAAGGACACACCCCTGTATGCAGGAATTTCCTGTGTTTGGTGCCAAATGACAGAAACCTGAGAGAACATTGCATTTACAGTTGTTTAGTGTTTATGTGGTATTGGGTGACATTTACGTTAAATAGAACTCTCTTTGGAAAAAGGATCGATTTCTTTAAAAGAGCAACAATAACCTTGGGTTAATGCTATCAGCA
Source organism: Pomatostomus ruficeps (assembly GCA_013400735.1). Taxonomy (NCBI): domain Eukaryota; kingdom Metazoa; phylum Chordata; class Aves; order Passeriformes; family Timaliidae; genus Pomatostomus; species Pomatostomus ruficeps. Next base: position 72,533 of record VYZT01032675.1, on the reverse strand, counting down.
GAGAAAGAACAGAACCCTGGGCTCTGTCCAATTCAACTATCTTTTCCTTTTTCTCAAGGGGAAAAAAAAAAAAGGGTGTTAGTATCTCTGCTAGCCTAAGGACAAAAACTTCCTGTTCAGATCTGTGTGATAAAAGTGCTACACAAACCCCAGACTGGCACTGATAATCATGCTTGAAAACTTTTTATTTTTTTGCCTCTTTATATTACATGAACATTAACTAATTTTTCAATGGGTAGTCTTCCTATGACCTTGTGAAAATTTTTGCCTGATTACTATCATTGTTTTGTGCAATACTACAGTCACTTCAGGACCAAAAAACCTCTCCATTATCTTTTGTCCTTTACGGTGTAAACACATTGAAGCCTGCTCAATACTTCTTTGGTAGAGCTTACCGATACCTGAAGGACAGACCCATGTATTTCAATCTGTTTGATGCAGTGGGTTAATCAGTGGCAGCTTGTTTGTAAGTGTATGCATATCTTGGTGGATTTCTTTGATGTTAACGCCTGTTATACTGACTCACTACCCATTTTTTTCAGGTACCAGTCCTGGACTTGTTCCCACCTGGGTGTGGCTGTTCAGTGCATTTACCACCTTTTGTGCTTATGCTTTAGGTAATGTACAGTGAAATAATTTGCATGTCTGACAGTTTCATGTAATTTTATCTTCAAATTCACTAGTGCTGATTCTGAGATAAAGAGGCATTGTGGATAAATTACAGAGCTTTTTCCAAAACAGTTCTCTTAGATTAAAAAAAAAACAAAAACCAAACCTACAAATAATACCCCCCCCAAAAAACAACAAACCCCAAACCTCAACACAAAAAAAATGTTCATAAAACTTAAACCCCCCCCCCCCCCCCCCAAACAGCATACTAAGTAATATATTAGAGGTTCTATTACAGTAACTCTTATCCCTCTTGAAAGTTCAAATTATTTTAGAGGAACAATGGAAATCCTTACATAGCAGCAGTCTAGTTCCAATCCCCCTGCCATGGACAGGGACACCTTCCACTAGATCAGGTTGCTTATAGCCCCGTCCAACCTGGCCTCAAACACTTCCAGGGATGGAACATTCCCAGCTTCTCCAGGCAACCGAATCCAGTGCCTTACCATCCTCACAGTAAAGATTTTCTTGCTAATACCTAATCTAAACCTACCTTCTTTCAGTGAACCCATTCTCCCTTGTCCTATTCCTACATGCCCTTGAAAAAAGTCTCTTCCAGCTCTCTTGTAGCCCCCTTTAGGTACTGGAAAGCTGCTCTAAGGTGTCCCTGTAGCTTTCTCTTCTCCATGCTGAACAATTCCAACTCTCTCAACCTGTCTTCATAGGAGAGTCATTGCTGTTTGGTTTCATAAAAATCTTTGTTACTTGATGATGACATTCTGAGAAGCTCCCTGACACCAGAATTAGTAGAGGGTGCTTTCAAAGATAGGAAAAATAAAGGACAAAGGAGAAAAAAAGGAAATTACTAGGCACTTCAGTGCTTAAGGTGTGTGTCAGGAGAGATGGTGATGACAGATGTGATGACAGGCCTGAGCTTCATATGGAAATAAGTATCTTTTTTTCTTTCTTCTTGCTGTTCCTCTCCTGTAACACCTACACCTCAGTTTCATATTCTATTTTTACTACTTTATGCTATGCCGTGACTGTATTTTTAGGTATGTTGCACGTTGCTGTGCAGTGGTGTGAAGCCATAGACCTGAAATGATGCTGACCTGCAAGTGAGACCCACGTTAGCTGGCTTTTTTGCTTTCTCTTCCAAAGCTCTCTCATTCCAAACTAGTCTTTCCACAACATGGTGCAACAGAGTTATTTTTTGGGGAGACTCAAGGTAGTATATTTAAATGGACTGCACAGTTCTGTTTAATAAGGTTCCAGGGAGGCTGGATATATTTAAAGAAGGAAATCTTAAAGGCACAGGAGTAGACTGTCCCTCTGTGCCAAAAGATGAGCCATCAGGGAAGAAGACTGGCCTGGCTGAATAGGGAGCTTTCACTGGAACTTAGAGAGAAAAAAAGAGTCGATGACCTTGAGAAATGGGGCAGACAACTCAAGAAGAGTACAAGGATGTCATTAGGTGTTATAGAGAGAAAATTGGATTGGTGAAATCTCAGTTAAAACTTAATGTGGCCACCGCTGTGAAAGGTAATGCAAAGTGTTTTTGTAAATACATTAACAACAAAAAGAGGGCCAAGGATAATCTCCATCCTTTATTGGATCCAGAGGGGAACATTGTAACTAAAGATGAGGAAAAGGCTGAGATACTTGGTGCCTTCTTTGCCTCAGTCTTCAGCAGAAAGGCCCGATGTCCTCAAGGCAGCCAGCCTCCTGAGCTGGTAGACAGGCACAGGGAGCAGAATAGAGCCCCTGGCATCCAGGAGGAAGCAGCCAGTGCCCTGCTGTGCCACTTGACCCTCAAAGTCTGCGGGGCCAGATGGGATCCACACCAGGGCAGTGAGGGAGCTGGTGGGAGCCAGGCTGCTCTCCATCATTTATCACCAGTCCTGGTTAACCAGGGGGAACCTGGAGAACTGGAGACTGGCCAGTGGGATGCCCACCTGCAAGAAGGAGGATCTAGGGAACTACAGGCCTGTCAGCCTGACCTCGGTGTCTGGGAAGGTTATGGAACAGAGCATGTTTAGTGTCATTATGCAGCACGCGTAGGACAACCAGGGGGTCAGACCTGTTTAATATCTTCATAAATGATTTGGAAGGAGGTCGAGTCCGTTCTCAGTGAATTTGCAGATAACACCAAGTTGGGTGGGGAGTGTTGGTCTGCTGGAGGGTAGGAAGGCTCTGCAGAGGGATCTGAACAGGCTGGATCAATGGGCTGAGGCCAATGGTGTGAGAGTCAACAAGGCCAAGTGCCAGGTCTTCCACCTGGGTCACAACAACCCCAGGCAGCACCACAGGCTGGGACGGAGTGGCTGGAAAGTGACCCAGTGTAAGAGGACCTGGGAGTGCTGCTTGACAGTGGCTGAACATGAGTCAGCAGTGCCCAGGTGGCCAAGAAGGCCAATGGCATTCTGGACTGCATCAGCAATAGTGTGGCCAGCAGGACCAGGGCTGTGATGGTCCCCCAGTACTCAGTACTGGAGGGGCCACATCTGGAATCCTGTGCCAAGTTCTGGGCCTCTCACTACAGGAAAGACATTGAGATGCTGGAGCAAATCCAGGGAAGGGCAGTGGAGCTGGGGTAGGGTCTGGAGCACAAATCTGATGCGGAGTGGCTGAGGGAGCTGGGGATGTTTAGTCTGGAGAAAAGGAGTCTCAGGGATGACCCTACAACCACCTCAGAGGAGGTTTTAGCAAGGTGGGGATCAGTCTCTTCTCCCAGACAATGATCAACAGGACAAGAGGAAATGACCTCAGGCTGTGCCAGAGGAGGTTCCTGTTTGACATCAGGAAGAAATTTTTCTCTGAAAGGGTGGTTTAGCCTTGGAACAGGCTGCCCAGGAAGGTGGTGGATTCACCATCCCTGGAAGTGATCAAGAAACTACTGGACATGGCACTTAATTTAGTTGACATGGTGGTGTTCAGTCAGAGGTTGAACTCAATGATCTTGGAGGTCTTTCCCAACCTTACTGAGTCTATTCTTTGATTCTAAGTGTACCATCTCCTTGGATCTGTTTCCACTAAGGCCATTGCAGTGTAGTCGTACCTTTGTGTGCTGTATTTGAGATGCTCAGGCTACGTACAGATATGTTATAAATGTAGGCCGCAGTGTTGTGCAAAGGGCTGACCACTTTTGGAATCAGACTCATGCATGTAGAGCCATCCTGACTGACCTGGGCTATCCCCTTGGGCAGACATGTCCCTCTGCATTGTACATACTTTGGTATTTCTATTCAATTGATGAGATTGTGCCAAAATTATTTTGTCCAGAATTTTTTTATACCATAAAAAGCAATGGGACAACCATCCCTTGAATCTGAATACTAGTAAGATTTCTCCAACAGCTCTTTGTACTCAGAAGCAGTGGTTTCTTTTGAGGAAACAATTTTTTATGTAGTTTTATGGAATTTAATGAAGTGGCTATTGTTTCATAAATTGGAATTACATATTGGAACTGTTACTGAATGGCACCCCAGAAGGCTCATGGGAAGTTCAGCTTCTGAGATTTTTAATGTAGATGGTATTTTCCAGTGAGGCCTGTAGTTCCTAATACTTGGAAGACAAAGGACATGATGTCGACAGTCAAAGCTATAATGAACTAATGTATATGTAGATTTTTATGTCTGCTGTCCAAGCCACTTCATGAAATATTTAGTCTGAGATTCAATTTTGCATGGCCTAAGCTTTCCCTCTGGAAGACTGCAAAGAGCCATAATAACTAACTAAATATGCAACTGTAATCATTCTCAGCTTATTTTAATGGCACAGTTACTCTCTCCAAATTCCCTAGCATGCTGCTCTCTATGCCCCCTGCTTTTTTAGGGTGGTTTGGTATCACTTCCTTTCCATGAAATGGAGTGCTCTTTGCTGTTACTTTGAATTCCACTCTTTAAAAGTTATACAAACTTTAATAAAACTGAATATTTATGAACCTTTGTGAGACAAAATCGTAATGTAAGAATTCCAAAGCAATGGAAGTGTGGGACAGTGTATATCCCCTGTTGAACACACACCATTGTTGACATGAATGATTTCAAACTGGAACGTAAACCAGAAAATATTTTCAGTTTCTTAAAAAGCTAATGAAACTACATGGAAAATGTGGTTAAGCATTTCTGAAAATCTGATTTTATGTATGTGTCATATAGTTCCTGTATTTTTCTCCATGACCATTGTAATTAAAAGTACTGTATTTTATGACAACATTATAAGCCTCTTTTTAGAAAAAAAACAAAGTTCTTGCAAAATGAGAACCACTATTTCACTGTGAGGTACATACTTTAGCATCTCTATACTTGTGTGGTAACCCACAATTTGTAAACAGACAAATCTTCTAACATTCTTATTTTTAAAAAATAACACCCATGTAACTGAATTCTGTGTGTTTTGGGATAGGTGTTCTTGGAATATAAAACACCACAAACTCTTTTAGGATTGCTTACATCCTTATTTGCTAGTTAAGTTTCAGAGATATTGTTTAATGGATGGAAGAATTTCTACTTTTATAGCAACACTATTCAGGTAACTTCAAGCTTATACAGTTTTCTTTCTTCACATTTCAGTAAGATGCCAAAAATTCAATGGAAATGTTAATAGAGAGACAATGTGTCTCTAGAAGGAGGCAAGCTATATTTGAAATCCTCTATGAGATATTTAAGTTTTAGAATTGTGAGAACTGTCTCAAGGGATTTGTATTTGAGCAGAGGATATCTCACAGCTGTTTAGGTATTAAAATAGAGATATATAAAATCTGTACAAAATGAAATCCCATGTTTTCCTGGTTTAGGTCCCTGAAGTGTATTTACATTACACAAAACTCATAGTACTGCCAAGTAATCTGGAGAAGTAAGTAGCATATGATCTACAGCAGCTGTGGTGCCTTTGGTCTCACTCTGCTGAGTTGTATATTCCTAGTCAGTTTGGGGTTATTAATACTATCAATAGCTAATAATTGTTAGCTATAGCACCTTCCAAGTAATATCAAAAAGAAAAACATCTCCAATTTATTTTGAGATTCAAGACAACAATAAGTAATCTGTGGGGTTTGTTCTGTGTACTTTTTCCTAAGATGTTCATCCTGCATATTTACATTTAGAGTTAAGAGGAAAATATTTGTATTCTTCACCCACACAGTCTCAGAGAAGACACTAAGGGTACGGTTTGAGTTTACAACTAAGAAAGGTTACAGCTTCTAGATCACCTTTCTCCTCCCTGCTTTCACCATCCCTCCCTTGTGCCATCTCCCTTGCATTTTGTGCCATTCACAGCACCAATTCAGTGACCCAGAAGAAAATGTAATGTTTGCTGCCTTTCCACCAGCTGAACAGGCTGCAAGTCGCCCTGTTCAACAGCAGTGAACTATCAGAACAATGCAAACCATATGGTCCAACTACACCCTCAGAGTAAGGTCCAGTACAGTGTTGGACCATTTTTCAAGCACTCAAATACTAAAAGTGATCAACATAATGCACCTTAACTATAATACATTCTTAGAATCATAGAATCGTACGTGTTGGAAAAGACCTTTAAGGTTGCTAAGTCCAACCATTAACCCAGCAATGCCAAGTGTACCACTAAACCATGTCCTCAGGTGCCACATCTGCACATCTTTTAAACACCTCCAGTGATGGTGACTCCACCACTTCCCTGAGCAGCCTGTTCCAATGCTTGACAACCCTCTTGGTGAAGAAATTTTTCCTAATGTCCAATGTAACCTCCCCTGTGACCTGGTGTGACCTGGGGCCGTTTTTGCTTGTCCTGTCACTTGTTACCTGGGAAGAGACTGACCTCCATCTCACTAAAACCTCCTTTCAGGTGGTTGTAGAGAGAGATGAGGTCACTCCTGAGGCTCCTTTTCTCCAGGAGAAACATGCCCAGCTGTCTCAGCCATTCCTCATAAGGCTTGTGCTCTAGACCCTTCCCCAGCTCCATTGCCCTTCTCTGGACATGCTCCAGCACCTCAATGTCCTTCTGGTAGTGAGGGACCCAGAACTGAACACAGGATTCAAGGTGAGGCCTCACCAGTGCTGAGTACAGGGGGACAATCACTGCCCTGGTCCTGCTGGCCACACTATTTCTGATGCAGGGAGGGCAGGATGCCATTGGCCTTCACAGCCACCTGGGCATACTCTTGTATGAAAACTGAAAAACACTTTAAAATATATGTAGGCACAAATACAAATAAATTTTGTGAAATTTGCCCCTTGAAGCTGCCATGTAACTATTAGTCATTGAGGTATTGTGCATCAGGCAACTTAAGCGCCTTAGTAAATCTACCCCACAAGAGGTCTGAAGGCTCAGAAGGTCCACAACCCCAATGGATGGGCAAGAAACCCTATGGACACTTTTCAATACTTGAAACTAATTGCAGGGACTGATACAAAAGTGTTTCAAGATGACTGGGGGCAAGTAATTATGAGTGTCTTTCTAAAACTTGTGAGGAAGGTGGCATTTAGTTTCAGAGCTGAGGTAAGGACAGAAAAATTACTTGATAACTGGAGCAATTATTTTACGAGCAGTTCTAACCTGTTGGTATTAAGGGGGCTGTTGTGCTTCAGTTTGCTGTCATAAGTATAATTTGCATGTATGTTATATGTGGCAGCAGTGAAATGTATATGAAGAAAGTTACTCCTTTTGTTGTGCTCTAATTCTTTGTTTCTTTTCCTTTCTCAATCCTTCTAGACTCCATAGATGGGAAACATGCTCGAAGGACTCAGTCCAGTACTCCTCTGGGAGAACTATTTGACCATGGGCTGGATAGCTGGGCTACTTCCATTTTTGTGCTTTCTTTTTTTTCTGTCTGTTCCCGTGACAATGGGAAGACTGGAGTTTCTGTATATACAATGTATATATATTTAAGCATTGTCTTGTTTAACTTCATGTGTTCACACTGGGAGAAATATAACACAGGAGTTCTTTTTCTTCCTTGGGGATACGATGTAAGTCAAGTGGTAAGTATTTATCATCCCTGTTTTGGTTTTTTAACTATGTAATTGTTTTCATAATATTAAAGCAATAGAAAAATAGAGCTCAAGGCAAATATATTTGGCTGAGATATTGAAATATGTGAAATTGCAAAACACTAGAAGTAATTCAGAAATATTTTTTGCTTTTGCAATAAGGGCTGCTCTTGAACAAATGGTCAGCATCAGAGATTCATTGCCATGCAGGAGAAAAGAGGCTTACAGCAAGCCTAGCAGCCCATGAGAATGTCATTAACTGCATTTGATTTGTGGTATTAACAAAAATTACTATGCTCTCTGAAGCCGTAAGCAATTTTCCCCATCAATACCAGGTTGTGAGGCACGATACGAATTAGTCCAAGTAGTATCTAATCATTAGTAATTACACAGTTATACACTCCCAGACCTTCTCAATTCTACCTTGTTTTACAACAAATGTGGTAATGGCAATAGCATTGTACCTATGCAGTGAGCATTAGCTGTTGTCAAGTGAGTTCTGCCTTTGAAAAAGAAGTCACTCATAACAGATGTCAAAAAGTCATAGACATTCAGTAACATGAATTACTTATCAGCCCACAGTCAGCATCAGCTGAGTTCTTGTCTGGTTTACAGCCCTATCTTGAGGTGGACCTCTTCAGAAACATGCCCAGGGGACCACAGTGAATGGTGTCCTCAGTGCACAGATGAGGAGCAGTATCAACAAGCTCAGTGCACTTCCAAGGGCCCAGTACTGGGATTTCTGTGAGCTGGCTTATCTGTGTCTCAGATAGCCGAGGTCTTACAGCCTGAAGAGCACAGTCAGTCTTCTGAGCTTCCTGTCACAGGCACAAGATGGAAGGGACAGCCAAATAACTGAAAAGGAGTTTGACAAATACTCAAATATCTGTTTTAATGGAAATACAATATTTGAATTAATGGCTGCAGATGTAGTGCTGTAAACATAATCAGAATCCAGTGGTTTGAGAACAACTCAGAGATGGTGGTCCAGCTGTGGTGCATCTGTGTCGTCCCCTAGAAAATAGGTTTTGGGAGAAGAAGTTGGCTCAGGACTAAGACATTAGGCAGCCAGCTGGTTTGCAAGTTTCAGCCATGTTTGTGTAAGGCTTCTTTGTGAAGTTCTTCCAGCAGGAGAGGAATAGCTGTGTCCAAGCCTATTTCACTTGTTGCTCAGATGATCACTGTACATGTGAATGTTTAGAAAGCTCTGCTGGGTTGCTACAGCATCCAAACTGTATTGGTGGTTAAATCTGGGAATGGATATCAACTGGCAGAGCAGTGCTGTTAACTCTGTCAGTGCCTGTTAGCGACCTGTGCCTGTGGCACTGTTTTCTCATCTGGGAAATAATGGTAATAATATTTCCCTGCCTGTCAGATTTGTGGCGAGGCTGAATATCAGTAAAGTTTGTAAACTGCTTTGATTAACAGGGATGCAAAGTGATAACAAGTGCTGTTTCCTGTTCCCCTCTGATGCTGAACTGCTGTCCAGCTCACTTGCTTTCTAGTAACTTCTGTGATGACTTGGCTACAGTCAAAGTGATAAGCCTGTAAATGTAAGGATTTTTTGATGCTATTTAGCACAGTCATCAGCACTGGGGGAAGACTATGCTATGCAAATCTATGTACGTCAGTTTTCCCATTTGTAAAAAATAGCTGTTGTAGTTGTGATTGCCGATGAACAAAGAGAAGGCAGGATTAGTAGATCAAGGTAGTATTTTTCCATTAGTCCAAAATACATTACATGCACATCAGAAAGTACATAATATAAATTTTTTTCAGCTCTACTGACTAGTCTAGTAAAAGATCTTAATTCGCCTAAAAATTTGTTCTTGTTTTGTAAACCCATTCAGCAAATTGTATATGATACGTGCACTATTAAATGTAGCTCTTAATTTCCAGTAACTTGAGGGATACTGGGGACAATAGCAAATGGCTGATGATGAGTAAGAAAGGTTATGTTCCCCTTGCTGGTTTGATCCCCATTGCTTCTCTGTCAGGTACTCCCACAGTCACATTTAGAGGCTGAGAGTGTGAAAGCACTCACAAGCTGCTTCCAGACCGATTCACAATGTTTAGGTCAGTATTTCCTCTGTGGCATTCCTAGCTGGATTGCTGCAGGAATGTGCCTCTCTGTTCTGTCTTCAGTAATTTCACCTACAACTTGATGCTGTTGCATTGGCACGTCAGACACTCAGGTGGTCTAGCCCCCTGCTTCTGCTTTTAAATTTGATGATAACCAGGAATTTTGGGTTTTGTTATCACCAGAGAACTCAAGAAATATGGGAGTTACTGTAAGCGTGCAAATAGAGCCGATGACCTTAATGAGCACTTAACTGGCATGTGGCTCCCAGGACACTGCTGCTGAGTCAGCTCCGCAGTACCTAAACACAGCCAGCCCGCTCGCGGGCTCTGCCTTAGCTGTGGCAGAAAAAGAGCTGCTGTTCCTCATGAAAAAACACCTTGTTATAGACAGAAATATCCGTGGGACTTATGCGCATCACGTTTTTCTGGGACTTGATGACTCATCAGAACTGGTAACCCAATTACTCTAGCTGGGCTGTAATTGGCACTCCAATTAGCTTTGATTACAGCAGACAACCGTTTACAGGAAGCTGTGGTTTGTGAACTTGAAAAACGGCTGTAATGTGTCTGAGAGATGCTTGGTCAGAGGACTGTTATGTTTGGGGATTCAGGATCAAGGTGGCAGTAAATGCAGCAGGGAAAACTCTTCCTGTGTCTCCTCCCTCCAACACAAGGATCTCTCTTGTGCTGATTCCTGAGTAGCAGAAAAAGGTGCAGGGAGAGGAGCTTCTGTATCATAGCATCTAGACCATTTCCACACACTTTTGAGTAAGCACACCTAAGCATACCTTTTGAGTAAGGAGGGAACCCCTGAAGTCGTGGTCTGAAGAACATGGTAAGAAATAAATCTCTGCTACGATTTGTGAGAAATTCTCTTGGATACATCTTGTGAAAATGAAGACTTTTATTTTTGTCACAAGACCAACCAAAGAAAGCTCGTATCTGCAAATTAAATTTCTTGGGGGAAAAAAAAAAGACAAAGCTTTCCTGAGAAATTAAAATTTGCCATATGTTAATTTTCACAGATATCCTTTTGTTTTTCTTTTTTTAAAATCTGTTTTCTTTCTGAAGAATTTAATATTACCCTAATGAAATCCTTGCCTAATCCTGCTGTTGCTTTTCATAAGCCACTGCAGTTGGGTTCATAGCAGGGGAACAAAATACTCATTTTTCCTTAATATGATGTAATGATACCTCTGCTTCATTTGGTGCTGCCTTAAGTGTAACAGGAGATACCCTTTATATTTAATTAAAAATTTAAAAGTGAAGAGCTGTGTGAGAGCTGGAGTGACCCAGACAATTCCACTCTCCTTCCTCTCCCCCTCCCCAGACAAGAGGGAAAGGTCAGAAGAAGCACAAGCAGCAAAATCCTACAGGCAGCTCCCTCTAGCCCGGCCCTTGCCCTGCAAGGAGAAGATGACCAGAAATCCTATCTATAGAGAGAGTCATGCCTGAAGGGATGGGTGCTTGGACCATTAGCCCCAAGATTTCAGTCTGAGATGCTTTCCCAGCTGCTTCCGCCGCATGACTTTGGACAGTACCACCTAGAGCCTCTGGGAGAAGCCTCCACCTGCCTTGGAACTCCGAATAAATGAAGTGCGCGATGCCCCTAGCAACTGAAACATTGTGGAACTTCCTTTCCTCCTTCCTTTCAGTCAAAGCTGGGGAAGGTTTCTTTCATGGATGCCATATACCAGGTTTTCTTTTGACAAGCTTTTTTATAAAACTCATGCTGAAGTATGTTTCATATGACCTTTTCCAGTGATGTACCATGGCAGCCAGTGTTTCAGGAACTGGCAGAGAAATCCCAAACAATGCAAGTGCACATCACATCTTGGAAAAGCTTCTACCTCTCCTGAGGGGCAAAAAACCTTTTTTATTAAAAAGCAAAATAAAGATGCAAATATATTTTTCTTTGGAAGCATTATCAGGATTCACTATTTAATTTCAGTTAAAAGGATATTAGCTTCAGAGCTTTCCTAATTTGAAGTGTCTGTGGGAAGCATAACCTTTCTTGTGAAGAAAAAATATTATTACTTAGTTCCAAAACTGGAGCACAATGGAATTATTGAAGTAAGAGAAGTGATAGCAGTGAGGAAGCAGTGCTGGCCAGACCATGGTGTCTGCTTCAAGCTGCCTCCGGACATGGCTGGAAACTGATCTCAATACTCGGTTGTCTGAGGGACACCCCGTGGTACACCCATGAGAAATCAACAGAAGAACCTGCTGTGCACAGGCTTTTTCTGCAGCAGACTGCTTCATTCTTAACCACTTGATTGTGATTCCCCACAAACCCTTCTTGATTAATTTATCTTCCACGTGCCTTTAGGTATGTATCTATAATGTCTAAATGCAAAGTGATCTCTTTAGGTAAAACTTTTCAAAGTCTAAGATTTGCAACCTTAAACTATTTATTGGAAGAAAAAAACTTGAGAAAAAAATAAAATGGAAAAGTGCACATCACATTAAAGCTAACTCCTTTTGAAATAGCTTGTGGGAAATCATTCTTAATCTTTTAGGCAAGTGTCACATTTATTATCAGAAGAATAAAGTGGCTTTGTATTTTAAATGACTTTGCTTTCTAGATGTTTCTTTTGAGCACTGCGTTAATGGAAAATATTTCAACACATGAACAATTAATGCTATAGCAATATGCTAGTGAAAATCAATATTGCAGTAAAATTAATGTCATGTTTTTGTAGAATCAAAGAATTTAAAAGCATATCCACATTTTTTAAAAAATGACAAAGTATTTGATTTTTTTTCACCATGTAGAATATCACACAGCATACTAAATGTATCTGTGTAAAACAGAAATGGTAAATCAATGGTAAGGAAATAAATGTATGTACACACACAATCTAAAATATTGTGGTCACAAAACTTATACCTGAAGTAGTGAAAAGGCATGAAAGAGATGGTGATTTAAAAATATTAAATATTTTAGACAACAGGTAAGAGGCTAGAAGGTAGAAGACTTTGAGGGGGTTATACCACCTTATGTAGAATTTTCCCAATGCCACATCAAAGAATTATTCTGATTTTACACAGGAATAAATGTGACTATGTTGCTGTTATTTACAAAATTGTGGCAAGATAGGGAGCCCCTGCTCAGAATCCAGCTGTCCTGCTGTCAGCTATATCAAAGAGCCTACAAATTAACACCTTGTATTTCCACATTTTTCTCAGCATAAGTATTCCTCATCCCCATAGAGAAGGTCATGGCAAGCCAAAAATATTCCTGGTCAGGTGCTGCCAAGAATTGGAATCCAAGATTGTATCTGTCTACACTACCTTGCTATATGCTTCTCACTTGTGTTATTGTGGTGGGTGGATGCCAGGCACCCACCAAAACTGCTCTATCACTCCCCTCTGCAACTGGACCGGGGAGAGAAAATATAATGAAAGGCTCATGAGCTGAGAGGAGGACAGAGAGAGATCACTCACTAATTACTATCATGGGCAAAACAGACTCATCTTGGGGATATTAATTGAATTTATTATGAATCAAAATCAAAGCAGGATAACGAGAAGTAAGACGAATCTTAAAACCACCATTCCCCCACCTCTCCCTTCTTCCTGAGCTCTACCTCCACTCCCCAATTAGCACACGGAGACATGGAATGGGGATTTATGGTCACCTTTCCCATGGGTGCAGTCATTCAGGCACAGCCTGCTCCAGTGTGGGTCCCCCACGGGGTCACAAGTTCCACCAGCAAACCTGCTCCAGCGTAGGCTCCTCTCTCTGTGGATCTGCAGATCCCTGCCAGGACCCTGTTCCAGCACAGGCCTCCTGCAGGTTCACAGCTCCCTCTCAGGCACCCACCTGCTCTGGTGTGAGGTTCCTCCAGGGGCTGCAGGGGGATCTCTGCATCCCCCTGGACATCCATGGGCTGCAGGGGCACCATGGGCTGCCTCACCATGGGCTGCACCATGGGCTGCAGGGGAACCTCAGCTGCAGTTTCTGGAGCACCTCCTCCCCCTTCTTCTGCACTGACCTTGTCTGCAGGGCTGTTCCTCTCACATATTCTCACTCCTTTATTCTCTGGCAGCAATTACAACTGTGCAATCAGCTTTTTTTCCTCTTTAAATATGTTATCCCAGCACCACTACCACCATTTCTGGTTGGCACAGCCTTGGCCAGTGGTGGGTCCATCCTGGAGCTGTCTGGTGTTGGCTCTGCTCGACATGGGGAAAGCTTCTGGCAGCTTCTCACAGAATCCACCCTTGTACCCCACCCCTGCTACTAAAAACTGCCCACACAAACCAAACACAGTTATTTAATTTGGACTTCTCATTTTACAGAAGTCTGCAATTATTTTTACTTGCTAAAGACTACATTTGTATCTGAAAAGTACTAATGCTGGTCGATGGTAGAGAGATAAGGGAAAAACCTGGCCATCTTTTCTTAAGCAGAATTATTCATTGCACTTAGGAACACTGCTTTACTGTTGTTTTTTGGTTTGTTTTTTTTTACCAGCAGTACCCTTAAAAACAGTTTATACAGCTAATTGACAGACTTAGGTTTTGCTAATAATTTTGACAATCTTCAATTTTTTGTTAGTATGGTTAGATCAAGGGACATGGCCATTTTCTTATCCTTCCAGCTTTCTAAAGGAGGTCTGTTTCCAAAAGCAGGAGACCGCTTCAGTGTAGTCAAAGTGATGAGTCCTTAAAAAACAATATACCAAAAATTTGAGCCAAGGAGGTTTTTTTTCATACACTACATCTGTTAAGTAATAGGCAGTCTCAACCTGGGAGTTTTGCATCACAAAATCCCAGGGCAGGACATTCCCTGTGAGAGTCCATTCCATCCGCACTCCTGTTCCTAGACATGTGCAGACATCTGACAGTGATGCTCATGACTGCTCTGCCAAAAGTACTGACTGTAATAATGGTTAATACTGAAGTTCCTCTTTCATCACTTGCCAAAGAAGTCTGTTCAGGATTCAACGTGTCAGAGTAAATTCAGGCTCCATCAGAGCCAGTTGGAGTTTTGCGATCAACTTTAATGGGGTCAGGATTCCATCCGTCATGTCTTATGGGTAATATAATACAACTTCTTCAGGAAGCCAAATGTTAGCTCTGATGTAGTGGATTTCAAAACCCATTATACGTGTCCTTCACTTAGACCAAAATCTGACTCACTGTCTTCAGTGGCCCAAGATGTAATGACACTCACTAGAGCCTGCTCTTACCTGCTGCAGATGTGTTGTGCTGCTTGTTCTTGTAGAGTTCAAACATCCAGTTCTGCAATTCCAAATTCAAGCAAAACCTCCCAAAGGTCTACATACTGCCAGGGCAAGAATCTTGCTTTTAGATACAGAGAAGTACCTGAAATCAAATATAGTATTATCTATGTGTAACAGAAGTTTAAGCAACATCAGCATTCTGCTCTTAATCTGTGATTTTAAAAAGCCTGATAATTAACAAAGAGATTTTCAGTGTATTTTTGAGTTAAAGCATTTAATTTAATAGCAGACTAGAAATGCATTTGTTGAAGTTAAAATGAAGAAAATACACAACATAGAAAAAATTAGTATTTAAAAAAACTAAATAAGAAATAGTAAAATCTGTAACACAAGTAAAGCTGGAAATTGTTTTTCATCCCACAGTTAAGAAGCTGCATTGAGTGGAAAATATAAAGGTTACTGAATGTTACCTGGGAATAAATAGATGAATATGCAGTTTTCTAAGTGGCATTATAATTAACATTGTCATTTTAATTTAGAGCTAGTGTAGCATGAAACATACAGCCCCTTATGGGTCCTATGGCAAAACTAAAAAGCTGAGAACAAAACAGGCTGGAGAAAGAGCAGGACAGCAATCCCTCTAGCTGGGTGCTCATGGGCCTTGTGTATGTGTCCTTCCACTCCTGATGACATCTATGTGATTCTTTTTGTGTCCTATAACGGTGTTATCTGTCAAACAAGTTGAAAATCAGCAAAGACTTCAGCTCCTTCCCATTCTTTTTATTTCTTCACATTCCACTGAATTTTTAAATTATTTTTTATTATTGTTGCAGGTGAGCTCAGGGTTTTTCTATCCCTGCCCCACCTCAGTTATTCTGATATGATCAGTCCAAGGGGCAGAGCTGCAAAAATAACCACATTGCTAATTCTGAAGTCTGGATCCAAAAACGGGAAAGTGCATGTGCAGTGGGGAAACCTGGCATTAAGAGTGGGTTTAGAACTTAGACGTTTTGAAAAGCTAAGCCAGTAATACTTACCACATACAAACAGATGCACACATTATCAGGGAAGCTGCTTACTTACCATATTTCATACATTTTAAATAATTCTGTTGGTGACCCTGCAAGTTGCTCACTGCTTAGAAGTAATTGTTTCAGTATGGCAGCAGAAGGTAAAGTAGGGACAGGAGGTAAATAACAGATTTTTTTTTTCTAAATTGCTTTTGCATTTGTATTAAGATGATAAGTGAAATTCTGTGCCTTTAGAAGTAAAGGGTTGAAAATAAGTTATCTTTTTTTTTCTGCAGGTATTAATAGCAGCATATCTGCTCACTGGTACTGTTGGTGTGGAGGTCTGGCAGAAGCCTTTGCTGTTTGGTTATTATATTACAGATGTATTAGTAATCTTGCTTATAGGTAAGTGTCCAGATCTGTGCAAAAGTGTACTGCTTTTAAATTATTTTGAGCTGATGTTTTTTATATTTCCTTCTTTTTTTTTGTTTCTTTTTGTTTTACATTTGTTAAGTGTTGGCTAGTCCAAAAATACATGAATAGAGATGATTAAAAGGGCTAATACCGGAAAACTTCTAAAAGGTAGATAATTTTGGAAAATTCTTTCCTCGCTGAATTACTATCTGTTGCACACAAATAATATAGAAAATACTCCTTATCTGCATATGCAATTCAGTGCAGTGTGCTGGCTGGCTGGGCTCCCAAAGTCTCAGGAACTCCTCAGGTCACTTAGGTAAAATGTCACTCACATATATGTATGTTCTAAGTTTGATGTTTTTGCCTGGAGCACACTATGTTCCAAAACGTTATGAACAGAAGGAATGAAGACATTATTTAAACAGCCTTAGATGTACAGCTGTAAATATGAATAAAAGCCAGGTAGTTTCTAAGCGCTTCTTTAGAATTCCTTTGCAAACAGAAGAGAATCATTTTTTATACACACCAATAGCCTATTTGCTCATTATTTGATGCTGTCAGTGTAGTTTGGAATGAACACTGAATGTTTTTGCCTGCTATATCATGACTGAGAACAAGAGCAGTTTCATTTTAATGAGTTAAAAATGTAGCAGTGTTAGGTAAGAATCTGTGTATGCAAAATGGCTTTGATGTGTTGCTTGGAAGGTGAAAAATTAGCATATACATTTTGGGGATTTTTATATGAGCATACAAGTGGTGAGAAGAGGGAAAAATACTGTTTGACATAAACACTCTAGGCGTGCATCCCAAGAAATGTCTTCTGCCCTTGAGCCAAATGGAGGACTTGGTTATAGGTGCTCACCCCACATTAACTTGACAGGAGCCACCTGAGCATTTTGGGAGGGACTTGGAATCTGCTGCACTGATAAGTTCTCTCACCACCCTCTCCTATGGCAAAACCTTTAGCAGGTACCACGTCCTGCCCCAGCAGTGCTTCCCAGAATTCCCAGATTAGAAACCCTGTGTTCAGGGTATGCTTTCTAATGAGCAGTGTGTGCAAGGATATGGTTTTGTGCTTTAGCAAGAGTATAAAACCAACACTGTGTGACCAATATTATACAGTCTTTTTCTAGTCAGACCTGATTTAGGCACTCTGAGGAAAAGAAAGAAAGGAAGGGAAGCAGACAGTGGTTGCTTTCTGAATAGTCAGTGAATTATCCATCTTTGACAGAGGTGTAGCTGATGGCAGGGAGTGATTTGTGCTCCTGAAGCAGCACTGCAAGCCTGGGGGAGGTGGATGCTGGCTTACCCAGAAGGGGCAGGTTAGGACAGTGTGAGGTGGTGGCAGGGGCCAGCCCACTGAATATGCTTGTTCTGTGCTACACACATCAGTGCTTTGGTTCCTGTCACTAAGGCACAGGACAGCCCACTCAAGGAATACCCTGATGGCTTCCCTTGCACTTGGGAAGCCATGGATGAAGGTTTAATTCAAACTGTTCAACATAGAAAGAATGTTTGTGGAAGGGAAGCATTTCAGTGTTATCAGATCTGCAGGCGTGAGCGTCCTCTGGTAGAGTATGAACTCTACCAGAACCAGCTGCAACGCAAGGTTTGATTGACTGTTCCATTAGCATTAGAAAGAAGTACTGCTTCTGTCTTCTGTGGTATGCTTGTATGAATGGATCTGTGAGCACAGAATAGTATTTCTTCCATCATTGTCCCAGGAGGAGTAGGCTTAAGTAGGAGCCAAAAGGTTTCTCCAAAAACCTTGTCTCTAGCACACTATCCACAATGACAACTTTTGCAAGTTAATAAAAGTTAAATATGGGTTTAAAGTATGCAAGTAACGGTCTTGGTTGACTCTATATTACAGAATCATCACAGTACTTTTACAGTGCTAAGCAAATATCTTAGAAACAGACAGTAAATTTAAATATTAAAAAAGTAGAATCCTTCCACTAAGGGTCATGCTGGTCCAGAAAGCACTGCCATTTCACATTTGAATCTCAGCTCAGCAGTTGTGATTAAGGTGGTTATCATTGGATAGCCTGTGTGCAATGACTAAGGGATATGGAAAGTTTTTAGAAGCTTGTGGTAAATTGCAGGACCCCACTGTGACTGCAGAAAAAGTACCCATCTAATCTACACCAAGGGCCAAGCAGCCAAGAAGATTCAATTATTCTCTCCCTTAGAGAGACTGCAGTAAGTGTGTTTTGCTGAGCCAGAACCATTTGTATCAGAGAGCACACTCTGGCTTGCAAGTTAAATACCTTTGTGGCTAGTAAAAAATAAAGTGGGCCTCTGATACTTTTTATGAGCTAGTTTCCCAGGATCCTGAGAGGAGCCATTAAACCATAACTGGCTGTCCTTAACCACCTGATGGCATTTAGTAGTCACTAGTGGTCCTTCTAACAATGAACCTGTAGCTGCTCCATCAATACTTGGCATTTGTTTGGTGCTTTTACTGTTCTGTGCACAACAGGAGTTCAGCTGCCAAGCTGTTGCTTCTCCGAGAGCAGCTGAGCTTTAGCTGGTACTTTCTGTGGTGGGAAGAAATCCAAACGAGATGCTCAGGAGTGTTTTTCAGATGTCTTTCCTGGAGTTTTCTGGGGAAAAAAGTAGTCTGTGTATAACCTAAGGATGAACCCTGTGAAAGCACCTCCTCAGAGGAAGCTGTGGTATCACCAGGTGACACTCACTCATTGAAAATAATGAAGTTTTTATCAGGTGCCAGAACACACAAAGATAGACATAAAAGTACAGCAATACTGGTGTTTAGATTAGATGTTTTAGGAAAGAGGCTTTATGTATTTTCCTGGGAACTGTCTGGCACACGGTGAACACCTGTAGGAAAGCCAAGTCTTGAGCTGCTGAGCAGTGACCCCAGAGGACTACCCTGTGAAACAGAGAAACTTCGGCATAGTATTTTATGGGAAATTGTCAGCTACCCAGCAAACATGATCTCGTAATTTTCACTGGCAGTGAATGAAATTCCATCCTTCGGCTCTGAAACACACACCTAGCTGGACACTGAACCAACGAGGTTCTCCTGTTTCCAGAGCATGCTGACCTGGCTGTTAGGCAGAAGTGCCTTTTTCTCTCCTAGCATGAGAGCAGAGGGACCCTTTTAAAGTTAAGTGCCTATGTGCTCATCTGGAACTAATTACTTCTGCACTCATCAGGGCTCCTGTGGATGACACTCCAACAGCTCTCTTGGGATTTAACCACAATTGTCCCATAGCATTATTTGGCTAACTAGGGTCCCTTCAAAGGGCAACACTGGGGTGAGAGCTATCATTTATTTTCACCCCTCCAGGGCATCCCAAATGCCTAACGTTCCCTGTCACTTTTCCATCAGGTTGAGAGCAATATAAAATATTTACAGTAACCATTTTAAAGCAGTCAGTCCTGCACATAAATTCTAGTACCATAAATGGTGCTGTAGACTTTGTAAGAAGATTTTCACTGACAGGTAGGTGTCTGTAGTTCAGCGAGCAGCATTACTAATTGATGATGGTTTCTGTCTCACCTTACTATTAAATGACCTGTAGGTGCATGTTCTGCATGAAGCATTTCCCATGTTTGGGACTCTCATACTTGCTCTGTATGAGAGAGATGTTATAATGTCTAATAAAATTTGAGTTCAGGCTACAATCCTTTCCTCACTGGAGACATGCATCTTACTGGAAATTTCCTTTGGTGCATTAAATTTGTTCAGAATTGACTGAGGGCTTGGAAGCTGTGGTGGGATGTACACAAACAAGCAGTGTTAGCACATCAGTTTCATTCCTTAGGAAGGCAAGTTGGAAAAATGACTCCTGGATGCACAGAAAATTTCCTGCTCCTTCTCAGTATTAATTGCAACTACAACAACAGGCTTCATGAGAAAAGGATCACTAAAACATGGAGTGGATATGTTGTACTTCATTAGCGTATGGCACATGGGGCAGACTATTCTGTAATCCAGACATGGTATTGTGTTAGAGACCACTATGTGTGGTCAACGCTGCCCAGATCTAGCTACTGAAGCCTGTGGAAAAGCTGAGACAAGTTTTCAAAGTGCAGGTTTGAACATGAAATGTGAATTGAGTATTAACATCTGTCAGAGAGCTGAAACTTGAACTTTCTTTTAGAGATGGGGCCAAATCATTCAGAATTTTTTCCTATAATGTGCATGGGATTGGGTTCTATGCTGACTTCTGCAGAGTGTTTTCCTTGAGGGCCACTCTTCTCTGAGCTGCTTAAATATATAAAATGAAGAGTGAAAACATAAAGAGAGCAGCAAAAAACTAACAAAGAGGCCAAGCTGTAACATTTCAAACATGCCAATTATTTGAATTCTGTCATAGTGGGAAAGTACTCATCCAAAGTTACCCATCCAAAACAGTGCCTTATACTTGCACTGTGCTACATCCTGTGTAACAAAGGAGGACGCACACCCCTTGCCATGGGTGTTCATACAGCAGCCTGCCCCATTTTCAGTGTCAGAAAACATTTAGGAGGCCACAGTCAAATTAGAAATAGTTTTTGCCCCATCCAGAATGATAAGTCATTCTATAGTGATCTCCTATAGTTCCCATTGCAAAGTGGCTGATGGTTCTGCCCTAGTGATGACTTGCTGAATGATTAAACGTTAACTGATAGGTTTTCAAAAGGTTATTGCTCCAACAGGCTTTGACCAGTACTGTTTGCGAAGTGTGGTTAACAGGCTTCTCCTGGTGTCTGTCACCAATTTAACATTTATTAAGGCATTGTTGTGACAGATTGTACGAGGCTTCGTTAAAGTAAAGGGTGTGAAATACTCACCTGTCACTTGAGATATATATTTAAGGAGCCACTGAATTCACGTTTGGAGTAACTCATGTGAACCAGTCAGAACAATAACCCAGAAAAGCGGAGCGCTCAAGGCCGGAGGCAGAGCAGGGTCACGGGATGCTGATTACAGGTGGGAATGAGTTCCGTGGTGTTCAGCTGTGAGGAGTCATTTCAGGGCCACTGGGAGCCCCAGGAGAAGGTCAAACAAGGGAGCTGGGCAGGCAGAGTCCTTCTGGAAGCCAGCCTGGGCTTTTCAAATAAAGGCACTGTGTCTCTGGTGCTCAGTTCTTGCTGTGCCCAGAAACAGAATGATGTGTGAGCAGAACTACATCGAAGAAGCAGCTACATCCATAAACTAATTTCTCAGTCTGTACTAAACACCTCCAAATTCTAATTGTTATTTTACAGCTCAGTTCAAGAGAGATAAATGCAGTGTGTACTTCCTTAGACACTGAAAATAAGGTATAAAATCAACAAGCATGGTAAACGAATCTCTTTTCAACAAATATGATAAATGCATCCCTTTAAAATCTTTATACTCAAGAAATACTTTAAATGCTAAACATTCAAAACCTACATCAACTTCATGCATGAGGACAGTGCTTATGTTTACACTGTTCCCTTAATGCCTGTAAAATAATTTTATACCATGGATTTTGGGTGTATTTTTCACCCTAATGTATTCAGACTTTACAGGCTCAATTAAGTCTGAATATTATATATTCATTTTAAAAAATGGGTTTCCCCCCCCCCAGTTACTAGGTGGTTTTAAGTTTGCCATTTTACATACTAATAAAATATAATTTTATTGTTAGTGGACAGCTCAGTATGGAATTATGTGTTTGCACAATCAATTAAAAGAGTTGTCTTCTCAAGACATGTCTGAGAAGGTCACCCTGTTCCATAAAAAGCTTCTTTTCCAGTTACGAATGCTTCTAAAATGTTCTAAAATGTTTTGATGAAGCTTGCTTCCAGGCACTGATCAGTGTACTAAATGTTCAGTGTGTTAAGATATTTTCATGTGTCTAGCTGCTCTAGATGTGCAAGGAATTTGGGAAAAAAAAACCATGGAAAAAGTATTTAAATATTCTTGCAAGCTAATATTGAGGCCTGAATGTTCTGAATCAAATTTTTTTTTTTGGTCTGGTGGCTAAGAAGGGCAAATGATAACATCCCATTTATTTACAGCAAACATTGATTATGATAAATTATTAATCTAGAGATGGAAAGGCCAAGCAGTGTACTGAAGAAGGCCATGTGGAGGTGTGGGCAATTGAAGAATGAGAGAGGCGAGTGATAGTATTTGATTGGTGCACTGAAATGCAAGTGCATCTGCCTGCTGTTAGAGAGTTGGTCAACTTCTGCAATATGCCCAGGAGGTCTGCACAGACTCCTTCCCTGCCTCTAAATGGGATGAATGCTCTGGGAAGTATTTTTTGCTGGGGGGGCACAGCAGGGATGGTACTTTGCTGAACAAATTCACACAATTTCCAGTGCAGTGTTCACCTACAATTACATCCCTGTATTGCACTGTCTCATTTTTTTAATTTTTGAATTTTTAGCTATCAAGAAAGCCAGTTCTTAACAAATAAAATTTCAGTGCTTTTATTTGGACAGTTTAAGGATGATTCATTTGTCAGGAACTTACTAACACAGGGGGTTTGTGATAGCAAAGGTGTGGAGAAGATAAACAGTGAAGGCTGTTCTTACTTTGAAGCAGTATAACTTGTTTAGTGGTTTAGGTGTCTTGGTGTCACTTCTTTATTTAGAGGTGTTTACAGTCTGTGAGGTTTTGTGTTTTCAGAAACATGGCTACCTGCATCAGGCTGTTTACTTTGAGCACCAGCATGGGGTTGGGTACTGAGATAGCATTTTCTGGAACTGACAGTAGTGTCAGCAGTTTGGTTCTGGCCATACCCTCTCTTTCTCTACAATGACCAAGTCAGTATTTTGCAGAAAAGCCTGAATTAACTCAGGTACAACAGCAACAGTAACTGCAGCACGTCGTAGAAACAACCTGTCTGCCTGCAGGTCTTCAGTAATCTCTAAATTTAGTTACATGAGAGTTTAAAATGCCCTCACATAATTAAAATATATTACTGTTAGTCCAAATAACATGGGTGACAATGTACCATGGTATCCATCACATGCTAGCTTTTTTAAATTATTATTAATTTACTCAGCTGTATCACACAACACTTTATTGGTTTGCAATTGAATTTGAAAGGACCAAATGAAATCTAAAGTTGTCATTAAGATTGATGGGAATTACCTTTTGATCTCTTTTATACACATGTATAGATACATATATATATGTGTATATATGTACACACATATATGCATATCTGTGTATGTCTCTGTGTACTTTTATATATATATTTAGAAAACAAGATAACGCCTTCATTTCTTCACTTCTGATATGTCTTTAATCCTGAATTTCTGAATGTATTGGGACTTGTTTGTTTGTTTATGGTTATGTTTGGCATTTTTTAATAAGGACAAAATAATTCCTGATAAAGAGCTTTAAAAATGTTTATTTCTCTGAAAAGGGAGTTTACATTGTGCAACACAGAGGACTGACGATAGGATTGTAGCTAAATCCAAGGATTTGAGCTTGATACTTTCAGCCTAGTATGACACAAGAATTCCCTGCGTGTATCTGTGCCACCCATCTGTGCTTTGGTATTTCTGCCTTTAATATAGGCCTGTGTCCTTACAGTTGAGTCTCAGATTTTAAATCAGTTAAAGAATAGGAAAATATTAAAGAAGAAACTAAAACATACTGAAAGAGCAGTGTACTACTTCTAAGAACACTTAAGGAGTTCTGTTTTCTGTAATGTGTTAAAAATCCAATGTGCTAAAATTGGATTTTAAAATTATTTTAAAATAAAATATGTACTTTTAAGACATTAAAAACAATAAAAAAAGCGCTCCATGATCATAACTTGGGCAGTGCCTGGATGGCTGAGCGCCAGAGAGCCCGCATTGGGTTTGCTTTCCAGGCTGCACCTTTTGTTCCCCAGAGCAGCAGGGAACAGCAGCAGTGCAGATGCAGTAGTTTAGCTCCTGGGCACAAAGGGATTCTTAATGCCAATTAAAAAGCAGACTTAATGAGTACCAAAAGCACCCCCCAAGCCAGGCCTCCTTAGCTCAAAAAAGATGGGAAAGCAACATGTTGTAGGAAGTTATGGAATTCTGAAAATCTGTAAGAAATGGAGAAAGACCCTTTGCTTTCCCTGCTGCATCCTCAACTCTCTCGCCATGCTAAAAGCAAAGCCATGTAAAAATACAGGGGAGTAACTGGTTGGACTGCCCCATTTGGAAAGTGGCTTTTTGCTAGCTGGGGGACTGTTTGTGGTCAGTGTGTTATTTCTAACTAAAATGGCACTTCATAAAAATAACAAATTGTTGGCAACCATTGCTCTTTGAATTCTATTTCTAGTTCTAGTCTCTATTTCTGTTCCTCTCGGTTGCTTTTCTCCTAACAAATCAAACTTCAGGATTGCAGCAGGAAATTTAGATTTAACCTCAAGAGTCAATGTTTTGTCTCATGTCTGCTCTAATGTGATACAGATGTTGGAACTGCTGTACATAACTCAAGATTTTACTGAACTAGCACTCCCTGCCTAATAGAAAACATAGCTAACTGGAGTGCACATTAAACACAGATCACTCTGAAGGCACTAAGCCTGTGAATTTTAGAAATATATTGACAAAATATGTGGGATATTATTTCAATTGCACATCCTTCAGCTCTTTGATAGGTAGTTTCTGCCATGGTAAAGAAGCAGAGCTCTTTGTCTTAATTGTTTTAAAAAGCAAACCCAAAAAGTAAACATGAAAAAAATGCAATACCTGAAATTATTTACAGGCTGGCTTTTCTTTTTCTTTTTTCCAATTCTTTGTTTCCTTCTCTGTGGCAGATAACCAGAAAGACTGGAGGGATAGATTATCTATTGTATCCCTTTTTATTTCACTCTTCCAGTAATCCTGATCTCCACTATTCTTTCTTAGTTTTCCTTCTCTTGAGTAACCACTGTGACCAGAGCATGCTAAACACTTGGGTATGTCCTTGATGAGGACTGAAGGGTAAACACTGACATTTCTCAAGATGCTGCTATGTCACATTAGACGCAGTACAAAGTCATTTGAAATCAGCTCTTTCCTCTTTATTTCCACCACCCCCATCCCCCATATTTCTAATAATGAGATTAAAGTTTTCTATTTTTCTGTAAAAGCAGCACACTGTTTCTTAAAGGAGATGTTTCAGGGCAAAACCAGAAGGTTTAGCACATCAGAGTGCTTTCTTGCCCATAATAAAATAGGAATTATGTATTAATTTAGTGCACCAAACCCAAGTCTCATGCCCTGTAATAAAAAAACCATGCAGAAATCTGCTGCCCAGAGCAATCTCCAGGCAGCAAATTGACCAGGGAAAAGCCCTCAATACACAGAAGGTGGGGAAAAAATACAGACTAAAGAGCTCTACAGGGAATGACATAGATTTAAAAAGTCATATGTATTTTCACCTAGTTAGGGCTGACTCATACTACAGCTTTTTTTGTTTAAATCTCAAACTTCCACTTGTTGCTGAAGGTCTTCTTTGAGTCTTGGTTGGACTAGCATATTTTGGATGTGAGTGTCAGAGGGGGTACAACTGGGTCTTCAGGCAGCTCTGGGGCTGCTGGCAGCTGTGCTGAGCAGTGCAGGTAGACTCAGCGTCAGTAAAGGCAAAACCCTTGTGCTTTTTAGATCAAAGCTGAGCTCCAGAAACACCACAGCTGCATTAAAAAAGAAGTAAAAAACTCCCACTTGTTCAAATGATGGACATATCATCAAAATCAATTCATTTAGGTTGTTGTATTATCAAAACAGAGCATTAGTTGACGCTTAGTATTTTGAACTATAAACTTATTTCCCCAGCAATGTGAATAGCCCAGCTTGAAGTTTATAATCTTTCTATATTCCACTGGAAGACTTTTGGTGTTAGACTTGGATTTTTCTAGATAAATAGCAGCTCATGCAAAGTAGGGCTGTCCTGGGTCCATCAGAGAAACCTGTATGAAAAATAATCGATCCTATCTATTAGCTACATCAGAATTTTAAAAAAATTATTCTGGTCTTGTCACTTGTTACACAAGAAATTCTGTATCAGCACTATTTCTAGCAGCTAGGTTTTGCGAAAAAAGAGGACAGTTTTATTGTTGCCTAAAGCCTCCAAACTCAGTTCATATCCTGTAAAGTATACAGGAATACCGAGTCATTTTTAGAATAGCACACTAGGTCTGTTATCATATGAGAAAACTCTGAAGTCATCAGTGTTGAATTACATATTAATGTTTTCCTCTTCCAGGCTTCAGTTTATTTCTATCATTTCCACAAACACTATACAACATTCACAGGTAAGTTAATTAACGTTAAATAAGTTCTATCACCTCCCATTTAGTTTTGAATATTTAATGGTTTCCTCACTTAGAAATAAATGTAATGCTTGAAGTAGCCTAGCTTCTTTCATCCAGATGCTATCCTGGTAGTGTAGTAAAAGGTTTTCCTGGTGAGTTTTCAGAATCTGAGTGATTTCTTTGCCATGTTTACAACTCTCTCCTTTTCCTTTAACTTGTTGTTCTCCAGGCAGTCTCACAGTGGTCCTGCACAGTAAACTGATAAAGGCTCTGTAGTAAAAAACACTGCATTTTATTTGCAATCAAATGTGATTTGTAACTTCTGCCTGTGCTAGGTAGAATCCTGTAGCTGACCATCCTGCACTCTGTGAAGTACTTAATTGTCTTCCTGCTTCTTCTGTAAAACTCTCTTCTATGAAGTCTGCAGAAAATTGCTATCAGATGTAAGCTAGGCAGGTGGCGAGCTGTGATTACACCTAAGAGCTGGCTTGCTGCACCTAGGAATTTTATACACGGTTAGTTTATACTCCAATGGCCTATTTTTATTAATGTTGTCTGCCTTCCACTAGTATTTGCTAGCTCATTTCACTCATCTGT
Source organism: Pomatostomus ruficeps (assembly GCA_013400735.1). Taxonomy (NCBI): domain Eukaryota; kingdom Metazoa; phylum Chordata; class Aves; order Passeriformes; family Timaliidae; genus Pomatostomus; species Pomatostomus ruficeps. The sequence continues at coordinate 45,438 of VYZT01032675.1, read as the reverse complement.
CACTTCAGGTCTCTCAGGTCCTTGGTGTCCTGGAGGAGGGACTTTCACTGCCTGTCTTCAGGGATTAATGGAAATGAATATTAACATTTAAATTTTGGAGAGACTATAAGACAATATCACATCTCTTCTCACAGCCTTTTTTGTGTGGTGGTACTCAGTATAGCTACCAGCAGCATGCACAGCGCCAGGTTTGGGCAGGAAGTGTGGAGAGGCAGGAGAGTGTGGCAGGAAAGGCTGAGGACCTGCAGAAAGGCTGGGCTGTGGGGCAGGGGCTGGGAACCAGCATGCAAGGGACTCTGGTTCGGGAATGACTGAGAGGAGGAGGGAAGCACCTTGTGCATGTCAGCCCCTGGTAGTAGCAGCATTTACCCCAATGAATACTGAGGTTTTGGTTTCCTTCCTTTCCTGTCAGGACTTTTGTTTTTTGTTTTCCTTTACAAGTCATCATTTGACATAGTTCCTCTCAAGCTTTCCGGTGGGTTTATCATTCCTCTGAAGAGAAGAACACAAAAATTTTAAACTTCCAGTCAGGTTTGCTTGAAGGATGCACACACAAGCTCTTCGGTGATGAGGGATTTGAGTTTTCCAATAATCTCCTCTCTTCCTTCATCCTGATGCCTGTTCTCAGTTGTTATTTTAGGAGATTATTCCTTTTTGGCATGAGAAAGATATTTCTTGGACTTTTGTCTAGCTCTTTCTATAAATACATATATTCAAAGATTTTAAACAGGACATTTCCCAGTACATTTCAAACACAGAATTGCTCTTCTGAACTAGCAGTATGAAGGAATGGTTTAGTGGTAGTGAACTTAGAGTTACCATTTCGCTAACTGACAGAAAATGCAGTCATTTACTACCTGTAAAGGACAGTTTAAAATATCCAAGAAAAGACAATACATCACTAATTTTCCTGTACTGTAATTAGCCAAAAAGCCTGCCCTTTAGGTTGTACTTGGACTAAAGTACCTAAATCCTAATGTACAGGATTGTCAAGAAGCATCACTCATAGACCTAAACAACAGCAATACCTGCCAGCCATGTGCTTGATTCTGCTGCTACCGAAAATGCGCAGTATTGATTGAAATAATTTTATGTCTCATGTTAGAAGCTTCATCCTCTAAAGCCATGTATCTTGAATTCACAGCATGTCTGCACACTTGAGGGTACTGCAGCTTACTTGGTGTGAGTTTACTGGTCCATTGCCAGACAATGGCAAGCAAGTGAAGCTGATCAGGAGCTATGTGAATAAATCAGTATAATTTAACCCCAGAAATAAATATTACTTGGGTATACTACAATTTCTAGCAAAATATCTGGTATCTAGCACATTTGCACAGGTTTTCCAAGATGGATTCTTGGGCAGAGTTTAGTCCAGAGTTTGAAGTTACTGTGTAGAAATAGAATGGATAAATCTTCTCTCTCCACAAAATGATTGTGTTTATTTCCAGAGCACATTTAAAGAAAACACTGAAGAATGATTCTCTGTATGAAGGACTGCTACCTCTCGTGTCACCTCTGTTGCTGTTCATTCTTCTTACAGTCTGGGTGGTTTTATCTCCAAGCAACATATTAGCAAAGCAACCCAGGCTGTTTTTATGGATGGTTGGGGTTGCTTTCTCAAATGTTATTGTAAGTACATGTGAGGTGGTGGTATTATTTAGAGATAGCTTTCTATTTTTCTGTGGATAAGCAGAAGAGAGCAGAAAATGTAGCTAAAATCAGCAGTCACACAGCTCTTCCACCTCTGTGTTACACTGTTTCATAAAAATACATGACAACATGTGTCTGGACTAGGGACACCTACAGTACTGGAATGCCTACTCTGCCACAACGTAACACTTTTATGAGGGTTCTGATTTGTTTTCTGAAGGTTTATGAAAACCCTAGGGATGTAACAGATACTTGCCAACATACAGGCAGAACTGGGGACTTGTCAAAGTAAAGGAAAGGTCAACACTGGCAGAGATTTACTAGCAAGGGTAGAGGGGTTGTAGCTTTCCCTTGCTCTTGTGCCTATTAGTGTGGTACACGCATTCCTGTATCCTGCAGTTCAGCTGATCCTACATGTTCCCTTCACCGTTTAAAACAAGGCTGTACCACTACCAGTGTGTTTTAGGGAAAGATGTGAAGAGCTGTAGGGGCCTCATGCTGGCTCTCTGCTCACAGGTTAGTTTCTCCTGTACCACATCATGGTGACCAATTTGCCCCCTTTAATTCCCAAGAGACAACATAAACCTCTGTGCATGTCTAGCATGGGCAGCCAGTGGTGCTGAGCCTTGCAGGTAACCCAGGGCATTCTTCTCTGGGGGAAGACAGGAGAGCAGCCAAGCAGAAAGGTGTTCTTCCATTTTAGCTAAAATACCCTAGAGAATAGTGACTAGTGTCATCTTAGGAAAGTAGTCTCCAACATCACCTAAAATCTTGTCACTGAGCAGTGCTATATCCAGTTTAAAAAGTGAAAGGCTTGAAGTGCCTTGCACTATGAGAGGGATCTTCAAAATGTGTGGGTTTAAAAGAGAAGGCATCACCCCTTTAGAAATCTGAATTCAGGAATGGAAAAAAATCTTAATTGTGCTGTTTAGTAGATGTATCCTATAAATGTACATTTCTGAAGGTCACAAATCAAACAGTTCCATCTTAAGGACTTAATCTCACAAAAATGAGGTTATTTTCAGATGTGTAAATTTTATTGTATGCATTATTCATTACCTAATCTACCTCTTTTTTCTTAAGAGAATAGTGGAGATTCCAAAATGAGGAATACAACAGCTTCATGCCCATAGGGAAAATTCTTTCAGAGTTTGGCAGATGGCACACTCTGCACATACATCTTAACCAACCAAGAGTTATTGTGGCAGGATGCTTGTAGAAGAAAAACAGCAAGGCAAACCAGAAGTTTCTTTATAGACTGCAGTTTATCAGGCACGGAGTGCAATATGTATTCTTCAGGCCTTGTTTTTTCTTTCCCCAAAACATACACTGCAGTGTTGGAGGCTCATATGAATTAAAAATATATGCGTGTTAGCTGAAATTTTTAACATTTTAAAAGCAAGCATTAAAAATGTATGGGTGTTAGTTGGAATTTGTAACATTCTAAAGCTGAAAATCAAGCCTGCATTTCCTTTCACCTCTGCTGGTCCCTTAGACACGTTTCCTCCAGCATCAGAGGAAGGCTTGTCACGGCAATACTTTTCTTCTCCCTGACAGCCTGACACACTAGGTTTCCATTACCTATTCTGTAGACCACAAACTGCAGACCATGTTTCTCTACCTGCCATTCCAGTTCCAGTACCTGGAACTTCTTATGCCTTTGACCATGTATTTGGTCGCCAAAATCTGTAAGTATAATAATGGTTTAAAACTATGTGAAATCCAGACTCTGGACAGGTTCAGTTATGTAGCCAGGAAAACGATAGCATTTAGATGGCTTTAGCAATTTCTGAAACCCTCCGGAATGACTCCCAAAGGATTCATAAAACCAGTGTTATTAAAAAAAATTCACAATCAGTACTGAGAATGTAAGTGAAAATATCAACATTAGGTACAAAGGCTTGCTTCTTCCATTATTCAAAGTTAATTTTTTTTTCATGGTTTATTTTTGCATTCTTCAGCTTCCACAGCACAGGCAGTAAAGCCAGTATTTCTTTCCTATGGTCAGACTCCTACTGCTGCTGCCATAAGATTTCAGGCACTGCACAGGGAATGAGTTTTTCATTCTTCTACTGTTTTCAGGATACATAAAATCTATTTTTAACCACATTTCAATTTTGAGTGAAACTTAAATCAATAAAATATTTCAGATGTGCCTAAATTACTTTTTTTTTGTGAAGGGCATGGTGTATAGGAGACACATTTCTTAAGGAGCCTAAACCAGACAAAACACTTTGGTGTGCTTAATGGGTTTAAAAATGCTGGATTTCAAGTGAGTTTGTCTCATTATGTTTCCAGAACTCAGTAGAATTAAGTTAATTGCCTTCAGTTAAACCACGCACCATATATTCATTTTTTCTGCCATTCTGAGTGGGATCCCTTTCTCTTGGCCCCCAGCTACATCTCCAAGGAGGCCACTGCCATGATCGAGCCAAGGAATTGGTGTTTAAGTACATAAAGGAGTGCTAGAAAAGAAAAACAGGACGTGAGAATGTCATATATTGTCTTCCCTCCCTTCTATGCAATGAACTAGAAGATATTTCTGTCACGCTGTGTGATTACAATACCAGCACATTCTCCCAGTGATTAAGTGGTGGCACATCTGATTTGGGATCACAACTTTATGAGCCTCTGTGAAAACATAAGGTGGCAAATGAATTCCCCTTTTGTGAAGATGTGTTTCCACTTACCAAGTGTATCAATGCACTGTCTCCAGAAAAGGGTGTATTTTAGATTGTAATGATGTCCTCTAGGACCCAGTGAGGCAGAAAGGAGTACCTATAGCAGCCTTCTCACCAGAAACAAGCCCCATTTTGAGCTGTAGTCATGCTTCCCCCTCACCCAAAGCAACCCATGGAGGAAATGGATTTACTTTTCCTTAGACCTTCAGGGCTGGCCCAGAGCTCCTCACCTGGCCCTTTTGCTCCAACAGTGCAAGGTGATCATCTGCCAGATGAGCAGCACCCGGCCGGAGCTGTTCCACTGGTTCCTGTTCCCGCTGGCGCTGGTGGTGTACGCGGCCATCTCTGGGCTGCTGGGCTGGACAGAGGAAGCGGTGCTTGGCATGTTCACTGCCCTGGTCACGGCTGCCCATGTGCACTACGGGGTCTGCGTGGTGAGCAAGGGGGCCTGCAAACATCTTCTGGTTGGGGCATTGTCTGGGAGTCTGAATGTTTATGTTTTGGTTTTGTTGTTTTTTTTTTTTTTATCTTGTGTGTTGTTTTATTTAGTCTACAGTTAAAAAAAAAAAAAGTCAGTTTATTGCAGGCAATGCCTTTTTGCATGTGCAGCAACTTCAGTGACTTGAATTATTCCAATGTAGCCAACTGGTTTTGGCTTTAAACCCAACAGAACCAGAATATTTAAGGACTGGTTTTACATAGAAATTGACCCATGTGGCATGAATGCTCTCACCCCTCTTTTTTTGCCTTTCTTCTTCCTAAAGTCACTTGACTGAAAAAATAGGAAGGTAAAATGCAAAGTGACATAAATAGAAATAATAAAATAAGGTCAACTTTGCTTTGAATCTGCAGGCAAAATAGCTGTCCCAGTTTTTTTTTGGCCCTCTGCTAGCATCTCTCAAGCTGGAGATATGAATAGTTTTCCAGTTCATTCAATCTTAGCAGCACATTTTTGTGTCTGCTAGATCTCAGTTTTGTCATTGTCATCTGAATTAGTGCTTAAATTAATTTTTACTTCGTTGATGCCCTTTTTTCTAAATTGTCAAATGACTCTTTAAGCAACAGTTTTAATGGTGTTAGCTTTTAGATAAGCCACCTTGCATGGCAAAGATCTCATTTCAGAGGGAGTTGATCAGCATTCTTTTAAGCCACACCATTAGGATGTAAGAATTTTTTCTCTGAAAGCAGCCTTTTGTCAGCAGACACTGGTATCACAGTAGAGCCTACCCCAGCATCGATATGGGCCTGTTGGTGGGGGTCAGAATGGAAATACCTGGTCAAAATTGATTATTGACTGAGGGGCCCAGCTCCATCACAGCTTATGTCACCTGTGAATCTGGTCTACAGCCATTTAACTTCCCAGCAGTGTATGCAAGAGGAATGTAAGGACCACAGCTCTCTTGTTTTGCATCCCTGTGTACTCACAGATCCTCAAGTATGTGAGGATTGTGGTTGGGTCTTCCCCCCTCTTACTGGGAGAGGAGAGGCAGTGAATTGTGAAGCACACACAAAACAGGTTGCTAATCTCTGCGATTTCTCTTTAGGGTAGGCAGCTGAGTGAACACTTGAACATTTACATCTTTTCCCTAAAGAAACGTGTCCAAGAGTGAACACCTGCACTATGATCAGACTGTAACACTTGACATGGAGATTTGCAGCTCTTCTGATGTGATAAATAGTTGGAGTGAATCTGATTAAAATAACCAAAGAATAGAGTAGTACAGATATCTGAACCACTGCGACAATGAGCTATGCAGCAAGATGCTTCATCTCAGAGGAAGATGCCTGTCCAGCAGAGTTTACCAACTTGTTCTGTTGATGATATTTATTCATTTTACCAAGCCACATTACTCGCGTCTCTTTGGTCTTCCTCTGCCTTACCACTGTGTCCAAAGTCCTGGATAAATCCATGCTGGGATACATGAGATCTCTGGTGGTTTATAACCAGCACTGGTTTTGCCCAGCCTAGTCACAAGTGGGACCCCAGCAATGCAAACACTCTCTGTACATCCTGCCCACTCAGACATCTGTGCCTGCTTCATTGGCCATATTTATTTTCTCATAACTCATTTCTTCCACACAACCTCCTGAAAGGCTTATGCACATCCAGTCTTTTCCTCACCTCATACGAATGTGTGAAGACAGAAGAATGAGCTCAGAAAGCTATGGGTAAAGTGTTTTTGAAATGTACATTTTTTCCTCATTCTCAGCACTGAGTCTCAGCTGACCTGTGTCTGTCAGAACTGCAGGCTCTACACAGCAGCAGCTGGCCCTTCTATGTATTTTCTAGGCAGTAACAAGCACATTGTTTATATTTCAGTAGCAACAAACAATATAGCCTTTAAAGGTAAACAGCTGAAAATAAATTTGGCCAGCAAACCTTCGAAGATTCGCATATTTCTCTGCAAAACTAGTTTCAGTCCAACATCATCTACCAGTCCAAAATGCTAAACAAGTCATTATTTGCCTGTGTGCTTGAAGCAAATTCATGTGGTTTTAGAAAATGTCATAAGAAAAAGAAACAAGAAATTTTTTTTTTTTAAACATTACACATTTGCATGCAGATGTAAGCTGCTCCCTTCATGTATAATACACATAGGTTTTCTGTGTGCCTTGGAGGAGGGAGTAAGAATTTGAGTTTCATCTCTTTTCATATGCTGCCCTAGCCGGAGCCTTTGTGGCCATGAAGCACTAATTAAACAATCTGTCCACCTCCGCAAGGTAAGCACAGAGGGATGTGATTGACAGCATCTCGCTTGCCAGAAGCCACGTGGAAGTGCAGGTTTTGAGCTGCTGAGTTGAGCCTGAAGTTCATCTTTTTCTGTTCTTAGACCATTTCTCTGGGTTTATCACTAGCCTGATCATTTTTCCCCCCAGTTAACTTACCCGTACATCAGTAGGTCCCATTAATATTTTCAGCTGAGCACTGGCAATTGTAGGAACAGCTTCAGCTTAAGCTGGTACTGCCTGTTACAGCAGTTGCCCTACCACAACACCAGCAGGGCTGATTTCCACAGGCACTGGGGACAAGCCTGCACATCAGCTTCTCTTCACAAAGCAGAAATACCGTTCTGACTCGGAAAGTTTCTTCAAGTTTGAAAGAATCCATGTTCCACCTATCAAACAAGCACATTGAGGGTCCCACCGCCCAAACAAACACCAGATGAGTCACAGTTCAAGCAGCTTCAGGTCTGAGTTAGGCAGAGGGGACAGGCCATCCTATAATGCTGAGGTTTTGCCAGGAGGCCTGCAGGGAAGGGAGGATGCCCTCTGGCACCACTGCGGTCCAGCTGCAAGAAGCATCTCCCAGCCTTCCTCCCCATCAGTGTGGCAGCCATGCCCTTACCCTGCGTGATGCCCAGGGAGCGCGAGGTCTACACGGAGGCGCTCCCTAAGTGCCCAAGGACCCCTTTAAAGTAAGTCTGAAGGTTCTTTATTTAGTCAAGTTTGCAAAAAAAAAAAAAGGCAGTTCTGACTGTATTTGAAGGGGAGTGACGAGTCTGATGTTGCATGCACCCAGCAATCTCAACATTTCATGAAGTTAAATATGATACCCAGTACCTGATACACTTCCACAGAAGTCTCACCTGCTTTAAAAAGGCACTCTGTATTTCACCTGTCCACCTCAAGTATTGAGGAAATTCTGGTGAGAAAAGAATTAGGATACAATAAACAAAAATAACTGCAAATTGAATGTGGTTGTACTGGAGAAACTCTTTGGACAGGTTTCCTTTTTCCATCTGTCTTGCACTTATTTAGGAAACAGTTGGAAATAAGGGTCACAGAAGCGGTGCAATTTGAGGCACTAGAATAAAATATTTTGAAATATTCATTAAATGAAATTATAAAACTTGAACTACCACAACCTACCTGCACTTGTACCTTTCTGAAGAGAAATCAAGTATCACTTTTGAAGGACACTAAGCTCTGGCCAGCTTTTTCACCTTCTATATGGAAACATGGCAAATAACTTTCTTTTTCCTTTTTAAAGCAATTTGTCACTACAATCTGTATAAAGACAAGTATAAAAAGAGATCATGTATTGCATAGTATATATATTGAATTATTAGCTATCGTAGATGGCAACTGGTTCAATGATTAGGAATAAAAATGCTTTGTTCATAGGGCTGTATGGTCACAGATTTATTTTGCAAAGTCAGGTATGTAGGTGACCTAGCAGTCTAACAACAAATTTTTTTTGTCACAACATTATGGGCAGAAAGTTTTCAACTATCTGAACTGGAAAATATATAAATTTTTTTTATGCTTTAGAGCATTTGCACTGAACCAAGGATATGTCTTCCTCTTTGGTCTTATGAGAAACAACCAAACAAGACCTACTCTCCCAGGTTTGAATGCCTGGGTTGGAAATGGGCTACTCTGGTCCCTGCTTCATCCTCCCCTAGTCTGTCAGAGGCCCAGGGATACCTGGAGCAGTGGGGTGCAGGCTGGTGGCTCACAACAGGGTCACTTCAGCACAGAAGAAAAGGGTCCTGACCCAGGGCTCAGAGCTCCTGGCCTTGAGCAGCAACTACTGCAGTAACATTGATCCTGCTGCAAAAGATCAGAGTTGTGAGAACTACAATGAATTTTCCCCTTTTTCTTCCAACAAAATCTAATGCTTTAATCTAAAATGTAGGCGGCTTTTAGGTCCTGCATTGAAGATTCATCCCTGAGTACTTGGCCACTGCGAGGAAGCCCTCTGGGAGCATCAGTACCTTTCTATTGTGTTCTCTTTGCTTCCTGGCTGCTGCCAGTTTTGCTTTTGACTGATACTCGAGTTAGCACTTCAAAGTCCGAGAGCGTTTACCATAAAGAAAAATGTGCTGTTTACATGCACATACATGCATTTTCTGTTTTGATTTATACAAGGAAATACAGTTGCTGAGCTCTTGGGGAAACAGATGCTATCCACGCACAAGTGGATATCCACACATAAGTGATCTTCTGGGTTTTTTAAGCAGCTGCCTTTTTCTTCCTGCTCCCATATGCAGCCCCTGATGAATCGAAAATATGTATTTAATCCAGAAAATTATTATTTTAGAATGTTCCGAATAGTCTCTAGAGCTAGACAGATTTTAACATATATTTTTTTTTATTAAATATGTAAAAAGATAAACGCAAGTCAAGTTATTCACATATTCAGACAAAAATCTACTCTATCATGCGACAGTTTGTGGATAATGTAAAACGACTGATACATCTGAATAAGACTTTTTTGTATCTATTATGCCATTACTTATCTGTTTATAATTAACAATACATATGTTTACATTCCTTTCAGTTTACATTTAATATATAACCAAAGCTTTATGGTGTGCTATTTAGTAAAGGTAATTACAAATGCATATTAAAACCATAACAGAAGAATGGGTTACTCACAGGGCGTGAGGGGGAAGGACAACTCTCCCCTTTCAGAACACTGCTCCCCCCTCAGCACAGCCACATTTCTGGTGCCCCCAAAGTATTTCACTGCCCTGACTCCCTACATCAGTCACTGCCCCCTTAATACAAGCAGTGAGAGGGCTATGGTCCTCAGATCAGAAACAGGATACAGAATACAAGGAATTTTCAGGAAACAAAGTTCAGCTTTTTTTTTAAATTTTTTTTTATATGTGCTTCAAAAGAGAGAAAAGGAGAGAGGCACAACAACCTAGCTATGAACCATCTGGGGAGCTCAGCAACCCCAACCATTTGCACCTTCAGAAAAATGTTTTCCCTTGAAGTGCTATCCATGCATCTGCTCATGTATTGGCAGAAGGATGAACTCCAGGAAGCAGAAACGTGCTGATGAAATTAAGTTTATAGCCTGATCCCAAACTCCTTGCCCCATTCACAGATCCCACACAGGTTAAAGGACATTCTGGAGTCTGGAAAAAAATTAGTAACTGCTCTTCAACAGTATTATGAAGAACTACTGTTTATTACAATGACAATTGTAATAAGTACATATGTTCTAATAAACACAAATACAACAAAAATGACAATTCCCCCATTTGTGGTGATTCTTGGAAATACTTATTTTGGAATAAACACAATTTTATAAACCAGACCTTATTTGTAACAAATTGAAACAGGAGAGGAAAGCGCTGGCCTGCAGGTTGCAGTACTTTGATTTCATCACTGGGTAGGATGTGAGGTCAATACTGGATGCAGGGCTGGGAAAACTTCAGCCTTCAGGGTCCAGAAACTCTTCTGCTGTACAGGGGGAGAATCAAGGAACTGGAAATACCTGTTCTGGTGCTCAACAGTATTTTATATGTTGTCAGTGGTGCAACACAACAGCAGGGTTCTCACATTTAACTAAGAGCCACTTAGCTGCAGAAGATTGATTAGGAATGGAAAACTGCACGTGCATGTGTGTGTGTGCCCGGGAGCTGATCCACTGGAAACCTTTCTATGGAAGCATAAGCTGGGGACTTAACGCTTGAGGAGCCTATGAACGCCTAAAACAATTTAGCTGTTCAAGAGGCTGTGGAGTTTTTTAGTGAATGCTAATTGGGATGGGACTTCCACATACCTGCTCAATCAGCACAACAAACCAGAATTCAGAAAATCGAGTGAGAGACCAAGAATACCAAGCATTAAATAACCAAAGAGACTACAACGCACAGTGGTACGAGAAGAACAAGGAATTCTTTCTATACTTCAAGATACTTCTGCTTATAAAATACCATCATTTAGAATAGGGACTACACTGGAAGGGAACACTCCCACTGCAGACATCTCCAGTGCACACATGGTTCTGCACCACACCGGCGTTGAAGGAGGAAGGTCAGACAAGCGCAGAACCAGCTCTGGGCCCCTCAGTCAGATGGCCCCCTTCTGATGTATGCCCTGTCTCCAGGAGGACTCCTCACCGCCGCTCCGTGCTTTAGAAGCAGCCTTAAACCTGTGAAGTGTCCACCATCCACTTACAGGGGACTCTGGGGTGGGGTTCAGGGCCAGTGCTGTTGTTTTTCCCCATACTTTGCACTAGTGAGAAGATTTCTGTCTTCTATACTTGTATGGCTGGGGCGGTGGAAGGGGAAGGAAAAGAAATGGCTGGCCTACTTTCTCCTTCTCTGAGGGGCATGAAGCCAAGGATGATGGTAGAGACCGTGTCCCGCAGCTACACTTGTGTCAAGGAGATTTCTCTCCTCCCTCAGCACTTATGTCTATGGAGATAGAGCTCCAGCTGGAGGCTGGGACTGGATTTGTCAGGAAGGAAGAAAAGCTGGGAAATTTCTATTGACTAGTTAGGAAACTGGGAGGGTTTTCAAAAAGCTTAAGTGGATGTCTGTTCCTCCAGAAATAAGCCAAAAAACATACCATGCAGCTTTCTAACAAGCTTCCTAACACAGGGGTTTAAATCTCCCAGTGAAACAGATGCTCTGCCTTCCATTTGTGAAGGCAGGAAAGGAATAAATGTGAGCAACACAAGCGTTTTCCTCCACAACACAACCTCATCGTTATGGCTTGAGTATGACATCCACTGTATCCCTTTATTCCAATTGTTTGGCCAAATTGATGCCCCAAGGCAGATGTACTAGAAAACGCAAAAGCACCTCAAAGTGAGAGACACAGCTAGTGGTACAGAACTCCTTGCCACGCAAAATGCCGATATAAATATGTTAGAACAAGTTACAAGTGTATCATACTTAAGACGAAAAAGAAAAAAAAATAAATATATATATTTTCAAAGAGCAGAACAAATCTCAAGCAGCCAAGTGGTGAAGTTGCAGTGATGTACAGTAGGTGATGTAGCCCTACAACCTCTTGGGAAGATACACTGAGAGAAGACGTCTGCAAATGCATCTTGGCAAAGTATTGGTACAGAATGCAGTGGTTGGCTGGCACTCACTATGGTACATAAATGTTAATGGCAGACTGGGAGTGAACTGATTTCAAGTTTGAGGCCACACATGTTCCATTCTCCAGAACAAAGTTCTCACACAAAACGAAAATTGTCAGAGATGCTGCATGAGTCAGTACTCATCCTGCTGCTGGGGCTGTTCATGGACTTGCTCTTCACCTTCATGTTCATCTGTGTGGCTCTCCTGCAGGGAGACAAAGACCCCAAAACACTCTTCAGCACAAAGCATTCCTCATGTAATCTTGCCCCGTGGTGCTCACTGTAGCATAAAACTTAACAATTTTCATGCGCAGAAGTACAAAATGAGCTGCTACCTGAGAAAAGCAGCATCGCATAATATTACACTAAAATGTACTTACTTTACTTCTAATTGAGGCATACGCAGTACTGATATTTCCCTTGAAAAAATGTCAGCTTTCAACATCACTATCTGTTATGTGTTCCAGTGAGTGAACATTTTGATTAGTTAAGAGAGTGATATGCCAACAGTTAGATGCTATATCATAGCATCCTGATGTCCTCCCATTTTCAGCTTGTCCAAGGTTTTCTGAACCTGTCTGTGTAGCTTTCACACAATCTTCTCCCAAGGTTTAGATCACTAAATGGACAAGACACTTTTACCATAACCTGCTTTAAAAATTCAACACAGCCTCCTCTTTGAGGTCAAGCATACTACTTTTCAAAAATAATACACCTATGCTAACTCTCATAGACTTGCAAACACATTTTCTTGGGGAGGGTGGGCAAAGAGTCCTGTATTCACTGACTTATAGAGCGACTGTAAAAAGCACTAATTACTAAGCAATCACTTCCCATTGTTCTTATGCACTGCATTATCCAAAGCTGTCTCTCTGAATATACGTTCCCACTGGGAGATGAATCCCTGACACAAGGAAAGGCTGGATCCTTGCTGCAGGTGACACCAGTTCCAAACAACTTTCAAATTAGAGGCAACAGGCCTAGTATCCTGAGTTGACCTGAATGTTATCTGAGCTCAAAAAGTCTGGCTGACTTTTAGAGCATCCCTTCTGGACTCCCATTAAGCACAGCTGCAATTGCAGCTTTCCTCTCAAGTGCTTTCCATCTTTGCACAACACGGTTCACTGAAGAGATCCCTCTCCTGTATGCTTTGCCCCGCATTAGTACTACGCCACTGTAGGCAGCTCCAAAGGAAAACATTTTTTCCAAGACACTGAGCTGCGATTCAATATCCAGCATCCCCAGTGGGGTACCACTGCAGAACTTGCCTGGCTCCCTAACTTGTGTTAGAAGCAAATGGCTTGAACAACAAACTTTTGCTATCAATTGATACTACTCAGTTTTCAAATTTGAGGCAGAAATCAAAAGAAAAGGGAGGTCATAATTTTGAGTTTTCCAACAATAGTCCAGAGCAGCTTATGAAATAAGCAAATGCCCTTCTGGCAATGAAATATTTATCTAGAGGGCAAAAGCAGAATAAGGTTCCTAACATTTGCTGATACAATGGAGAGAGTCATCCATTTACCATGTATAGAAACAGCCCAATTTCAATTGAAAGCAAGCTTTCTATCACTCAGGTGCCATTTTCAGGTAGAAGCCACACGTCAATCAGGGCAGCTGAAGCTGGGCACATTTTGGCCCCTTGTGGGGAATGATGCCCTTGTTACACACAGTAGGTGCATCACATCAAAACAGCATTGTGAGCAGTACCTAAAAACTGCGGCTCTTGTGAAGGGCTGCAAGGGTGCAGGATGTGCAGAGAACAGGAGGTTCACAGAGAAGAGCTGACAGCTGTGAGAATATGACCCTGCCTTGCGGGGTGAGAAAACGGAAGCTTCTTTAGCCGCAGTGAGCGATGCTGCCTTAACCCCATCTGTCCTGACCCTCTTTATGTGCTGAGGTGACCTGCTCTGGAATGCACATGCTCCACAGGCCCTGTGTATGATGACTTCATGAGATGCACTAGTAGAAAGCCCACTCATGCAGACTTTATGGGTCATGTACATGCTCTCTTCTCATTAGATGGGAAAAGCCTCTAACCACAGGGAGTGGCTCAGGAATCTGATCCACAAGTTCTGAAGAGGAGTGGTGGCTCCTCTTTTCCCAGGTTTATCTTTGATGGAAATAGTGAATCTTACAATGTAACTGCCTCAGAAGTTGTTCTGAGACATGGGACACTTTTCTCAGTATGTACAGCTTGTATAAATACATGAAATGGGAACCGTAAGAGTCCAGTTACTTTGGGACTGAGGAATCTCATTGAACAGCATCCCCTAATAAGGAAAGTAGTGGAAAATCTATTTAGAGCATTTATTTTTGGCCTGAGCCACATGACCATGGTCATCTCTCTCTCTCACGTTGAGAGATGGTCTCTTTTGACTCTTAGATCCATCTGCCTCACTATTCAGGTGTAGACTGAAGAGTTAGACTATGAAAACCTGGTGTCGGCAAGGGTAGGGACCTTTTCCAAAAGCAGCAGCAAATATAGTAGCTCCTAGAGCAGAAAGTTACCAAATCAGGTGTGTTTCGAGAAATTTCTCTGAGAAATTTCTCTGGGAAATTGAGCAATGCAACTGAGATAACAAACACAAGCAATTCTCCCAACTTCTACATGAACTGAACCACAAGAGACTGTGATGGAAAGCAAAAGCTTTCCTACATTTCTGCTTTATGCCAAGAGCTGAACAGCTCTGGGCTTCCTACCCAGACACAGAGCCTCTTCTTGTCCATCAGTTTGAAGCTCTTCTACCGTAGAACTACATGACCAAATGCTTTACACACTGTCTGAGGCCTTGAAAAGTAGGTGCCACATCTCTCTATCACTCAATTGTAGCCCTTTTAGCACTGTTCTCTGTGAACTTTGGTGTTTTTGATGAAGAAGTCATGAAAATGAGCAATTTATAATTAAAAATTACAGAGGATTATGGACTGCTCAGCCATATGTTAAATGACATCCCTCTTTCATAAGCAGAGACATAATGATGAGGTTTAAACAGAACCATAACAGGGAAAAACGAGTCTCTAAAGAGAAGGAACCCAACTGGATTGATATTTTTGCTGCTCAAACTCATCAAAATCAAGACCAAAAAAATTTGTTCAGTCTTAAAAAATTAGTTCTTATTGAATTAAGCAAAACAGAAGCTTAGGAGGTGACATGATTGAAACTACACTATGAATTGTGATTCTGAGAAAACCAGTTACCCCACTGCCCAAGACACAAACCTGATAAAAATCTCTTCAATGCAACATGACAATAATCAAGCACCTGGGGAATGATTCTTTTAGGGACTAAATTCTATACTTGCATTCTGAATCATTCTACACACAATTCATCTAACAGCCTCACAGGCCGACTGGGAAAGTCAAACTGCTGTTACCAAGGGACTAACTTGCAAAATGCTGCGAGATGAAGAATTCATTACCGAGACAGAGAAAAAACCCCCAGACCTGAAGGGCAAAGCAGGGCAATAAGAGAGTAAAGTTCAAAGCCAAGAAGTAGGCAGGATCAGAATCAGAACTAAGCCACAGTCTTTGGTTTAGTGCTAATGCATTGGGGTTTTTCCTCAGCAAATCGCAGTTCATGTGCCAAGCTGAGGAGATCAAGTCTCCCACCAAAAGGCACAAAAAAATTGTGTGAGGAATGGCCTCTGTATTCCTCTCTGGAGGAGCAGTGCTCTCCTGCTGCAGTGACACACCCTGTCTCCAACAGCAACCACATTTTAGATGAAAGCACGGTTGTTGTATGGAGTTCACGTGCAGGCATGGATGAAGATTTCAACAGAGAAAGGCTTGGAGGGAAGAAGCAGATAAAACACTGGGAAATGGACTGAAGTAGAACATTTTGTTATGTGTTCTGCCAGTAAGGAAAACTGCAGAAGGAAAAGCAACAAATGCATTCCTTGGTGCGGAATCACTTTGCTATTTAAGCCAACAGACAGACAGATGTGGTAGGGGTATGGGGAGAAGAGGGATTTTTCTGGCTTTGCTTTATAAATAAATCACTGCTCTTGAATCCAGAAGACATTTTCTCTGACCGCAATATATATGTAAAACTTTTACCCTGTTATCACGTGCCTGGCAAATTTGTCTTCTTGTTTATTTCTGTGAAAATAATGGTTTCCTCCTCCTTTTCCTCTCTAGCACTTGCCTCACACTGCTGAACAAATCCTCTTTCCCTTGTCACTTCTCATCTGAGCAGTGGCACCTGTCAGCATCAAACTTGTTGTCCTCTAGCACCTAACTTTCAAACATTTATGCCCAACATTAGTCTCTTTTAGAAAAGCATGTTGAGTTTAGTAGTTCCTTCGACACTACTTTTGGTATAAAGCTTTAAGTCAGCTGACTACTGCTGCAACAGCTTTTGGGGAGCAGATGTAAGACAGCCTATGGTACCACAGGGCTGCCAAGGGATTAAGTTGGTGCTTATAACACTCTGGAGCCAAAGCCTTCATCGCTGAAGACTGAAGGGTCAATTGTCAGCACAATCCATACAGGGATTTGGTTAACATGAATGGGAGTAGTTCAGCTAAATCTCCACTGAATCATTATCCCTGAATGTCTCTGAGGAATTTAACCAGCACCCTTTGCAGCTTCTTGCTTTGTTCAGTGTCTACAACATTAAGTCTAAGATGCAATGAGATTCTTTGCTTAATCTTGCAGACAATACACTTCTTAAATTTTGCTAATAGATGATTATTTGGTTTGCACAAGGAAGAATTTTGCCTATAGCAACAGGATAAAAAAATGCTAAGGAGCATTATCTTTGTAGATATAATTATGTGTTTGGCAACGTGTACCATACATACTCCAACACTGCCACAGGGGCCAGAGAAGGTTCACAGCTGCAGACAGTGAACAACAGCTCTGCCAGAATTTCTGTGATTTTCAACACGTTAAAGAACACAAGTAAAAGACTTCATGCACATAGGGGGAAGATGAAAAAACAAAACTAAGGCTCAGAACCATAAAAAATCAATTTAAAATTGTGACGCAGACCCTCCCCTTTCAGATAAAGCTCAGCAAACCCAGAATGCAAAACCTCCACTGAAGCAGTGAAAAGCAACCAACACCCTGAATCCTTTTCCCAAGCTAAAAAGTCTGTTGTTTGCAATTGCAAATGCAAACTTCTTTTTTGGGGAGAAGTCACAGGAATCCTAGCTGCTACAGTTCTGCTGGCCTAAATATAGGACACTACCCAGTACTATATCAATAAAATTTTACGAAATTGTTTTGTTGAAATAAAAGCCATTAAGCTTCAACTTACGTGTTCATCTGAAGCATAAAGGACTTCCATTAGCCGATTGACAAGGTCATTATTCTCTCCCCCATGTTCTTGGCAGAGAAGTTCAATCTCCCTTAATTTGCCAAAGTAGAAATCCCTTTCCTTCTCCACCCCTTCAAGTGCAAGTTTTAATGAATGTACCTGCATATAAACCAAGACATGATGCATCAGTTTTGAGGTGCACTACAGCCAAAAAAACTCAGTCTAAAATTTTGTATGCTAAACAATCTTAAATACATATTCAATTCTACAGCTTCAAATGAAGTCCAGTTTTCTTTCTGCAGTGCTAAATTGAACTTTACCCCACAGAGAACACAGTGAATCAGGTTCCCCCATTACTCCTCCTTGATACATCTTAACCTTGATCCTTAAAGGTCAATTTTATCAGCATTTTTATATTGAAGCCCAAAGCAGCAGTTCAGAAATCAGGGCTACCTAAGCTGTGTCTCCTAACGGGTCTGCCAGCAATGTCATGTACTTGTAACTAATAAAACTTTCAGCTCAGTACTTGCATTATTTTGCTGGGATTAATGTGCACTTGTTGGGAAACCTACAATATCTCCTTGCCTAAAAATACACTGAACTAGCAGAAAAGCTCACAAAGGGAAATAGTCTTGTTAGGAAATTAAAAGGTCTTCTAGTTACAAATGTGGTACTGCCGTGCTGGTTTTCCACCTCTCCTGCTCTGCCTCCCTGCTTATCACATTTTACACACCTATGTGTCAGCACTCTGCTGCCATGACTGGCTGCACCACAGGCTACCTGCTTTGACTGATGTGCTGTTGCTACCAACAAATTCTCTCAAATGCCAAGTACCTTTCTCTCTGCAACCTCGTTCACAGGAGTCTTCAAGCTACATTGTCAGCCTCAATTTCACCACTAGGACTGCTGCAAATAATTCATGGGCAATGTAGCTGTTAATGATTAGGCTTTGTATAAATCACAACAGATGTTGCAATATATTTTTATACATATGTATTTTAAAAAGAGCAGTTTTGTGGGAGCATAACATATAAACTTATGTCTAATGGGGTGTACACAATCAGGATAACATCTAAGTGGCTTGGAAATTTAGAGGACAGCAAAATAAAAACCAACAGAAATAATCACAGATGAAGCTGTCTACAGTAAACACACTGACCCCAATCACATCCAATTACAGCCAAATTAGCATTCACATTTTAAAGCCTGCAATTATACAAATGATTTTCTAAATAAAACATGCTAAATAAATTAAATCATATCAGACTACATTTCAGAGAACGGATACGATTTAATAGAAACTTCTGTGCTGCCAGTTCTACTGCAAGTTAATTTATTTCCTTCATGAGTAAAAATACCAGCAGAGTTCAAACAATGCTTTGACAGCCTACTAAATCCTTTCAGTTTGTTTTCTCATGACTGCTGAGCTAGTGATGCCTTTTTCTGACCTTTGCTTGCACTCTCAAAGGGGTCAGGCAGCAGAACTGATCTGTTACCAGAGCAGGATCTCAGAGCATCTCATTTATATACTAATTCATTTCTGACCAGCTGCCTGAGTGTGACACTCAAGTCTTCCCTTGACAGTTTCAATCCATGATGAATATAATGACCAGCCACCTTAAAACTAAGTATTTTTTTAAGAAAGTGGGAATAGAAAAATGGAACAAGAGTTTACAATATTCTGGTCTATAGGTGAAGACCTCATACTTAGGATGTGCCTTCTGGAACTGCCACAGCATATTGCTTGAGAGCAATGCCTGCATCCAGCCAGAACAAGAATGTAACTTCCAGATCTCTTGCTCTGTGCTTGCTAGAGCTTGGGAAAACAATGAACTTCAGCTGAAAAACCGGCAACTAATAGCTGAGACCATCTGCCCTTCTGACCTATTTACTATGAAGACATTCTCCTGTTTTCATTCTATCAGATTCACGTTGTTTAAAGAAACAAAATCATTAAACTATGTACTTATGCATGGAGTTAATTAAGTACTGTATATAGTAAGCATTATTATAACCAAACCAGATATGCTTTTCTTCAGTTACGTACCAACTACCTGTCTGTGCCACATGAATTCATATTTCTTCAGACACTCTGCACATCTGCATCCTACCTTTTCCGTGAACATGCCAAAAGGCTGACACTTGAGGAACAGCTCACATCAACTCCATGCTCTGTTTCTGGACCGAATGGACCCCTCTGCAACCCAGTTAATGGGTGCAGAGGCAGCAGTTCTCACTGCCTGGTCTTTTCTCCAATGGCACTTACTGGTAGCATGAATGCTCACAGGGCTGCAGACCCAGGCTGCAGATTAAGCACAGCTGTAGGCACAAAGCCACGATGGTGCTGTTTTCAGAAACTACATGTGTATCAGCACACAGCTAAATGTTCCTGGGACCACTCTCCATATGTAAAAGTCGCTTCTCCATATGTAATGGCCCCTGGTTTGTGTTGTCACCTCAGCTGCACTCAGACACTCTTCAGGAGAGTGTCAGTTGGCACAGACCAAAGACACAAGAGGGACCACTTTGTTATTTTAATGCTATGCATAATCAAGTTCCAGTGTAGAGTGACAGTCCTTGGTAATTAATTTTGGAGTTTCATTTATTGGGATAGTTCAAAGACAATTTTAAGAGAAACTTTAATATTGTTGGAAGCCATTAAACTCGCAAATGTTAGGGATGGCTTACAATTATTGCAAATAACCCATTAAGCTACACTGTGGTAAAACATAGTGTGCAGACATTCCCACTAATTAAACTTTTCTGCCACAAATTGCGTGGAAGTTCAGATGTTTCAATCTCCCTTGGCTGCTATCCATTAAATGGATGAAAAACTATTACAGCCACATAGGAATCTGACATGCAAGACACAGTTCAGCACTTCTTACTCATAATCAAGACACAAACTGGATAGCGGTAGCTGCTGCCCTCGTCTCCACAACTGCTGCAGAGTGGTAAAAACCAGGCAATTTTGCTCTTCCAGCATGTTCACACTGGGTGTCAGGAAAACCTGGCTCAGAGCTGCTTGCAGCATAGCTTTTTTGGCTAATGTAATATGCCCATGGTTTACAAGTATCCATTAGTGGGAAATGAGATACTGAATGCTGTCAGCTTTGAAAAAAAAGCGCCTTTCAGACCATTCTGGCTAGATGATGTCTCTTAAAAACCAGCTATTAAAGAATCAGTTTTTCAAATCCTCACAATCTCTTCTCTTTGGTGATGGGGGAAATCATCAGTTTTCCTTCAGGGTTATTTGTGTATAAAGCTTAAGGTTTTCACACATGGAGCGTGCTAGGAATATGTTAGCAGTAGATGTGATAGTGACTGTCTATTTCAGTAAAGATCAAATATTTTTATGTTCCTCAGATGCCAACCAACTTTTCCTCCTGAAGTAAACACATTCTGACTTCTGAGTACAAATGTCACGGTTTAAGCTGCATTAAGATGACGTTTGAACTCTGCTCGACATTGATTAAAAAAAAAGATTCTATGAAAAATATATACACCCCTTCCTTGTGCAACATTTAAAAATATTTCTGTTACAGCAACAATCTAGAGCCCATTTGGAAGGCTGGTGGACCCCGCTGTTCTCTCTGCTGCTCAGAATGATACCCTGAATCTGCAGTATGGTGTGTTTGGGATGTGGCTATCCATCCACCACCTTTCAGTGTATAACTGATCAAGAACTTGCAAACAGTGCCCCAGCAAACTGAAATCTTTGCTGTTCAGGTCAATGAAAGTCTGAGACTGAAATGCCCTTAATTGTGGGAAATTATACTTGATCCAGAATAATGACTGCTTCCTGAATGCAGCTGCCAGGTAACTCAGACTAAAATATGAGTTTTTTCCTTTCTATTTTCCCTCACCAAGGACAAAGACAGAGATCAGGCCACATTTATAATAGTGGCATTTACACCATTCTGATAGCACAGTCTTAAGCAGATACAGGTATTTCTTCTTGTCAAGTGCAGACACTCTTGCATGTCCAGAAATGAAAGAATGATGTAAATCTCCAGAGCATAAACAAAAATGAAGCCCTTACATTCTTAAGGTTACAAAAATTCAGAACCTTTTTAATTATACTCCAGAACATTATTCATAATATAACTAAGTATTCTCAGAAAGGTAGATCACATTTTTAAATTAAAATGGTGTGTTACCTTCTTAACACCTTCCTTCCAGAAAGCAGAGCACAATGCTCTAGTCTCAATTTAGCTGCAAATCTCTTAACACCTTGGTATTACAGACAGGCTTGTTTTCTCCCCAATGGCACATTAAATGATTTATTTCAAATTCGTAATACACAAGAGCAAAGACACTATTAGGATTTTTCCTATCCAAGTGAAATAAAAGATACATTTCGACACCTAATAAAATTATCATACTTCAGCAAGACTTACCTGTCACTCCTAAGATCATAATTTAAAAATACTGGCAAACACCAGTCATCTCTGCCAGACATTAATTTTTACAGTAAATCTTTTTTTTTCCTTTTCAGCTGCGTTATTTCGATTTTTGTCCCTTCATAATTTTGGAGAGTATCATTCATCAGAAGACAATATTAGATTTCATGCCTGCCTGTGACAATGAATGCATCTACTTTTGTGCCTAAAGCAAATTTACCTGTTCACTGAGCTGTATGACTTGAGTTTCCAAATCTTTATCTGATTTGGATGCCGAGCTGCTTGGTGCAGCTTTTTTTGCTGAAGATGGGCGAGAAGGTGTTGATCCTGGTTTAGAAGCTGGACTGGATTTAGCAGCACCTGAAAAACACAATAAATAAGTAAACAAGAAACAAGATTGATCTCAGTAATAAATGCATTCTTATTAAGCTGGTACTGAAACACAAGCATTGATTTTACAGCCATTCATCCTCTCTCTTACTTCAAGGTGACAGCAGAGGAAGTTCCACTGTGCTGTTATGCCTTGGGAAAGAAAAAACCACATTTCCTACCAATCTGAGTTTGCTACTGAGAGTGAGGTAACTCTAAAACCAAAATGAACAACATCAAACCAAGAATATAAAGTTCCCTTAGATCTGACCAGCTTTCAGCTTACAAAAAATATGCTGTTAAGAGAGTGTTCCCCCAGCCCATTACTTAGCATACATGGCTATCTCTCAATTTCCCTGAAGAAAGACAGAGCTGAAATAAACTCAGCTAAACTGCCTCTGTGCTTTTCTCATTTTCACATGTAAACCACCCCTGAGACAAGGGCATTGAAGCTCAGACAGAACAGAATTAAATCCATTGGTGAACTCACAGTTGGCCACAGTGACCAGAAGATGTGTTTTGATCTCCCCTTAGGTTTTCCTATTTCTTTGTAACTACTTGTGCTGCAAGTCTGCCAGAATATGGAACATCTTCACCAGCAAAAATGGCAAGTAACGAGTGCATACAGAGACTCTTTTACTGCAATGACTGGGCACATAAATGCCCAAGCAGAGGAACAGTTGTGTGAAAAGGTTTGCAGTGCCATCACAGGAATCTCCCAGCCAGCTCCTCACGCCTTGCTCTGCCTCTCCATCTTTCATTTCTCCATGTTGGCTGTTTGACAGTCACTCAGCTCACAGCTCTCCCCTGCCTCAGCTCCCACAAGCACTGCACTCTGACTCGGCCTTTTCCTTATTCCCTCCACCAAGGAATAAATTTGAGATGCACTGGACAGACATCTGATATAGAAACTGGTTTGGTTAAGAGGACAAAACAGAAACCCAGCCTCTGTCTGGCCTAATTGATTTGTACTAAGTAGGCACGTGACTCAGAGGTCCTGCTCGGCAGTACCCATGTTCATCACTGTTTCCTACAAAGAGCAAAGCACAGTTGTCCAAATGTGCTGACAGGCTCCATGCCATCCTCCACCATCAAATGCTGTTGGCTCTGAAGCCTGAGCCACACAGGAGACAGCCCTAATCTAGCAGGCACCCAGCTCCCAGCTGAGCTCTGAGCTTGCAGTTCACCAATTCCAGAGGGATTTTGCCCTGGCTTTCTCAGCAGCCACCTTCTAGCCCACACCTTACCAGCTGCTCCTCCCATAGGATTACTTGATTTATGGCACACTACAAATTGTTCTAAGTTCTCATTTCCACAATGTATCCCCAGTGTCAGACAATGCTTTAATAAAGCAATTAGTTGTAAAACCAATGTAATAAAGAAAGTGCCATTACTAGGAAGAAATTGCAGGGAGAGGAAGAGACAGCTTGTGGGGCTGTCCATATGACCAGACTGTGGAGCTCACAGAGTCTCACTGACCTAGAACTGTAACCGTGGTTCATTGGAGGAGCTGGAAAGTGATGGGAAAGGAGAGCAGCAATGCGTTATTTAATCAAGCTTAAGCTTTCCTGATTTAGTCACAGGCCTCTCTCCATAGCAAGCATCTCCTCCCACCCCTACGGATAACTCTGTATTAACTGGGTCACCTAATGCCAACAGAACACAAACAAATAACTTGATAATTCAGTTAGCATGTGTAAACATTTCTGAGCAAGATGGCCATCCTCCTTTTCTGTGCTCTTTAATATAAGACAGTTAAGGAAAAAAAAGCATACTGGTGCAGTTTTTTCCCCCCTTTGTTTGGTGTCTTTTTCTTTTGGTTTTGTTTCTTTTAGAAACTGGTGACCCAATAGCTTCCACGTCTAATGCATACACAAACTCTTCTCTAGCAGATTTCAGATATAGTACACAGGCTTGCTAAAGTTGGGAAAATTCAGCGTTGTGTGTATGTTTGAAATGAAACTTTTTTTCACATCATATTTAGATCAGCAAAGAATAAATAATTTGTGGAAAAACATTAAAAATGCCAAGATCTTTTGCTGCTATTTTTCTTTAGGAAATTGCCTAAAATTCAGCACTCGGCTTTCAGTACTTTCTGGGTTCAGCCCATATTTTGCCTAACTAAAAATCAGCTGCTCCAGAGCAGGATTGCTAAAATGTTCTCAAAGCCAGGAAAATTATTTTCATTTGAGTTAGCAGATAAACAGAAGAGAACTAGTGTCAAAATATGCAAGAAGAACACACATATGAGATAAAATCACTTTGACTCTAGCATTCTAGCTGGGTCTCAAGTTATTTAATAATCAAAGCATTAACATTTACTTCTTGTTGTATTCTACAACTACAAGATGGGGGTTCAGGGTATCAACTGTAAAGTAAATGCTTTAAAGCTGGCACAGAGAGAGCTAAGGACAGAGCAGGCACAAATATTTGATCTCCAGGTATTGTCTCTAATTTGCAGCTGAGGTGCCCTCCCAGAGTGTGCTGAACAAGCCCCATCCCCTGCAGCATCACTACATGGCATTATATTCTGTCCTCCTTTGAAAACAACAAAGCCTTTTGAATTTCTACAGCAAAGTGCTACTAAGCTTTATAAAGTCCAGACAAATCAAAAGAGATTGACTTTTGCTCCACTGCTCAGGATCAGCTCCTAAATGACCATGATATTCCAATTTCAGTAACGCAGATAAAAACCAGCTAACTAGTTACTAGGAGGTATCAAAAACAGCTGGATAGAACTTAATTGCAACAGAGAATGCTTGGGGATTTCTAATTTATAGTTTCCTGGAGGAAAAAAAAAGCTTTACTGCACATTTATTCTGAGGCATCAATTTTATAATCAGCTCAGAGGTAAGCCTCCATTCTAGCAGAAGCCTAATTTCATAAAATAATTAAAGGATGTTGGTTGGTAGAGTAATGCAAAGTACTTGAAACAGCCACAGAGACGAAAGATCTTGATAGACTTAATGACTTGGTGTTGAGCAATGATTTTGAAGTCAAGTAGTGCAATAGTGGAATAACTCCTAATGCACTGCTCAGAGGGACTACAGGCAGTTAATCCAAGCAGTTTAAATTCTTTCCAACATCATCTCTTCCATGAAAATATTTATATATAACCCATTTACACATTCTGAGAAAGAACAAATTTTTATACAGGTATTTTATGTAAAAATTATCCGATAATCATCTCTTTTCCCTGATCAGTGAGAGAATTGCATTGTAATCAGCACCGTAACTGTTTCCCATTATTAACTCCTCTTTGAGCTTACTGCTGATGTCCAAAAAGAAATGCAGGGCCCTTCCCTGGAAAGGAACAATCACATGTCCCAGAACATGCTGGCAGCCAACAGACTGGAAAGCACTGTGGCAGGAAAGGATTTGGGAGTCCTGGTGTACACTGAGTTGAGCATGAGCCAGCAAAGCACCCTTCCAGCAAGGAAGGCCAGCAGCCTCCTGGGCTGCTGTGGGAAGAACATCGCCAGCAGGCTGAGGGAGGTGATTCTCCCCCTCCAGTCAGCACTGGTGACGCATGTGAGGAATGCTCAGTTCAGTTCAGGGCTCCCCAGTGCAGCACAGGCATGGATGAACTGGAGAGAGTCCAACAAAAGGCCACAAAGACTAAGGGAATGGAGCACCTCACATCTGAGCCAAGCTGGAAAGCCAGGCCTGTTCAGCCTGGAGGAGAGAGGCTTCAGGGGAGATCTTAGCTACACCTCAAGAGAGGGTGCAAAGAAGATGGGAAACAGGCTCCTTTCAGTGGTTCCCAAAAGATGGGCGGCAACAGGCACAAAATGAAACACAAGAAATTCCATTTAAACATGAGAAGAAAACATCTTCACTCTGAGGGTTATCAAATACTGGAACAAACTGTCCAGAGAGGCTGAGGGGCTTCCAACCCTGGAGATACTCAAAACGTGACTGGATATGGTCCTGGGCAAGCAGCTGAAGGTGACCCTGCTTTCAGCAGAGCAGTTTGACTGGATGATCTCAGAGGTGTCTTCCCACTTCCACTGTTCTGTGAGAACTTCTGTGACAGCACGCTCTGATTTTAGGTCAATGCAGGGTTTCAATTAGAATTTTTTTGCAAACAGTAACACAGCTGCTTCCATTAGCACCTGGATAACTTTTTGTACCTGCCCACATAACACTAGCAGAGATGAGAAAAGTAAATTCACAGCTGAAAGACAAATTTTTCTGTTCTTGTACTGAACTGAGTTAAGATGAGCCAGCTTTGAAATGCATTAGAGGTTTCCATCTGTGATACTCCAGGAACAATTACTAGTCAGTCCACCATAATTAAATGTATCCCACGCAGTTTCAGCTTCACTATACTTTTTGCTAAATATGTAAGTTCTACAAACAGATGTAAACTTCTGCAACATAAAACAGTGGATGTTGGCACCGTGCAGGTTTGGGTACAAAAATGCTAGGCTGCAAATTCCAGTTCTCTTTATATCACAGGCACAGTCTTGTAGATAAGAGACCTACTTAACGTTTAGGGAGAAATTTTCCTTTAAGCTATATGAGTAATTAGTGTGCTGTTAAATCTTTGTGGAAAATTTGAAGGAAACACATGCATGAATACAGTGTGGACGTGTACGAGGAGAGTGTGGAGAGCAATGGAAACCCTGAGTGAGCACAAGACTTGGCTGAGCCCACACAACCACTGCTTCAGAGCAATGTGGGAATCACTTGCAGTCTATTTTAGTCAAATTAAAGGATTTCATAAAATGGATATTCCTGACTCATGCCACAGGAGTAAAACCAAACCCAACAAGAGGCCACAGTAATTTCTTCACAAACTCAAGAAAAACTCTCTTAAAGTGAGTGAGAACAGTAGATGAATTAATATTCACAAACTCTTATTGTTGTAGCTACACCAGAACACCAGAAAATGCTCAGTTTAGGGACACTTAATGGAATAAGTGATGACAAATGATGCTTAATGGGAATTAAATGACCTCAGACAAAGTCTGACTTGACTTCCGGAATCCCAACATGCTGCAGTGCAGCTGTCCTAATTATTTTGTGGTACTACCTTCCCCCGTCTGGCCGGACCCTTCTGTCCCCTCAGCTCCCCAAACCTTCACTGCTGCTGGTCCAGTACAGCCTGGTGAGGTCTGCATTCATCCTCTCTGCCAGGCAGCTGGCAAAGAGAGGTGTGTATAAGTACTTGAAACTTTCACAATTTCAACAGAGCTATCCAAGTAAGAAAGTCCAATGGAGTCCACTTGTCAAATGAAAAGGTTTTATTGATGGCATGACTCCCTCAGTTTGTCTTTAATACAAGGTTTGATAGAAGGGAACTAACCAAAGCCTTTTCCCCATCATAAATTAAGACTTTACTCTCAATTTAAAATAAACAATATTTATTTATTATTTATAATAATCAACAACTACTACTTGTTCTCAACTGAAACCTCTATTTGCTCTAGAAACATCTTTAAGTATGCATTCATCTTCAATAGATGAAAACACAGGCTTAACAGAAGAATTCAATTTAAAATTTCAAGTGCTCTTAAAATCTGCATTTTCTAAACTCTCACTGTCTGCTTTGCTATAAGGAGAAAGCAATCTCGAAAGGAAAATCTGAAGAAAAATCTGCAAAGCATATTGAAAAATGAAAGATTGTGCAAATATTTGAGCAACATAGACACTCAAACCATACCCACAGTACAGTGAAAATTAAGATAGCCATTTTCACCACTGCTTTTCCAAACACAATCATCTCTCCTGAAAGAAGGTCCTGTCTCCTACACTGCAAGCAGCATTGCCTCCTGGTCTCAATTCTCAAGCTCAGTGGGTTTAAAAATTAAATTCTCCTCATGCTGGCAGGGGAGATGTGTCTGTATTACAGCTGAGCCACTTTACCTCCCAGGCTGGCACTGTCACTGCACATGCTGTTCCCATCGGTTAGTACGATTCCTTGGCCTTGTATGAACTAGGGACGAAAACACTTTCAGTTTGTCACCCTGCAGCTCTTCCCACCCCCAGCTCTGCCACGTTGGCCTGGAGCACCGCACTACTGTGAGCAGAGATTGCCATTGCCAACACCTACTGCCTGCCACCAGGGAAAAAGTTAGCATCTTGGTGGAAAGCAAAGAAAAAAAGCATTAGGAGTTCTCTAGTCTCCCAGGAGTCCTAATTGTATGACTAGCTGCTGAAATAAAGACTGTTTTTGCTGAGTATTTTTATCCCTCACAATTAATTTACAGCACATCTGTCACAGCAGGATATACCATTTCCCTACAGAAAATCAGTATTTCTCTTGTGCAATTGGCTTTTCGATAGTACATTATATATAATGCATTCATGCACAAACAGTTCATTCTGCTCTGGTTATTTTCCCTGTCATAGCGTGAGTATTTTTAGCCCTCATGTGATCCTCCAGTATTTTCCAGCTCTGCTTTTGTCATCCTGCTCTCACTGAATATTTCAAACTAAAAAAATCTAACAGCCTTCAGATCTAAGAACCTCTCACATTTTTAGCTTACATGTAAATAATTAATTTTATTACGCTATCTTTTACCCGCGTATTTTTGGCATGCCCCACCCATACAGTAGAGAGTGCTCCGTGGAGATTTGCTCTGACATACAGGAATACTTACATAAGACACTAAGCTAAAATCCTGACAACCTGATCACTAGTTTCAATTTTGATCAGATGAAGCCTTTTCCGCTATTTCCCGCAGAGAGCATTAGAACTGGCACAAACAGTGTCCTAATATTTTAATCCTTTACCACAGTTTTGACTCTACATCTGTAGGCTGTTTACCACTGCATTAGAGAAGAGCGGAGGCTGTAGGAGATCGAAAGCCGGCTCAGGGCTGGCAGATGGCATTAGATCTAAAAGCAGCTGTGGTGCTGCTGGCACAGAACCTATGACAGTGGTCTGTGCTGCTGGCTCCGCTCCTTGAAGGAGGAAAAGACTCTCATTTCCCCACCCAGGAGCTGCATTCACCTGGGGAATCCTTGCTGCTCCTGCTGTTTCTAGAAGCAGGCTGTGGCACGTTTCCAAACCCATCCACCCACAGGTCCACCGTCAGCTCAGCCACAAATCGGCTCTGCCTCTGAAAGCAGGGACAAGGCAATGCGAGGGTGGCACAGCAGATTAGTTGTAGGGACCTATTTATGCTTCCATTTCCAAGCTGCATTATCCCTGACCTGTGCTGACTCTCCAGTAGAATCATCTTTGGAATGGGAAAGGCTATGGCTGCTGGCCTGCTCACTGATTAACACAAAACCTGGTGCATTTTTAGATTTTTTGAGTTTTGGGTTGTTTTAAAAGTGTTTATTTTTCAAATTAAATACAGACCACACTCTGCATTCACAGAGATACAGGTTAATATCCATTTACAGGTACAGGAAGCAGCTACCTCATACCATGGGTCCTGTCAAGCTTTAGCGTCTGATTAAAATATCAAAAATAGTTTTAACTCATGCCAGTACCTATTTGGATAAGGTACTGCTTTTCAGAGCAGTCTTTAGGGATCTGACCACTTGTTGACTCAAGGACATATATTTTAGTCTACCTCTGAAAACACATTGTTAGAACAGTGTTATAAAGCAGTTATTAACAATTAACAAGCTATAACAAATAGTTAATCTCCTAAATCACTCAAACCCAAAACTGTCAAAGGGCACTGAAAGAATTATTCCATGGTGCAACAGGAATCACCTGAAATGCATATGAAATAGCTAGTGGGTAAAGTAAATTATTCCTTTAGAAATAGATATATGTGATCAATTTAGAATAGGCATATTTTAAAGTTTGACAAACCCCCTAATATGAATGAGTACCCATATATCTGCTTGCTCCTGGCACTAAACAATAGATGCATACATTTAGGTATGTCCACTGTATGTTGTTTAAAAACTTTCAGATTATGCTGAAAGATCTTCTGGTTTCTTTATGTTTTCTCACTAGTGCTTCCTTTTGTTTTGTTAATGAACTGACAAGGCAGTACTAAAACTTCAAAGCTTCAGTGTTAATGTAGAGCAAATGACACAAATTAACATTGGCACCAAGCTGTGTGGTGTGGTCACACACTGGAGGGAAGGGATGCCATCCAGAGGGACCCTGACAGGCCTGGGAGGTGGGTTTGCGCAAACCTCATGAAGTTCAACATGGCAAAGTGCAAGGTTCTGCACCTGGGTCAGGGCAATCCCAAGCACAAATAAATACAGGCTGAGTGGAGAAGATTGAGAGCAGCCCTGAGAAGGACTTGAGGGTGCTGGTTGATGAGAAGCTCAGCATGACCCAGCAAGGTGCATATGCAGCCCAGAAGGCCAATCATCTGGGCTGTATATTATGGTTCCTACAGCAGCTATAATGAATACTCCTTCAATTCCAGCTAAGTGTGCATGTGCACAAGACAGAGGTACAGAAGCACATCTCTCATGGTAATTTCTCAGCTGCCCAGAACCTGCTCCTGCATCATCCCAATTTAATCCCAAACAGCAGTAGATGAGGCACACACAAGTTTGCAGATGCATACAGAACTCCTCCCGAAGCATCAGCAAGGGCTCCCATTCCTTCCAACATCCAACTTCTGCGATGCGGTGAGGCGAGGCACAAAGGCACAATGCATCAGTGCAATGACACTCTCATTTCACCCAGCATCATGTAGTGTCCATACCCCACCATCCTCAGCTCAGAAATTAAGCTAGTGTCCTGCCTGTCATACTTCTGGACAATATTTAAGTTAATAATGAAGGAAATTTTCCATGAAAAAGCTAACTTTCACAGCCACAGGATCTTATCAAAACTCATCACACTAACTCTGTATAATTCCATAAAAAGACTGGGAAGGCACAGGACATGCCCTTCCAACAACACGACAGCAACTGCATTAGCCTCCATATCGGCTGGCTGGTTCCACTCCAGTAGCTATTCAATTTCTGTAGGACTGTCACCTCCACAGTTTTAATTTGGATGACATATTTGTGACTTTGGTAAAAAAAGACCATCTGTAAGAAGGATTAACAAGCATGGTAAAGTCTGTGTTTAATAAAAGTGTCTTTTCCAATTTCTGAATTGGACAACATCTTGACATTAGCACTTGGGTTATCTGTTTCCAAAGGGAGTGTAAGACATCACATGGGAAATTAGAGTGCGCAAGGCCCTGAAATTCAGAAGTTCAGGCACAAGGCAGTGCAAAACAAAGATGTAAACAAGTTTTAGAAGCCCAGAGTAGCACTGGCCTGCTATTAGGTGCCCCATTTCCTGGAAGCACTAATGAGTTGAAGGCAGCTGGCCAAGTATGCCCCACTGACGTCAGAAATGATCAGAGCAGAACACTGAAATCTAGGTAGGATTCCAGAGCACAAGGCAGCCTAAAAGTGAAAGTGCTTCACACCTGCCCCTTCCCTTTGCCAGTACTAGCACACATCCGACCCCATGGGAGGGCAGGTCACAGATTTAAAATCAACTAAAACTTAATCCTTATTTGAGGAATGGGTTAGCATAAACCCAGGACAAACTATATAATAAAGGAATTAGGTGTGTGTACATGTGTACTTCCATATGCACAAACCTATGTCTCGTAACACTCTTAGTAACTATTTTTTTTTCTTAAATGTTAGCTGCTCTCCTGTTCACTTAATTCTCAGTTAACAAAAATGACAACTGCTTAGTGACTAGTCATACCCACATTACATAAACACCAAAGATCAGGTTTAGTCCCTTGGCCTGTTCCAGAAACACTGCTGTGGTTTAACCCCAGCAGGCAGCTGAGGCCCCACAGCTGCTCACTCACTGTCCCCTGCAGTGAGATGGGGGAGAAACTCAGAAGGGCAAAAGTGAGAAAATTCATGGGTTGAGATAAAGGCAGTTTAATAGGTAAAACAAAAGTCATGCAAACAATTCTTTCACTGCTTCCCATGGGCACGAAGGAATTAACTCATCTCCAGGAAAGCCAGACTCCATCGCCCATAACAGTGATTTGGTAAGACAAATGCTGTAATTCTGAACATCCCTCCCCACCCTTCTCCTTCTTCCCCCAGCTTTTCTTGCTGAGCATGATGCCATGTGGTATAGATTATCTGTTCAGTCTATTGGGGTCCACCGTCCTGGCTGTGTCCCCTCCAAATTTCTTGGGCACCCCCAGCCTGCTTGCTGGCAAGGCAATGTGAGACACTGAAAAAGCCTTGACTCTCTGTAAGGACTGATTAACAATAATTAAAACATCCATGCCTTATCAACACTGTTTTGGTTTTAAATTTGAAATTTAGCACCATACTAAATCTCCTCTGAAGGGTTATCTCTATCCTAGCAAAACCCAATACAAGCACAAAACAAAAAAATTGGAGGACTGAGGTATCTTTGCAAAAGAGCAATAGCTGTATGTTGTTCAGTTAGGAGGACTAGCATACCCAAACAATAAGCACATATAAAACCAAAAATAAATTAATTTTTGTTCTTCTGGTCAGCCCTTAAGATTTGGAAACATTGTACTCATCCTAAAAATTAAAAAATAAATCAGCCTGTGCAAGTATCTTCCTGTGGTGGAGGTGTGAAAGAGAAACATGCTCCCTTTAATGTTCTTGAATACACTTGCAGACACCACATTCAGCACCAACTTGGTTAAAAGTCTTTGTCTCCACCGTCAGACATTTACTAGAGCCCATGTCATTTACATAGAGGGGTTCAGCGGAGGAGATGCAAGGCTCAGTAGGGCTGAGCCTAACCAGAGCACATAAGATGTTAACTTTCTGCTGTCTCAAGATGCTAAGCCTATGATAAGGTAAAAAGAATGGCACAACCACACAAGGAAACAATTTTTAACTAGTATTTATATAAAGTGGACCACAGTTTATTATTGTCTTCAGAGACAGAAATGGAATTCTTTAAGATGCAAAATACCTGCAGTTGGAGAGTTTGCATGGTGAGACTTTTTGGGCAGGTTGAAGATCTGTTCACCAGGATCTGGTGGAGGAAGAGCATCTTGGCCTTGTCGAGCTTCCACAGGATCATACTCCTTCCCATCATAGTTAGCATCAAAGAACTTCTTAAACCACTGAATGAAATCTAAGTTGTCTTGGAAGCGCCCTTTGACCAGTTTTTCCACAGGAATTACCTAAAGGTTAGATATTAATATCCAATATTATGTCACTGCCATTTTTAAATATAAAAATTACATATACACACTTACTTGAAAAGAATCTACTAACCGCATCAACAACTCTGCCATAGTTTTCTTCCTAAAAGAAAGGGTCAATTTGGAAGTGGTCTTAAAAAATGAAAACAAAATAAAACCCAGTGAGATTCAGACTTTGAAGCATCAAAACAGTAGGTGTATATAAGCCTTTATAGCTGCTTTATAGTTCCACACAGGGACTCCCTTCCAGTAGCAGTGACATCCATGATGAATGACACCATTCTGGAAGTAACACTATATGCAGTCAACTAGGGATTTCTGTTTTTAATGGACATGGTACAGTTTGATGTACTACAAACAAATAATTTTTCAAAAACTCCAGACAGGAGTTTCTTGCTGTCTGTCCTACTACTTGAACTACAAAACCCAGCAGATTTTCCAAGACATGCTAAAGTTCAAACCAACGTACATTTTGGTACCACATGGTCATCATATGAACCAACCCTGAGGTTTTAACCTTGCAATTTTTTTCTGTTCCACACACAGCTATACATAGAACAGTTTGTGGACATGCAGCAGTTGATTTAAATGCCTATAAAGTTCTACTAAAACAAAGGAAAGGCTATGAGGATGTTTCCATATCAATATCTTAGAAATTTTTCACAGACATGACACCTCCAAAAGGTGTCTTCAGCCAATATTACAGTACTCAAGGCTCCCAGACACTGTGGGCAGACAGGGACTACAACTGCAGAAGAGCTGCCCTGCTTTGCTTAATTCATGCAGCTGATTAAAGAGCCAACTTAGTTGGGCCTTAATGCCTCTCGAATGTATTGAATTTTCAGCTGGAAAAGGGTTTTCATTTCCTCTCCATGATTAAGCCAACTGTACAGCAATTTATCCATCTATGATGCTTCTGCAAGAATTAACATTGCATTTTGCATGCCTTTTCAGGTTGTTCCATTTGTATCTTAACTCCACATTAAAAAGGTATGGTAAATTTACTCCCTACAGGAAAACTGACAATGTTCACTACATTAGTCTTTCCAATCTTTCACTAGTAAATCACACTGTAAATAGAAGTATCCATAACATTTCATGAAACAATGAGGGTTTTTCCAGTGCTTCACAGAAGTCTTAAGGGACTCTCTATTATGACTATTTGAATTTCAGAATAAGGCAACATTAAAAGCCAGGGCAGAACCTTAAAAGGGTAAACAGGTAGTGCATCAGTGTAAAACTATAAGCATGCCAACATAAGTTCCAGTATTCATTTTTATCAACACAGTAATTTATATTGGCGAATCTGTCAAACTCTCAAGCATAAACCAAATACCCTATGGCTGAACAAGCATTTTCTCAGAGACTTCCATTCTTAACTTTACAGGATCACACGTGCTGCCCAATCTATTAAATCACTGGGTAAATTATTCCAG
Organism: Pomatostomus ruficeps; assembly: GCA_013400735.1. Classification (NCBI taxonomy): domain Eukaryota; kingdom Metazoa; phylum Chordata; class Aves; order Passeriformes; family Timaliidae; genus Pomatostomus; species Pomatostomus ruficeps. The sequence continues at coordinate 10,703 of VYZT01032675.1, read as the reverse complement.
CTTTTGAATAAATTAAAATTCCTTAAACCCTGCTTAGGATAAAAAACTTGGAATACTTACAAGAACAGCGTATTTTCAAGTTGTTTTGTTGAAAATTCAGGTCACCAATAATTTTACTTATCTAAAAATTAAGACTCACTGATGACAAGGAATTTCCAACACATGGTGTTTTATCAAAGGGTCTCTGATATTAAGATGTAATGAGTTAGATGACACAACTCCTCAGCAGACATATGGACTCAATTTTCAATTTGTACCTAAATGGAGTCAAATGTCAAACTTCTTTCTTTACGCCCAAATACCATTTTCAGATGATGAAAGGTCAAGAACATCTTCATACACTACTTGGAATTCCAATTCTCTACCCAAAAGTTGAAAAAGTAGATTTTCAAGAATTTTCAGGTTTGTTTCCCCTATTTATTAATTTTACACAATTTATACAACTTCTGAAACATGTAGTGATCGAAATACAAATACAGAATGCCTACCTTATCCACATTCATTCTTTTAAATGATGCCTGCAGAAGTTTGAAGTTGTGAATGTATTCGTGCTCCAGCTTTGCTTGAAACTTTACTTTCTTCAAGCTAATGCACCCTGGGAACAACATGTCCATGAACTGGCAGTAAGCTGCTCCTATAACAAGAGAATGCATTGACGTTAATCCAGATGCACCCAGCTAAGACCAAATGGTGTTTAATGTCATTAGCAGAAAGCATGAGCAGAAAGCAACAGTGCTGAATAAGTCCCTGCTGTAATTCAGCCTAACATTATGCACCCAAGATCTGCTTATCTAATGTACATTGAGCAGTAACATATTCAAGTGGTTCTTTTCCACTCAATCTGGATGCATGATGCACTGTTGTGCAGCATCTGAGGAGTCACCACGACTAATGCAAAGTGAAATGGATATTCCTGGAGTCCCTGTACACAGTAGGACTGTCCATACAATGAGAAGGTAACAGTGAAAATGAAAATCTCTTAATAAGCTTCCTCAACCCCCACAGTCCCCTGAATTCAAACAAGCCAGGATCATCTTTCTTCTGGACCTTGTACCCAAATGCCAAGCAAGTCCGAGGCAATCATTTAAGATTATATTAAACCATGATTTTTAGAAAAAAATTGCAAAGCTCCAGCTTGTTAAAACATATTAGTCAGTTCCCACCCTCTACAATGAACATCCTTACTGATTTTCATTTCCTGAGAAAAGCATTTAAATAAGCAGACATTAGCATAGTCCACCCATAGCTTTCAAAGTTCTCACTCAAAACAGTAAGGTTCCTAAGTTCAACTTTGGGAGCTCTCTGAACTTATGTAGAGGGTAGGGGAGTGTGTGTATAACTAATCCAGGATAAAGGACAAAGTATATGGAAAAATTTCTAACCAGCATCCTGAGGATATCTAATAGAGACAGCATTTCTCACATGCAGGTAGCTTCCTCCTACAGCATCATGCCACTGTCATTTGCAAAGTCTTTACTGTTGACACACTCAAGTGTTTAGAAATCAAGGATGAAAATGTTTGAGGAAATCAGAGGAAAAGCAATTTTCTTTCTTCTTCAGAAGAGTTTTCTACAAAATGCTTTATACTCGGCAAAGACTCGGTGAGGTCCACAGAGGGCTGTAGAGGGTGCAGTCCCTGTGCTTGAGCATCAGGGCAGGGAAGCGTTTGCCTGATTACCCCTGACAAGTTCAATTTCACTTCCACAAAAAAGACTGCTGTGCTTTTAATGCAGATCAGTTTTGAAAAGAAGTGTCCAGATCTCACCTAACAGTTCAGCCTAGTATCAACAACGATTTTTTTATCACAAATATTTCTGAGTGCTCACAGAGAAACCAGATTAACAAAGCAGACACCTGGCTTGCCCAGTTTTACAGGAGAGTCAACAACAGCTTGAACTTTAAGTTCTCCATGGGTATGCATGTGTTTTGACAGGACCAACTTTATGCATGAGATAGTTCTCGTTCTCTGTATCCAGTCAGCCATCCTACGAAGGGTTACCGAGACTGCAACTTTCCTAAGAGAAGGAGAGTTTAAGAGTAGGGTCCAAAAATGTTCTCTAAAATACCAACATAAATTTTGCTAAGGGACTTACCAAGATCCAGCTTTAGTGCTGAAAACCACTGCCATTTAAAAAAGGAATCTCTTCATGTTGCCCAGCTTTGTGGGGAAAATGGTTATTAAAAAAGAACACCTTGTGCTTAGCTGTTTGCAATGATCTTTATATGATTAGGAATCAAAGTAAAATATTCCCCAAAGGCAAAGGAGCCTTTGGGCAAGTTACAAGCATCAGATGACAAATTTGCATCTTCTTACAGAAAACTTTATAAACACAATTATTTATTCAAAACTCATCCTCAGCAAGACAACTTGTAAATACATGGCAATGGAAAAATTACATTACAGTTAAAAGCATGGATATACAGATAATGCATAGCTTGAGTACACTTATTGTTTAATTTAATGCAAAAGGATTATTATGCAATAATTTAATGTCATAAATTGAATTTGTTCCTAACTCTGTCCTTTCATCCGCCCCATATCCCAATTATAAGCTTTACTCTGATATCTAAGTAATTGCCTGGAGGCCCAAAAAATACACTGCACAACCTTTCATCTAGATCCTTTTAGAAAACTACAAGCCCAAAATGTTCACATGACATTCTTCTCCTTCTGCTGGTAATGCAAATTCCTTCTGCATGCCTTTAGACAGTCTCTCTCTAGTTACGGTATTTCCTTGTGCTGTCTCCCCATCCTGCTGGCAGTTGTTTCTGTGCCTTTGCCAGCCAGGCGGTGGTCCTGGGTCTGTGCAGCACTCGAGGGCAGCAAACGCTGGGCTGCATCCACATGGCAGCACAGACCTGTTCTCTGACACAACACTGGAGCTGCTGCTGGGCCATTTCCCCAACAGGAGGATTCTATTACACTGGCAAATACAGTTCATTAAAATACTCCTTCCTGAAGTACAAAGGCAACACACAAACATGGACTGAACTAAACACTGAACTGCAAAGAGAGGAAACTCCTCCTGACTCCAAAAAGCCAGAGACTGGCCTGCCACAGCAACAGGAGCAAGTAAAAGTATCATTACAGTCAACTGGGACTACCTAACTTTGGACATCGAGGTTATGTATGTATTTACTATTATATAAACATTTATTTATAATTTAAAAGTTTTACCCCCTAAAGCTTGCAGCTGTCAGATTACATTTAAATGTGAAACACCAGTGCACCAGAATGGGGACACTACTGTCTACAGTGCCCATGGCTGAGATTTCCTGGAGGCAGCAGAAAGGGGAGCCCTACTTAAGTGATGTGAGACTGCAGTGCCTTTATCTTACAGCCACAGCATATACGTGTGGTCCTCTGCATATGGGACAGAACTTCAGGCCTATCCAATTTACTATACAGTTGATGTTTCAAAGCAGATGCATGAGAAAGGAATCTTTTTAATGGAATACAAAGAAAATAACAGTAGAGATAATAACATTGTGGCAGCTTATGACATACCTCTTGCACAATTTACACAAACAAAAGAAATTTTATGCTGGTGTATTTTACTCAGTACTAAAAAACTTCCCTATGTTTTCTGGAAAAAAAGTTAAAAAAACCCCCCAACAACCCTCCCCCCCCCCCCCCCCCCCCAAAAAACCAACCAAAAAGACCCCCAAACCTAAATCTTATCAAATGCGTACAGAGAAGCTGAAAACACACTACCAGAATAGCTCTCACAATAAATCTGTCTTTCTGACCAAAAAACTTTTATACGCATAAACAGGCACATACACACACACAAAAAGAAATAATTTGACATCTACTCAAATGAAAGATGAAAAGTACAGCTGGTGGCACTGCAGAAGAGGGATCAATGTTAAAAACCTCTTATCCTTTATTAGCTAACAAGCAATTTAGAACCACTGGCTAAAAGTCCTTTTGTGTTTTGATCTAGAATATTGATGCAGTCATTAGTCACAGAAGATATTCACAGGCCAGACTCTGAAACAAGCCTGCAAACGTGGCTGTGCTAAAATCACCCCCAGCAGTTGCTATTTTTAACCCCATTAGTGAGCAGAAAGAGCCCAGCAGCATCAGGGCTTTGCAGGTGCTTCCTGGGCATCCCAGCCTTGGGGCAGAGCAGGCAGCAAGGGGAGGGAGGGCATTGCATCTACCAGGATGGGCAAGCAGCTGCCACAGGAGGGGAAGGGATGCTGGGGCAGAATTCAGATACAGAAGAACAAACTCAGAACTTAAAAGGTGGTTATTTAAAGCTATTAAAATCCAAGAATTTTGCCACATGCCCCCGTAAAGCTGAAAATTACTACCAAATCTATAAAAGCTGAATGTCTTAGAGCATTTTCAGAGTTGTAGATAATCTTTCACTAGTCCCTTGCAGTAAGCAATGCTGAACTAATTTTAGCTTTTGTCCTGTATGTCTCCTTCCCCACTTCTGTGTTTCTTTCCCAGATTGTCCCTGCTGATTTAGTTTGCTCTGAAGCATAAGCACTCTGCATCATTAGAGATTTTCAGGTTTTCTCCTCTCCTTCACCATCTGGAGGCTGATGAATCCAGAGATACAAAGAAGTATTTTCTTGATTATCAAAACTAATTCTGCTCCTGACTAATTAAATCAAAAGGAAATTAAAGGAGGTAACAACGAAGACAAGAGAATCCTGTTTGCAACAAGTTTTTACCACTCAGTAAACTCTCTAGATTTCAGATTAGAGATCTGAAACCAAGATTAGGCCCTTGGTTTTCTTTAGCATTGATGTTTATATATTTATAAATTAAAATGAAAACTTTATTTGCAAACTAACTACTTTTAATATACTATATTTAGAACTTATTATGCTAATAAAATATTTAGCAGAAACACTATAAATATAAGCTCAGGTACTGCCAATATGTGTGTGCCCTACACAAATTAGGTCAATCGTTCACATCTAATGTCAAAAGACTGTTCCTTGCTGCTCCTCCCTGAATCCCTGCAGTGTGTGGGAGCAAGATCCCAGAAAACCATATAAAACCACACCAGCCAACATGGAACACAAAGGGCCTTCCGAGGGCAAGGGTGGGACTGATTTCTTTTAGTTCTGATACCCAAACCACAGCAAACAGAGCTAAGTTCTACACTAGAAATTTGGTATCCATGTTTAGTATTACTTTGGTTCAAAAATTGCATACAATTCAAGTGTAAATCTTTTAACCAGGCCCAGTTTGATTTTCACACACTCAGGTTTTGAAAAATTCCATTTGGGAAAAAGGCTGACTGTGCCTTTTTTTGTAACGAAATTAGTTTCTTTGCTTTAATGAAGTATTTTTCAGATAATACAAAAACACATATCCAGTCATGTTAGATACAAACTCCTTCAAATTATTCATTCTCTCCAAAGCTGCAACCACCTGATCACACATTTGGAAAATACAGGATGATTTACGTATGAATTAGTCATCAGTAGTTCAGTTCATTATGGTTGCTAACGCTGATGGGAAGCTGCACACACCCCATATTTTCTGTTGCTGGGACAACAACAACAACGAAAAAAAAAAGGAGTGACTTGCAAGGAGCATGTGTGACTTAATAGTTTTGATAAGAAAGGGAGAGAAAAACCCACAAATGCTAGCAATCATTGTTTACAGTACACCAGCACTTATGGCTGGTCTTTACCTCAGGCTTGCTAGAATTGCTTCCTTGGCAGTGATGTTTAGGTAAGCACACAGCAGTAGGTTTTTGGCTTGGATATCAGAGTATAGATTTTCATTTAGATTTCAAATATGGGTGTTCTGTTATGCCACTCAGAGTTTTATTAAAAAGCTGAGCAATGAAGCTGGTGAAGGGTCTGGAGCACAAGTCTTACAAGGAGCAGCTGATGAAGCTGGGGTTATTTAACCTAGAGAAAGTGAGCCTTGTGGAGGAACCTTCTCACTGTCTACAACTGCCTGAAATCAGGCTGTAGCCAGGTGGGGGTCAGTCTCTTCTCCCGAGCAACAAGCAATAGAACAAAAGGAAACAGCCTCAAGTTGTGCCAGGGGAGGTTTAGATTTAGGTTTAGAAAAAAATTTCTTCACAGAAAGGGTTGTCGAGCATTGGATCAGGCTGCACAGGGAAGTGATGGAGTCACCATCTCTTGGACGTATTTAAAAGCCGTGTAGATGTGGCTCTTAGTGACATGGTTTAGTGGTGGACTTGGCAGTTGGACTCCATGATCTTAAAGGTTTTTTCCAACATAAATCATTCTGTGATTCCATGTCTGTGAGCATAATGTTGCGTTACATATAGACACATGTTTAAGAAACAGAACACTGTATGTTGAGAGACCATGGTCTTCAAATTCCTATTGGCATTTCCAACAGCACCCATATGATCTAGTATATAGGGCAACACAACTTTAATTCTCCAGTTAATGCACAGCCCTGTGCCTTCACCCCGACTTAAGAAGTTTCAGCCCATTTCCCAGTGAATGTTCAAGAACACATCAATTCACCACCTACTAAGTTGTAGAGAAGCAAGCTTTTATGGAGCTGTGCATCAGTGAAGCCACTCTGGCCTAGCTTCACCCTTCCCAGCAACACTTCTGGGAGGGGGCATTTAAAAAGCCCTAAAATTGATGCAGATTAGAGTGCAGCCCTGCCCTCCTACTCACAGTTACTCACAGTTGCATTAGCACAGTTGCCTCAATGAGGGCAGGGTGAGTGCCTGCATACAGATGGGAGTTTGCAAAAGCAGTGCTGCCACCACAGGAAACAGCCTACAAGAACTATGTACCTCCTTCCAGCCTTACCAACAGCCCCTGAGATAATGTGCACCTAAATGACATCTGCTGCCAAAAGTCCTGTTCCACACAGGCAGGGCATGCAAGTGACATAATCCAGAATATGCATCGATCATTTAAAATAATGGATATTAGAGGGAGGTTTCCCCTGTCTTAACTTGTATTCTCTTTTTCTTAAATATGTAAATTATTAAGCTGCTCATAAATTATACACAGCAGATTTTTAATACTTAAAATTTTGGCAATAATTTATTTTGGAATTAATTAATTTTTAAACAGGAAGATCAGAACAATTTCAGAAAACAGTTCCCATTTAACTTAAAATAGCTGGGTAACTCATTATGCCTAAAAAAAGTACCACACAAAATCTAACAAGCTCTTTAAACCAGAGGGAAATCAAGCAATTGACTGCAAGTGAGTGCTATGAGTAATGAAATAATTATTTTTAAAATGCAGAAACCTTGTTCAAGTTCTATTCCTCCTGAACTCTTAATGAGTGACATTTAAAAAAAAAAAAATTATTGGCTGGGGAATCTCATGATACTGCAAGCTTCCTCAGAAAGTTTTGGAAATGATGTAAATCTAATCATTAACATTCATTGTATCCCTCTAATCCTAAATATCATATGGAAGACATTAGAGAGTCATTGACACTGAGTATGCTCTGTGTTGCATGACCTCAGGACAACATGCCAGTTCCTTGAAACATGCCTTGGTTACAGAGTGCAAATGGGATCAAGTCATGTTTTAATCATGTTTCCAAGTTGTGCTAGAGACCCAGCCTTTGCAAGGCTGCAAACTGGGAAAAAATCAAAACCACCAAAGTGGAAACATGCTTTGGCTTCTCAGGGGCACTGGGCTGTAGAGAAATGCTGGCACCAAACACTCCAACAGGGTCCTATAATGCAGATTTTAGTAATACTAGGAAGTTATAGATTAATATAGGCACTGGGCAAAATACACCTTCTGAGACATGAAAACTTAAATCCTATGCAGCTCACCCACAGAATAAACCACATTTGTGTGTATATTTACACGACTGACTTTCAAAAAAACCAGCCTCGCTCACCATTTCTCTGTCTGGCCAATAACCCTCTTCTCCAGCCCCCTCACCCCTGCCTCTTGGGTGGAGGAAGAGGGAGAGGGAGAGGGAGAGGAGCTGGCTGCCGTGGAGCTTTGTTCAGGAGGCAGCACGCTCGGCACGCCACTCCCGGCTGCTGCCCAGGGTCCCGAGGCTGAGGGGGCTGGAGACATGATGGCTGCCCTGAAAACAGGCACTGCCCTGCCGAGGGGCTGGTGTGCAGTACCCAGTGTCTGGAAGCAGAGCTCCATGGACACCCTCCACAAGCCAGGAACAAGCCTCCTCCCTGGCACAGCACCAGTCGCAAGGGACAACAGCCCAGAGAGACTGCGATGAAGTTCTCCCCCAAATCCCAAGCCAGAGAGGTAACACAAAATCTAACAAAGAGTGACATCTGCCCTATTGTCACACTGCCTGCTTTCCTCTGACACCAGGGTGGCGGAGTGCCAACAAAATGTATGTATAAAGGGACACATATTTCCACAGGAGGAACACCAACTGAGATACGGTACTAGCAACAGCAGTCACCACATGAGAAATCCCCTGTGGCAACACCCAGGGCATCTGTAGAGAAAGCATCACAGTCTACAATTTGAAAATGCCAAACCACATGCTTTCTTTATACTACAGCCATTTACTAAAAGCAAGGAAAAAAACAAGGCTGCATTCAATCCTTGATCCTTGCAAATCCTCAAAGACAGAAGGTCTGTATGCACTGGGGGCCACACAATTTGCAAGTTTATAATTCTACTGAGAATTTTCAAATGCACAGTGAGAAGAGTCAGTATCTCCTTAATCTCATAGGATCACAGAAGAATAGCTAAGCCAAAAATTCTACCTTGCTTCAGGCCACATTTTCCTTTCTATACACATTTCCCATTTCCTTGACAGTATATTGTACACATTGTGTTGTGTCTTTTTAATTCATACGCAAGCCCTCTAGATCCTCTGCCTGACTCTTATTTTGAATATACTCTCATGTAACACTCTAACAGTCATGAAAAGCCCTGCAATACATACACTTGATATTCCTTAGAGATCAAAAACAGCCTTAGTAAAGAAAATTCAGTTATAAGCTGCTTAGTCAGAATTCTTTCTAAGAAGCCACTGTGTATTCCTTAAAAAAAATAGCATGACTCCTAAGAAACAACTGGTGTCATACTTCATATAAAACTATTCCCCAAACCTATGGGTTTTGCACATGGGATCCTATGATATTACATCCTCTGAATTGTTCTCTATTATATTTCATTGATGTATCAAATTAAATGCTCTCTCTAATGCCAGTCTAAAGGGAATGCACTATGCCTTCTATTAAAACTACGGTTTATAAATTTCACGTTCAGATTAAACAATTTTGCAGGAAATCAATCCCAGAGTCCAAAACCTCACAATATGACACACATCTAAATCAAAGAGAATTGTATTGCTTTGAGATGCTTAGAGAGATTTTCCCTGTTTAGTTGTCAAAACTAAATTACCAGAGGAGCTGCAGACTAAATTTAGACTCTCCAGGACTGCACCCATCCATAACCTGGCTTTCTTGGCACATTGCTACCACAGCAGGCATTCAGAAAGCTCAGGGGACACTGCACTTTGCTCGGCCTACTTAGCAGAGACAAAAATCACATCTAAGACTCCCAAAGAATACAAATACTTTATGACTAAGCATCTTCCTTTGCTGCTCCTCATCCTAGCAGCTCTGTTCCTGTAAGTGGAAACTGAGAAACAGGCTGGTACTGCTATAGTATGTGTATTATCAAAGCTACTTCTTCACAGCAATGAGGAAAAGGTCTGATTGCTTTTCCTGTCATTGTAACTACTGTCATGTTAAGCTTCAGATATGTTCTGAATAAAGCCTTTAGTAAAGGCAGAATGTCACATTATTCCTTCTTAAGCTCTGAATGTCAAAAATTATTGCTAGGCTGGCTGCAAAATGTGGGCACCTGTGAGGTCTCACAGCCAGGTGCTGAACACAAGCATATGCCGTATCTAGGTTGCTCCTACCTCCTAAAAGTAACTCCTTTGAGCTTTTAATTCAGATATAACATCCCCCTCGCTTTCCCTCTCCCACTTTTTTGGGCCCTGCATTTAGCTTTTTCTGGCATTTTGATTGCTTCTTATTAGCAAAAATGAACAAGAACTGAGTAGTCATAAAACAGCATGACTAATCTTAATGCTTTTTTCCAAAAAAGAAGAAAATGTCCATACAATTTTACAGTAGGTTATAAAAATTCAGTTACAGCAGCTCTACAGATGTCTGTTAATGCTGTGAAATGCTTCATAGCTGTAAAGAGTTTCCCACATATTCCTGCCCTTTGAAGTCCTGGAGAAATGCTCATATTTTATGGAAACGAACATTAATCTGTATGAAAGCTGACAATGGTTCAAGGAACGTCAGCCAAAGAATGCCAGAATGAATGAGTTAGACTGGCCATTCTCAAACTGCAGTCCATACCATGGTTGCTGGTGCTCTGCCTGCTAGTTGGCTCATCATTTGTGCTGCTGTTCCCTGAGTTCCTCTCCTGAAAGCTACACTAGAAATAGGCTAAATAAAAGATATGTACATTAAATAAATTGCATTGAGTTTATACAGTAAACTATATATATATATTCCCAAAGCTGCTTGTCCATCAGTCTTCAATCCCTCCACATGGAGGCCTTGCACATTAGAAATGGACTATGCAGTCTCAAATGGGAAGGACCTACTAAGACTAAGGTTACTGTACTCTAGCGTCTGCAATAATCTACCAGTGTTTAGATTCATCAGTTCAGAGAGTAAAGTCCTGTGGAACACAGCAAGAACCATGCTAGAATGCTTCTTTAGATAAGGAACTGTTGCGGTGTGCTGTTG